>VZRU01002960.1:154851-238844 GCA_013398155.1 Pedionomus torquatus | reverse complement strand
AACAAAAAAACCCAAACAAAAAAAAACCACAAAAAAAACCCAAACAAACAAACAAAAAAAACCAAAAAAAAACCAAGGTGGAAATTATCATCCCAAAAGCCTGGTTTAATTAATTGCCACACTACTGGATTGTCAAATAGGTGTGGGAAGGACTTCAAAATGTGCTAAGTTCCTGTTCTGAAGAATCTTCTATGTTGAGATTCCAAGCAATCTATCCCAATAACTTATAATACTCATTAGTGCCAGTAAGCTATTTCTAATACTTAACTAAAACTCCTTTGCTTCATTTCAATCATTGTTTCATCTTTTATCCATCACTGATTCAGAGAATGAAATATTCTCATCCCTTTTTACATTTGGATTTATGTCTTCCCTCAGTCGAGTCTTCTTCGTTCTAAAAAGCCCCGATCTTTTCCAGCTTTCCCTTGTGGGTCATATTTTCTGGGATATCCCAGTTGCATTTAAAGTTAGATGCACAGTCCCGCCAAAATCCATTTTCTCTCATGTTCACCCTGCTCTTCACTATTTTAAATTCTGAGCTGGATGACAGGGATGGGGAGCAGAATGAAGACCCCATAATCAAAGGAAAAATGGTTAACAACTTGCTTCACCACTTAGATGCACACAAATCTGTGGTGCTGAATGGGATCTACCCAAGGATAATGAGGGAGCAAGCCACTTTCCATCATTTATCATCTGTCCTGTCTAACCGGGCGAGGTCTGAGTTAGCCTGGACCTGAAAGATAGCAAATGTGATGCCCATCTACAAGAAGGGCTAGAAGGAGGATCCAGACAACCACAGGCCTGTCAGTGTGACTTTGGTGCTGGGGAAGGTTATGGAGCAGATCATCTTGAGTGCCATCATGCAGCACATACAGGGCAACCAGATGATCAGGCCCAGTCTGCATGGTTTTATGAAAGGCAGGTCCTGCTTGACTAACCTGATCTCCTTCCGTGGCAAGGTGACCCACTTAGTGGATGAGGGAAAGGCTGTGGATGTTGTCTACCTAGTCTTTAGTAAAATCTTTGATGCTGTTTCCCACAGCATTTTTCTAGAGAAACTGGCTGCTCATGGCTTGGATTGAATGGGTGTACGCTTTATGGGTTAAAAAACTGGCTGGATGGCCAGGCTCAAAATGTGGTAAATGGAGTTAAAGCCAGTTTGTGGCCAGTCATAAGTAGTGTTCCCCAGGGCTCATTAGTGCTTGTTCTGTTTAATATCTTTATTAATGACCTGGACAAGTAAGTTTGTAGAAAACACCAAAATGTGTGGGAGTTCTGATCTACTTGAGGGTAGAAAGGCTCTACAGAGGGATCTTGACAGGCTGGATCAATGGGCTGAGGTCAATTGTATTAGCTTCAACAAGGCCAAGTGCCAGACCCCATACCTGGGTCACAACAACCCCATGTAGTGCTACAGGCTTGGGGAAGAGCAGCTGGAAAGCTACATAGAAGAAAGGACCTGGGACTATTGGTTGACAGTAGGCTGAATATGAGCCAGAAGTGTGCCCAGGTGGTCAAGAAAGCCAACAGCATCCTGGCCTGTATCAGGAATAGTGTGGTCAAGAGAACTAGGGAAGTGATTGTCCCTGGGTACTCAGCAGGGGTGAGACCCCACCTTGAGTTCTGTGTCCCGTTTTGAGCCCAGACCCCTCACTACAAGAAAGACATTGAGGTGCTGGAGCACGGGCAACAAAGCTGGAGAGTGGCCCAGAATACAAATGTTATGAGGAGCGGATGAAGGAACTGGGATTGTTTAGTCTGGAGAAAAGGAGGCTGAGGGGAGACCCTAGTGCTCTCTACAACTAACTGAAAAGAGGTTGTAGCAAGGTGGAGGTTAGACTTTTCCCAAGTCACCGGCAATAGGACAAGATGACGTGGCCTCAAATTGCACCAGGGTTTAGATTGGGTATTAGAAAAAACATTCTTTGCTGAAAGGGTTATTAAGCTTTGGAACAGGTTGCCCAAGGAAGTGGTTGAGTCACTATCCCTGGAGGTATTTAAAAGACATGTAGGTGTAGTGCTGAGGGATATGGTTTAGTAGTAACTTGCGAGTGCTAGGTCAGTGGTTGGACTTGATGATCCTAAAGGTCTTTTCCAACCATAATGATTTTATGATTCTAAATTCAGTTCTGTCAGTTGCAAGCCTACCCTACCCAAGCCTACCTGTCTAGATAACAGAGATTGCCGTGAAAGCACATAAACACATGCTCATATTTAAAAACAAGATTAAATACCTGGCAACACTAAGATTTTATTTTCTTCTCTCTGTTCAGAAGAGAAATGTTCTTTCAGGAGTTTTTTCCTCCTGCCAAGCCTGGCAAGGTTCTTTCCTAAATTCCACACCCCCAAACCACCTGAAAATGATGCCTCTTAAATATTAGTTCCCATTACCTTTCCACCGACAGAAGTGCTTGTTCTCCAAGTAGTTGTTGTGCAGCTGGTAGCCCTTCAGGAAATTGTGGTGCTGGGCAACAGAGAAACGGTCAGTCAATGTTCCCCGAAGGGCACTGGACAGTGGGCCAGGAGGAGTGTACATGCGAGTCCTCAGCTCATGGGGTCTTGTAGGCAATACTGGGTCTTCATCTAGAGGAGGGGAGAAAAACTGGTGAACTCTATTAATTGATATTCATTTCAGGTTGTCCTGGTGTGTAGGAGATCTCAGGGGTTCTTTTGGAATGATTTACTGAACACAGGGAAACTATTCTGAAGGAGAGGAATGACTGCTGGACAAAACTCATGTTAACGGTTTTAAGCTTTGCCCTGAAGACAATTCAGCAAAAGCAGTCAGTCTTTAGTCCTGGAAGAGGGAAACCTTAAAGGAACTAAGCCATTCAGGGACTGTTCCATCAGAAAGTTACATATCCTCACAGGATGATATTGTGGAACAGTCAGGCATGGAGAAAATGTGGACAAAGCATATGCTCCTTTTCAGTCAGATGGGCAACAACACAGCACCACAGGGTCTATTGCAACAGCGACAGCTTTTGCCTGACATTCACCCATGGCTACATGAGTATATGATTAATCAGTAGAATTAAGGAAAACCTGGTGCATACATTCATATTTAGAAACTACAGATAGTTTTCAAGGTGACTACATGCCAGCATACGTGGGTGAAAAGTAGAAACAGTACAAGGTGTGGTTTCTTGAAATCACAACCTGCTTTGTTGGACCAAGTGGCTGACAGTGCAGCAGAAGAGACTTGGTGATTTCCATGATTGCACAGATGTATTTCTTTACTTTCAGGATGTCTGTAATTATAGTTACGATTGTATTAAATGATTTAGCAATAAAACCACTGTTTCTGTATTGCTTCAGAAAATCCCTTCTGGACCTCATTTATCTTCGCTCCAAGATGAATCCACTGCAATAATTACTGTTCTGAGTAATGAAATAAAACCCCAGGAAATATTAACCAATTGATACTCAGGTTTATTCTCTGCACAGGCAGTAAAAACAGCTTGAGTCTCTGCCACTGGTTCTTGGTTCCATATGGCTGAGTGAGAATGGGCAATGCCAAAAGAGTTCCTGAAAAATATGTGACCCCTCTAAACTTCCTCTTAAGGACAGAGCCTTTTATTCATTAGGGTTTAGTAAGTCAGTAATTACAGCAACATTTTTCTGACTGCCTTCTTCCTTTTAGTCTTCATGGTGTGAGGACAAGTTGCTATCTCTTAGGAGGACCCTAAGATGCTGGCTTCAACATAGTTGACAGGATGATGCCAAAAGGCATCTAGAAGACTGAATGACCATAAATGAAAGGTTTAATAATTTCTTACCAACATCTTCTATTCTGTCTTGTGTCCATCTCTTCCAGAAGTCCTCTGAACTGTGGGACAGTCCCCATATTTGTAACAGGTTAACAGAAAATATGCTGCTCCACATACCTGTAAAGGGAAATAGTGAACACAGGGATACATTCTAACAAGAATCTGACCATTTCCTTCCATTTTCACCTTCTGAATTATTTTTTAAGTTGACTTAATCCAAATATTTCTAAACTTTTGGGCTGTTAAATTCCTTTTAACTTTCCATGGCATTGGTTTGGGTCATGCAGCCATCAATTCTGTGCCTAACCTACTGTACTTTGTCACATGGTAAAGAAAGAGAAGATCAGAAGAGAAGGAGAAAAAACACTTGCTTGAGAAGCTAAATGAGAGTTCAGATAATGCAGACACAACAAAAAATTCCTTTCCACTCGTGTCTTCCCTATTAGAGCTTCTCTTTTTCTGCACGTGCTCTGATCAGCTCTCACACAATTTTTTCACAGCGGGATGAACTGGATCTTCAGAAGTTTGGTTTGTAAGAAATCTCTCACTGCAGCATGAAAAGGCTCACAGATGTGGTGGGCTCCTGCTTCACTGTCCACTCTTTTCTCCATCCAGGATTGTCCTCTCTGCCTCCCCTCAGGGGCACTGGTGGTTTTGTTGACAAACACAATGCCACCATTTCATCTGCTGTTGTAAATTTAAATATATGTTCTAATTAGTCTATCACAATTGAACTTGTTAATTTTTAGCAGGGCACAGAAACTAGTACAGAAGACACAGTATACAGAAAACTAATTTCCCAGTAGTGGACCAGGTAAAAAGTGCCAGCCCAGAAGGTAGCCTTTAAAGATACTCCTTGGGATTACAGACTGTTTAATATCACAACAGGTTTACTAAAACCAAGGAGTTTCTAAGCAGCACAAGTGTAAGAAGAGATGACTGAAACTGAACTTGCACTGCTCTGTGTTCACCTGCCAGTGATTCTGACTCCTTGCTAAGTATTAAATTCATCAGTACCAGATGGGAACTGAAAAGAGAAATTCGGAGACCCTTCACTTCTGGTCTCATTTTTCATCCTGGACAGTCTGCATGTTTCTAGATGTGATTCTCTACACAGGGTTGAAGTTAAACCTCACAGTGGAAACACAGCTGCAAGTTTCCTGCTGTCTCAAAAGTCTCATAAGTGTACTCAGAAGGGAATCAGAAGAATAACCATAGAAGTGAGATTACAATGAAAGAATAGCTTCATCTATTAATCTATAAGGCACAATATTAAAATTTGTTTGTGCACACCAAGACAGTGTCAAGAAATAGAAAAAAGATGTGGGATATTTTATTGTATTGTTTTGGACAAACTCCCACACCCCTCTATTTCCTGGAAGGTAATATCAAAGGAGCATTCAGTATGTTAGACAAGAAGTATCCACTCCCTGGTTAACAGCACTGCACCCCTCTGAAGTGCCTCTGTGCCAAGACAACACATTACATCACCTTGAAGGTAGCAGATCCGGGATTCAGGGAGCTTTTTTATCAAGCGTCCCATGAAGAACTCACTTCCAAAATGCTCTGTGCGAACGAAGGCGCCGTACTTCAGCAGTCCCACCTCATAGGGGGTGAACTCCACCCACTCTGCAATACAGCCACAACAGGACACTTAGAGGGCTCCCACACTCTCAGCTGGGTGTGCAGATGAGGGCGGCAAGGTCATAAACCAGCCTGACCTCTCTTTGCTATGCTGCCTTTGCATTTACAAAGCCCTGCTTGTAAATAACCAACTGTGGGGCCAGTGACTGAGCAATGGCACTGTGGAAATGGGGAGGAGGCCCACAATGGTGCTGCCAGTGGCACATGGTACACTCCGGGAGCACAGCAAGGCTCTGGCTCTTACACACACCATGTGCATGCACTAGCTTAGAGTTCTCCAGCATGCTTGAGGTTTCGCTCTGCTCTTGCATATGCCACATCTAGATAGATCACAGTTATTCTGTTACCAGTACAGTTAAAATCCTGTGAATAATTTGGTTATGTACCAAGACAGGTACTCCGTTCTTGAAAAATTAATTTTTTGTAAGAGGCCAATTTTACTCTTTATGTGTGGTACTAAGGAAAACGTAATTAGTCCTTGGCTTTCCCAGATGCCCTCTCTAGGTGAAGTGCAGGTTTCTGATATAACCGCAGCGTGAGCAAAGACTGGAATAGAAGGGCCATGGACTGTAATTTCCTTTTTGTTCAGAACTTGTTCATTTTTTCACCTCAGCCATAAAAATTTACATCTGAATTTCTTCGCTACCCCTTCTCCTTCTCCAGCTGCTTCTCCTCATGGAAAAAAATTACCAAAACAGTGAGCAAAACAAAATATTCAGTAGGGAGTATGCTGGATGCTTTCCCAAACTTTACAACAAACATGTGGTCTTTCTTCATATTGAAGCTATAACTGGGAATAGATAAAAAGCAGTATTTAATTCCTGGGCAATTCCAATACTTGTCATCACGAGAATTCAGTTGCCAGTCTTAGCCTCACAGGATCAGAAACATCATCCTTACCTTTGAAATCATTTGTACTGTAGTTGTCCCTGACACAGACCGACACATAGATGGGCAGGGGGTTTTGGCCATCGCACAGTGCTTCTTGCTGATCCGAAAGTTTGTGGGAGTCTTTCTGGTTTAGAAGAAAAACAGCTATGTGAGAAAAGATGGAAATGATGTAAAGTAATTCAATGGCCCTGGTGCTGGAGGACCCAGGTGGCTCTGCCCCTAGCATGCAGCATGTGCCACAGCAGCTCCATTGCACGGAGCCCTGCAGGCCACCCACCCACCAGTGGCAGAGCAGTCTCCCAGGGTCCAGCATTACTTTAAGCACAGATACAGAAAAGATGAGAAGGCAGAAAACTACTTCTGCATAGATGTCTGCATGTACTAGAAAGTACTGTCCTAGCAAGTAGGAGAAGGTGCAAGCTGCCCTTTCAGATGAGAAACATAGTGAGCAGTCCTTCCTCTCCTGAGGCTGAAAGAAGCCTTTGAGCATGTCAGCATTGATTTTCCTTTCTACATACACAACAGCTATCACAGCCTAGCCTTGCGAGGAGACTGGAATTCAGCAGCAAATTATTTGTACCCCACACAGCTTCTTTTCCAGAAGAGTATATTCTCAAGGAAGAGGTTTGCAAAAAACATAAAATCTCATGCATGAACTGCTGACAAATTTAAGAGCAGCTAGTTCTGGCACATTAGGGAGAGGTTAGTGGTTATACAGCAATAGTCAGCAATAGTCAGCACTGCTCAAAGGGGGCTAGATTGTGAGGGGGACCTCATCTAGCTGAGATTAAAAGAGAGGCAGCTATTCATCTTATGCCTTTGATTAATATAGAGTATTCCTCTCTGTATGCATTTATGTATGTATATAAAAATAAATAAATAAATCCAAATAAATGGCTGAATGACTGCAACATTTCTGCCCCCACTGAAACACACTTCTGTTTAATCCTCAACCACTTGTCCCTTCTCTATTCCCAAGTGCCAAAGCACACATCCTTGAACTGTGGTTCAGCTGGAGAGAGAAGGGACTGGGTTGCTGTACTGTAGGGGTAGAAACAACTTTAAATAATACAAAAGAAAATTTGTTGTTGCTTGTAAAAAATAAAATCACTCAAACCAGCTACCGTCTGAGCAGTTCTTCTCAAGTAAAATATGCTTTTGCCTCCAGTGTACCCACAAACCAAATTATCTGTCAGTGGATGCAAATCAAGTACCCTAGCAGTTTCGTGTTTGCTTCAGATAGTTTTCACACTGTTGATATTACTCTGTGTTGCATTTTGAACTCTTTCTGTGTGCATAATCTGCATCTTAGGCAGATTGCCTGAGACTGCCTCCACTTCTATTTGAATAGCAGCCAGAGTCCAAATGGTTATTTTATTAATATATAGGATGCATCTCTCCCTAGGCAGACTATGAAAGGAAATTTAGAAATTTGAGAGTTTGTTGACATGAAGAACTCCACTATGTTTTGAGGTATGCTCACAAAAATCATGGACTAGTTTACTTTCCATTCACAAAGAGAAAAATACATAGCTCTCTAAGAAATTGAATATACATCATACCCCATCATTTAGTAAATACTCAATCATGAGTCCCCAAAGATCTATAAATGATGTCCTGTATCCTTCTTCTTTCCGTTGACATAGTTGCTTGTTGTAGTACTTCATGCGATCCATAGAAAAACAGCCCATCTTGCATTTGGTTGCTTGTTTCTGGGCTTCACCAATATGTGAGTCTAGGTCCTTCTGGGACCAGTAGGCGTCTCTGTATAAATTGGCCATAGTCCTGGAGAGAGACAAAAGGAGCAAAAAAAGGCTTGAAATTTTGTGCCTTTGGAGCAGAGGTTTACATTCAGGTATTTACTTTTGTTTATGCATACTTTGATTTTGCAACTCCATCCAGCAGAACCAACACTCCACAGTTTCTACGAATATTTTAAAGATGGCACTGAAGGACAGACTTTTTTTAAACATTCTTAACTTTTCTTTTGAAAGAGAACCAGCAGCAGCTTAAGGGATAAAATTGCCAGGTATAAACATAGGTACATTTCTGAGGCACAAATTAGGCAGAATGTTGCAATAAATTTACTTTGCTTGTTTTCTAGAACCATAAATCAGTTCAAAACGGCTGCTCTCTCTTGGCTTTGTATCACTTAGTGTTAATCTTACGGTATCACTGTGCTTTATTTTAGTGCATATTTACCAGAATTCTCCCTATGTGTGACCATCACATGTTGGGCAGTTGTAGGTCCTGTGAGAAGGGAATAATGTTGCCTGGAGGACATAAGTCCCTTTTTCAAGCTGACAGGTTGCAGGTGTAAGTGTGCAGAGTCCTGCTGTTTCCTCTGCCTGACCAGTTAGAAAGCACAGCCAGTCTCAGGGGTTACTGGGAACAACAGCAACTGGGACATCAGTGGAGAGAGGAAGAGGTGTGATGCTATGGGCAATTGTACATCCGAAGTAATTACTTATAAGCCACTTTGATAAGTGTAATTGTCATATACATGTTTAAACGCTGCTTATATGGAGTTGAAAAGCACAGTAAAGAATTGCTAATAAAAAAATGGTGTATCAGGTCAAGCTAATATTTAATGGCCTGTTACTGAGAAGCGGCTTATTTCTATGATGTTTGAAAACTCCTAATCTTGTCTGCTTTCAGAAGCTCCTCTCTGCAGCAGCATCACCCTCAAAAGGCCTGGTCAAGCCTCCCGCACAAGCTGGCTTACCATGTGGTGCCGGACAGCCCACTGATGTATGTTATGCAGTCCAGGAGATTTAATTTCTTGAGTGCCATGAGGCTGCCATACAGTCCTGTCATTGACTTCAGTCCTCCACCTGTTGTGATGACAGCCACCACAGGGACCTGTTGGGCAGAGAAGGGCAGGATGTTCACACCAACAGGATTCAACATAGCATCCTGGACTACAATGGGGTCTGGCCACCACATCTGGCCCAGATCCTGATCTTAGAGCCCAGGTCTCATTTTGGAAGGAAAGGACTCCAAAACCAAGCAATGACCACTACTTCTGGCAACACTGTATTTTCTCTACACTTCCTGCTCTGTTGCCACTTTTTTCTTATTTCACACATCTACTACTACCACTGTATGAAAATCCACTTGACAGCCTCATGAAGAAATAAACTCAGCTCACAGCCAGTGTTGTTAAGGTACCTGCACCAATGCTTTTATGCTTCGGTATCATGAAGTTACTTAAAAATAAACTATATTTATTTTAAGGAATTTCAAGATTGTAAGAAAGGGAAGACATTATAAGAAGTACTCAGAAATGTTTATCGTAAATTTTCACAAAATGATGAAATTCGAACAAGGGAAGAAATCTCTGGTATGTAATGTGCGCAATATGCACACGACATTTCTGAAACAAGAGAGTTACAGCCCAGGATGGCAGGAATGAACACACCTCAAATCTGGCAAATTCCAAATTAACAGTAAGAAAGGAGGCAATTACTGCAACTAGTGTTTCTTTCAATAACAAACCTTGGCAGCAGAAGCAAACATGGACAAGCTGGTACCTGCACAACATATATATGTGGCCCATTTGGCTGACCACTCATCTTGAAAAGTACATGAAGATGATAGAAATTCAAAATCTGCACCCCCCAATACACACATACTTCACAATCTTGCAGATCCTGTTGCAGGTGAAAAACATTTTTCAGGGCACTTGCTACATATTTCTTTCTTTTCCCCAGGAAAGTCATCTCCTCTGAACATAAATCAAACCCAAAGCGCATGTCCAGGTCTTGGTGGCACGAACAATTACTAAGACAAAAACAGGCACATATTTTACATATTAACACACCCATATCAATCTTAGGACTTCAATCGAAGTTAATCTGCAGCACCGAGCACTCACCCCTTCAAATGGGGTGATGCAATGTGACAGGAGCAAGACAGAATTTTCCAACTATTTTTGAAAGAAATCTTATTTAAATTAGGAAGTGTAACCAGTGGCATTACACCCACTTATTACTAACTGATGAAGAAACAATGTGTAATACTTAGAAATGAAACAAAATATTTAAATGAATATTCTAAAAGTCAAAGAATTACAAGTTGAGAAAATTTGCGCAAATGGTCAAAAGTGAGTGTACTGGATCCCATTTAATGGAATCTTTTCTCATTCTAAATATAAAATAGAGTCCCAATTTTCAAATGTTGGCATTTCCAACGTGAAGGGAAATTCTTGCTTTGAGCAACTGATGTGGGAACGCATCCCCCTCTAGCGGTGAGCACGGCTGGGGAGGAAACCCGTCCATCTGCCTGCTGGGCACAGCTGGCCGTGTAACCCTGCCCACTGGAGGGCAGACCTCGGTGAAATCCAGCACCCGGGTGGATGGAGAAAGGTCACTGAGTTTAGTGGGGTGGGATTTCATGCCTGCTGGTCCAATCCCTCTGCTCTTGCACAAACCATCTCACAGGTCAATGCTGGCAGATGAATTTCACTTCAATTCTGACTCAAAAATTGCAAACTATAATATTCCTCAGAGGAGGATTTCATTTGCATCAAGTTTGAAATTTAATAAGTCATTCCTTAAAAATCCAGAGTTGCAGCTTATTTTCCTGGCCATTTGTGCTCTTTGGCTCACTGACCTCCTTCCTGTCTCTTCCTAACCTCTGCCTACAAGACATCAACAGGCAAGAGATCTGGTGTGGTGTTTTCAGGCCAGAGCTGTTGGTGAACCCCCTGGCTGGCCAGCTAGCTCTAGCCAGGCACTGTAAAATGGAAGGATTTTGCTTTTTCTTTCAGTGACAGAACATCTCTCTTCTACTGAGTCCATCATTTCAATGAAATGAATAGTGAAATTTATTTATGAGATCTCTCTATCATCAGATTTGGATGAGATCAGCTTTATTATTAGAATTCTATTTGAAAATGGAGACACGCAAGGAAGTAAGGTGAAGCTACAAATGCCAGTTTACATTGTAAATCAAGATATAAACAAACTGCTTTAAAAGTTCTGAATGTAAAATAAATAAATAAATAGGAACACTAGTTTTCCTGTTGTCATTGATCACTTGCCTTTCTGAAATTAATAATAGAAAATATTGTTTGAATTCAAAATAGTTTTTATTCTGTTTTATTTCCTAGTCAAGTGAACACACACAAAAACCATCTTAACATGAGTATTAATAAACATGTCTATAGATGTAAAATCACTAGCCACATTTTCTATCCGAGTTTCTACTCAATATACAGTATAACTGGACTTAACAGAATATAACATTTACCGCTACTAAGTATTGAAAGTTAAGAAAAAAAAAAAAAAAGTTCATTATTTCTGATTGTTTAAGGTTTGCTCCTGTCCATTCTGGTTTTAATCAACTTTGTTCTTTTTGTGAATTTCAGAGATCAATATTGATTAAAAATTATATTCTGGGGTCAGATAATGCTAAAATAAGTGCACATTTATCAATATTTATTGATTAAAGCCAAATCTTCCAAAGGCTAATTATGTATAATATACTGTGCAGGTATTTTATGTTTAATTAAAAGTATATTCTAATTTTCTGACTGAAAATGTCTGCTTGTGTAATTTCTACGTGGCTAAAACAATATGAAAATCAATAATTCAAGTCCTCAGGAATAGAAGAAGTTCTCTTACCAGTTTTGTGCTGTCACATTCAAGTCAAATCTTTTCTCCTGGAAAACAAGAATGTGCATTGTAATTTTTAAATTTTCATTTTAAAATTTCTTTTTTCCCTTTCTGTCTTGCAGTCAGAGCTCGATTTGGATGCCAGCAAGGCCTGGCAATCACAAAGTTAAATATCTGAGATCTTGACATATATTTCTAAAAGCATTCACCTATCCTTGGTGAAACTTCCCTACCCACAGAACCCAAATGCTTCTAGACTGCAAAAAATATTAACAATCATGGCATAGGAGGTTCCTGAGATTCATGCAGTAGGTCCCATTTCCCATGTTATTCATAAGCTTTCTGCAGCATCTTGAAATACCATTTTTTTGTATGTTTCCCATTCTTTATGCAGATCTTTGACATCATGGCCAGAATCTCACAGTGAAGAGACTGCAAGTCTGCTTTTGCTGCTGCCAAGACTTCATTCTGTCTTAAAATTGTTATTGCAGCCTTCATATTAACTGACAAAAAGTGCTCTGCTTTAGTGGTCTTGAAATTGGATGTTGTCCTCCTTCTTCACAACATAAAAATATTTGAGCAAGACTATCCCTAATAATCTGGACATCTATAGAATTTCCTTAGCAGAAACACATTTTTTTATAGTAAGAACCCTTTTCTTCTATTAATTTCATTCAAAATTATACAGCACATGCATCTATTTCGAGAAATACTCTCATTGTGTTCTTTAAAATACATGCATTATGTCCAATGTTTCCAAGTATATTTTAATAAATTGCCTTTTGAAGCACACTAAGGGCAGGTTTATTGTCTTTTTCCTAGCTTGTCTCCAAGGAGGAACTCTCAGTTTGGATCTTAAGCAAGGGAGGCAGTGAGATTTTGGGTAAACAGAGCAAGACTGAAGGAATCATATTTTCTAACACCCTTGTTGGCCTCTATATTCACATAAGGGAGACTAATGGAGGGACAAACTTCTGTGGAGAAAGCAGTTGAAGAAACAAATCTCCTCTTTGTTCAAGCTCTGAGAAAAAATCAGAATATTTCTGACCCTTTTAGCAGACATCTGGGCAATATTATGGGGGCTTACAAAGGGAATGATTTCAGCTTGAATGACCTCTTTACGCCTTTATTCCTAAAGGCTGGAAGCGATGCTCACCTCTGCAATGGTTGTTTTTCTTCCCATGGTCAGCGAATTCAACATCACCACTGGGGAGCCCGTCTCTGTAGTGAACTTACAGGTCCACTGGGGAAACAAGATGCTTTAGGACAAAACCAGTAATGAATTTACTCTCTCCCCCTCCCCTCCCATGGTCCAGAGAGACACTCATGGTCAGTTCATCATTAAGGCCACTTCCAACGTACAGGGTGGTAGCGCCTCTTCTTTGGCAACATGACATCCAGCGTTGGCTCCGCATACTTGATATAGTGGAACTTGGTGGGACCTGATGGGCTGACCACTCCGTCAGGGCCTATTATGATATCCTGCGTCCCCTCAAAAGAGCCCTTCACGGTGAGGGAAAGTTCTTTCTCTAAAAGCGCAAAACGAAGGTTGTGAGAAATGTCACTATAATTTAACAGGGAGTTTGTGACAGCTTGGTTAAAAGCAAGGCTTTTGACACAGTATCCCACAGCATCCACATAGGTAAGCTAACGAAGTGTGGATTAGATGAATGGACAGTGTGGTGGATTGAAAACTGGCTGAAAGACAGAGCTCAGAGTGTTATGATTAGCAGCACAAAATCTAGTTGGAGATCCATAAAAAGTGGGGTCTCCCAGGGGTCAGTACTGGGTCCAGTCCTCTTCAATATTTTCATCAATGACCTGCATGAGGGCAAGTTTGCTGATACAAAACTGGAAGGGGTGGCTGACACACCAGAAGTCTCTGCTGTCGTATAGCAAGACCTGGACAGGCTGGAGACTTGGGCAGAGAGGAACCTGATGAAATTCAACAAGGATAAGTGTAAGGTGTTACATCTGGGGAGGAATAACCCCCTGCACCAGTACAGGCTGGGGCTGACCTGCTGGAGAGTAGCTCTGAGGAAAAAAATCTATGGGTCCTGGTGAACAACAGGCTGACCATGAGCCAGCAATATGTCCTTGCAGTCAAGAAGGTAAATGGCATTCCAGGGTGCATCAGAAAAGTGTGATTAGCAGGTCAAGGGAGGTCCTCCTGACCCTTTACTCTGCCCTGGTGAGGCCCTATCTGGAGTACTGTGTCCAGTTCTGGGCTCCCCAGTTCAAGAAAGACAGGGAATTGCTGGAGAAGATACAGCAGAGGACCACAAAAATGGTTAGGAGCCTGGCCTGGAGGGGCCTTCTTCTTTCATGAGGAAAGGCTGAGGGACTTGGGACTTTTTAGTTTGGAGAAGACATGCGGATCTGATCAACACCTATAAATACTTAAAGGCTGGGTGTCAAGAGGGAGGGGCCAGTCCTTTTTCAGTGTTGCCCAGTGGCAGGACAAGATGAAACTTGAACATAAGAAGTTCCATTTAAACATGAGGAGAAACTTCTTTACTCTGAGGGTGGCAGAGCCCTGGAAGGGGCTGCCCAGAGAGGTGGTGGAGTCCCCATCTCTGGAGACATTAACAGTCCTCCTGGACATGTTCCTGTGCAACCTGCTCTAGGTGGACCTGCTTTGGCAGGGGGGTTGGAGTAGATGATCTCCAGAGGTCCCTTCCTACCCCATATCATTCTGTGAAAAGTGGGGTGCAGGTAGCAGAGCTGTAGAATTTGGACCACAACTTTGTCTAGTGAAAACACTCTGAAGGGAGTGCTAGCAGCAAAGGGAAAAGAGAAAAGTGGAGGCTACTTTCACAGAAAGGGGACTCTGAAAGCTCTCACTGTTACATACAACTGGGATCTCAACTTTAATGTAGGTCTAATAGACCTTACTGACATATACCTGAGGGAGTGCAAGATGCAGTCATTGAAATCTGTAACAACCTAATGCGTTTGTCTGGTGTTAGCTGCACTGAATACTGTAAATACTACTTATTCTATTAATGTATTATATGAAAGGGGCATCTTCTCATCAATAAGCATGCAATTATTGGTGAATAGATAATAAAGCGATAACTTTACTTGATTTTTGCTCCTTCTTCTCCTCCACTTCAACTTCCAAGCAGCAAAGTTCACGACACTGTGAAAGGCAGAGAACAAGAATCTGTGAGAAAGTTTGTCACACCTCAGCATTGTTAAGAGGAGCTGTGAATCTCTTAGCTTTAGACATGTTTAGTTCCCCAAAGTGCTCATTTCCCTGGCTTTTCTGGGCTTTTGTCTAGTAGCTGCTAGCTAAGAAAAATAAAAAGCTTTGGAGGAAGCTGTAGAGCACCCTCCAGTGACAATGACATACCACTGGGAGCAGTAACAGGAACACAGAAAGGAAGAAAATCAGAAGCATTTTCAGGATACTAACACACCTACAAAGAATTTAAACTGGGATAAACAGAACTGAAAGATACACTGCTGAGTGGCCATAGTCAGTAATAGAGAGCGTTTTCTGAAGAAATATTGCTATTAATGATTTGGGTTGGTTTTTTTATGGAACTTACTCTTCATTCTCATAAGCTCATTTCAATAGGTCAATACTTCATGCTGAGCTTTGTTTGTGTGTATTCATGAAAACATAGGACAAAATAGGAAATAGTCGGATATCACCAATGATCAGGACAATAAAATACCTTGTTCTCAAAGTATCTTAAAAAGGAAAGGAAGAAGAAAGAGAAAGAACTGTTCCACTGTCATACAGCTCAGTTTCTCTAACCCCCACCCTCCACTTCCCTTTATATTAAGAAAATATTTGTATAAAATTTCTTGGGGAAAAGACACATACCACCAGGACTCCGTTGGTAGCAATGGTTTCATGAGGGCCAGAACTGGGAAAACAAAATGAAAAACGGGGATTTTTTAGATCAAACAAATGGCCACACGTCCTTGACCAGGGTGTTGCCCTTTCTCTCCTTGTTGATAGACATGCATACACACACAATCTCATGTGCACACACTCAGAAATTCATCCAAAATGTCCCCAGGTGAACAAATCCAACATTGTAGACAGCAGAGACAATACTGGGAGTTGAGTCTCTGAAAGCAAATAAAGTACAGAACAAGCTGACTGGAAGGATCAGATGGATGTCTCACTCCAGCACAGACTTCAGCAAAAACGTATGTATACATCTGGAACTTTTTTTTGCAGAAATGCCACAAAGCATAACTTGTAATGCTGGTTTTGTGTTTCAGTATTTAACGATTCAGCATTTTTAAAAGAATTTGTATATCACTTACGCAGCCTCCAATTTGAATTCAACCTCTAGTTCCTCCTCAGCCTGAAAACAAGAACAAGAAATTAAATTATGTAGCTACATAACACCTTATCCCTTGTCTAAACCAGGTTGCTGGTATGCAATATTGAAGTAATTGGCTGAAATGCACAGGCTGTGATAAATATTTCAGACTGGAAGGTCAGAAAAAATAATTTCAAAACAGTCTAATGATTCCTTCCTCACTTCCTTCCTTCTACAAGGTACCATCAGAATGACCTGTACTTTTATCTTTTAGTATATAAAGGTGCTCCATAAAGACAATTTGCAACTTTGTCTTCTGTGTTCTACCTTTTCCTTTTGTATTTCTGACACTGTCCTGTTATGACTTAATGCCCTTGCTGTTAGCTTGGAAGTTAAAGATACTTTCCACCCATCACTTTAACATAATAAACAGAGACTGGTATTATTAAGTGATTCAGAGTTACAGTTAAGCAACCCCCTGTGAGGCAGTGTTGATGTGTATGAGCTAGTTGGGAGCGACCTAGTTCAAGTACCAGAAACAATCTGCCCGTGGTAGCAAGAAGTTGTGTGCCAGATGTTTCCCTGATCTCATCCACAGATCTCAAAGGGAATCAAGACCTCTTTTTTTTTTTTCCATTTTATAGGTAAGAAACTGAGAAATAGAGTAAAACAGTCATTCAGAGCTGCACTAATTCCGATGGACAAGTCAGCAGGCTCAGCCCTACAGTTATCACTGCAGTGCACTGCAGAGGACAGTACTGAGATACACATAGGGACAACTTTGGAGGGGAAGTTGATACAATCAAAGGGGCAGGAGATAGTGGCTATGATTTACACAAGAAAAAAATCAAAATTAGTGATTATTCACCCTGCAACAGCTGTGCAGCCTCAATGTTACTCACGGTAGCTATCAGTTAGCTCCCCTATCTACCACACTGTTTCAGCCACAAGCACTTTAATAATTTATAAAAATACTGGAGGAGGGGCTCAGGGTGTCAAATCCAGATTTTTTACCACATTTTTTTGTGTGTGTTTACATTCTGAATGGCAATTCATGTACCTATTATTGGGATAAGTCCATGGTGGATTCAGAAATTTCACCCCAAGATTTTGAAAGTGTTGTGTAACTCTCCACCGATTTCTTAGTTGCATTATTTTTACAACCTACCTGATCTAAGTGATGGAGTCACATAGCTGCTGGATCAGTGACAAACTGGAACAATGATCCATAGGTTTATTCCCCAGGAAATAAACCAAAAATGCTTTGCCAAGACTATCAACTAATACTGACTTCCAGTACTCAAACAGCTGTAGCTGCAAGAGATTGCTTCATGGAAGATACCACAGAGAAGAGCTGCAATATGCATTGCCAGAGACATGGGGGTAGGGTATAGAAATGCAATACGTAGGCCAAGAAACAGAAGTACATTGAAATTTATAGTTCAGGCTTGAAAACTTGGGTAAGTGTGCCCTTTACACCCCCTCCTGCCAGATCTTGAAGGCACTGATCTCACAGGTCTTACCTGTGGGCTGGGTTTAAAATATAGGAGCACTGTTCTGTCAATGGGTAGTTTAGCAGTATCAAAAAGCGTACACAGGAGATGGTCATCTGGAGTAGCAAAATCCTCATCATACACTGTCAGCTCCAACACATTCTGGAGAAAGAGGGACAAGTGTTTTTTGTGGTTTCTACATTCTGAACATCATTAGTTCTAAGGAAGAAGGAGTGTTAAGAATCTCCAGAGAGAAGATAAATGGAGAAATTAAAATCTTATTTTAATTAAATCCCACTTGGGAAAAACATAGTATAAATTGAAGATTCATTCTTCCTCAGTTCAGTTTAACTGTTGTAATGTGAATAATACACCATCTATACTTACATGACAGCTTAGTTAGCTCCCAGATTCTTTATCCATCTTGCACTGATTCATAAATCTCTAGTTTCCCTAGAACTTTAGCACCGAGCTCAGTTTCTGAGTTTCTCTCTAAACAACACCATTGAACAGGCATCAGAACTCAGTCATCTATTCTGTCAAACAATTTGAACAGTCCCTTATTATGCGCTGTCTTTTAAACAATTCCTGGGCACAGTTCAGGACATAGATAGGACTCCCCCATTCACAATGCCTTCAGGCTGCTTCAAGTAGCCAACTTTGGTTCCTCACCTTGACCCGACTCTGGATCCTGAAGTAGAAGGTTTCATTCCACACCGGATTATTGGAATTTCTCACAGTTTTAGTGCGGGACCGTTCACATGTTGCAGTTGGCAGCCACAACGACACGTAGCAATCAGCCTCACTCACTGTGTAGGGGAAGAGGCAAAGCCATTGTTAATGCGGCAAAGTCAGTGGTGCTGTATGACACTGGAAATGTTACTGTGTGGTATCAACAGCAAGTATGAGTTATTTAAAGGCAGAAAAGCCTGATTTAACATAACTCTGTTCAAGTTATCCTTTGAGACAGAGAAGGCCCAGACCATAAGATGACCTAGAACAGAAATGTAGTTTCTTTTCATCTCTTCTGTGAGTTACAGAAAACAGCAATGTTGTGTTCAAAAGAGGAGGGTAAGAATTTCCTCTTCTAGTCAGCCACTTTCTTTAGTCTCGCAACCAGCAAATTTTCCTGTGCTCACGCATGCATGCACACACAGATTAACTAATCCTCAGCTGCTGTCTAAAAAGAGGGGCTTGGGAGCCTCCTCCACATTTTGAGAACAACTGGAAAGGTGTCCATCTCTCCGGTGACTTCAGTGATTTTCTTGGTGAAGGCTTGTGAAAGCAGCTGCAGAACTACCCCTGTTGTGGGAGATGGCAGAGGCTTCCACCAGAGGAGCTCACTGAATTAGACACCGGATCTTAACAAATTGCCACTTCCAGGACGAGAGGGAGGGAGTCTCTCTCTAGATATGCAGTGAGAAGATTAGTGAAGGATATTCCATCCTATTTCTCAAAGGCACCTAAATTAAAGTATATTACTAATGCCTTCAGCCCAAAATGCAATTTACTATGCTCTGAGAGAATGCAATGTTTATTCATGCATGTGATGCAACATAATTCAGCACCTTGAAAACCTCATTTAGAAACTTTTTAACAGTAAAACAATCAGATATCATATAACACCTTCTCAAAACTTTGAGAATGGATGTCCTTTGATAGACAGACTTTTGAGAGAGACAAGTGATGGCAGCAGTAAATGGAGAGGACCCTGCAGCAGCAGTTAAGGACTCCGTAGGTAGATCAGGGGACTGAGAGCTTGCACATTAACTTGTGGGGAAATACAAAAACTCGCCTGGCTGCAACAGGAGCTTTTTCTTGTCTTCTCTTTTTCTTTCCTTTTCCACCAGGTTCTGCCAGGTGTCACCCTACAGCCACTGGCTCTACCTCAAACTGGGTGGAGGCTGCATTTTATGTTGCTGAGAGTGGATTTGTTCAAAAAAGATTTCTGCTTTTCTGTTCAAAGCCAGAATGAAGAACTGAAATTCAGAACTGCTTGAGAAATTACACAATACATTGTGACATGTGAACTGACACGTTAATTATTATTTTTTCTACTTAATGTTTTAATGCAGAAATGGAAAAGCATTTTTAATTCTGTCAAATTTTTCCTAAAATAATTTTGACAAAGTCATCACATCCCCTCAGTGTCAAAAACCTATTATTTCTCTAAGGGAAAAATTTGTTTGGGAAATTTTCAGCAGGCCCTAGCCCTCTCTCTCTCCTGCTCTTTTCCACCTCCCACATCTTCTTTTGGATTTAAAAAAAAAAATAAATAAGTTTTGGGGCACAGTTTAACTGTCCTTGTCTGGAGACATAACTTCTGCTTTAATTCCCTTCTATCTTCACACCACTGCAGTCTCTGAGCCTCCTTCCCTGAATTTTCTTCTTGACTGTGGTAGTTGAGAGGATGTTTCACCTCCAGCATCCAGGTTTCCTTCTTTAATTTCCATTCCTTAAGGAATAAAATCCCAAAGGAAAAGGAAAAGGGCTGCTATGAGCTACTTTTCTGCTCTGTGTTCAAGCCTATAGGTGGAAACAATGATTATCCCAGCAGCATCTGTTCCTCTCACACAGATGGCATGATGGTCTTTGCAGACTGATGACTAAGAATCATGATTCCCAGGGATATCTCTTCATTTCAGGCATTTTGATTCCATACTGTATCTATTTGACTTCTGCTCTCATTACACCCATGCCCACTTTGCATTAAGTCTGGGAAGCATACCCAGTTCTTTATCATTCCTGTGGGTATAGATAAACAATAAGCAGCATCAAAAGCCACACAATTTAAGAAGGACAGGAAGGTCCTTGAATGTGTCCAGAGGAGGGAAACAAAGCTGATGAAAAGGCTGGAAGGAATATCCTAAAAGGAGTGGCTAAGGACTTTGGACTTGCCTAGTTTGGAGAAAGAAGCCTGAAGGGCAACCTCACTGCACTCTACAGCTTCCTGAGCAGAGGAAGTGCAGAAGTAGGTGCTGAGCTCTTCTCCCTGGTATCCAGTGATAGGATGCATGGGAATGGGTCAATGCTACACCAGGGAGGTTTGCACTGGACATTAGGAAGCATTTCTTTACCAAGAGGGTGGTCAAACACTGGAATAGGCTTCCTGGAGGAGTGGTTGATGTCCCAAGCCTGTCAGTGTTTAAAAGGCATTTGGACAATGCCCTTAATAACACGCTTTAACTTGGTCAGCCCTGAACTGCTCAGGCCATTGGACTAAATGATTGTTGTAGGTCCCTTCTAACTGAAATATTCTATTATATTCTGTTCTATTCTAATCTAGTCTATTCATAAACANGAAAAGGCTGGAAGGAATATCCTAAAAGGAGTGGCTAAGGACTTTGGACTTGCCTAGTTTGGAGAAAGAAGCCTGAAGGGCAACCTCACTGCACTCTACAGCTTCCTGAGCAGAGGAAGTGCAGAAGTAGGTGCTGAGCTCTTCTCCCTGGTATCCAGTGATAGGATGCATGGGAATGGGTCAATGCTACACCAGGGAGGTTTGCACTGGACATTAGGAAGCATTTCTTTACCAAGAGGGTGGTCAAACACTGGAATAGGCTTCCTGGAGGAGTGGTTGATGTCCCAAGCCTGTCAGTGTTTAAAAGGCATTTGGACAATGCCCTTAATAACACGCTTTAACTTGGTCAGCCCTGAACTGCTCAGGCCATTGGACTAAATGATTGTTGTAGGTCCCTTCTAACTGAAATATTCTATTATATTCTGTTCTATTCTAATCTAGTCTATTCATAAACAACAATGCAGAAACAGTGCAGCTCACAGATGACATGTTGCAGCAGACTGCAAGGAGACTGACTGCTATCTTTAGAAACATTGGGTGTTCATACCAAATGTATCTGGATGTAAAAGTTGTTTCAGATCTCTCATCATGGTTGGTGCCTCTCTACACATTCTCTCATTACTTCATTTTCTCAAGTGTCAGAGACTTTTAGCAGTGGACATGCTTAATATATCCCCCTCAGAGAACCGTATGAGGATTGACTTGATTCTGTACGACTGTTATTTCCTTTTTTTTCTTTTTTCTTTTTTTTTTTTTTTATAAATCTGGGAAATACTATGCAGATAATAATGCTTTGAAAAATGTTGAAACTGCAAAATTAGGTATGTTAATATGTTTGGGGATCCTGGAAGAAACAATACTGATTTTAAAATGTTTCTAAACTAATTCTATATGACTACTGCATGACTTCAGGTTTATCATCAGAGATCAATGACTGTTGGCGATTTGGCTGGCAAAGTACTGTTCTATTGATGTGATTCACCATTCTTGTATATTAACTGTACTTTGAGATACATAGCATATCAAACAGTCCTTAATTATATGCCCAGATGCAGGAAAACCAGTCAGCTATTTAATGCAAAATATTGCTTCAGTTCTGCTTTCACAATCTCTTTCTGCAACCTAGTTATTTGTGATTTTGTCTTGCCACCTGACACAGAAAATCTGACATGAGTCTTTGATGAAACCATTTTTTGTTATTGCATCATTACACACAGGCCACATCTGTGGACCAGCAGAGAAGTGCAGGTGCAGAAAATGTCACCAAATGATATGACCTAAGATAGGGCTAGTATATCCCTCACTTGGAGCTGTGACACAGGGAAGTCCTCTGATATACCTTCCAGAAAAACATGTGACAATAAGATGGGAATGGTACTGCATGGTAAATCCAGATCTTGGCCTCTAAGAACATCTTCCCTGGTTCTTCCTATGTGAGAAACTATAGTGACGATTTCTGCCACTCCCAGTGAAAGAGGAGAATCAAGAGAGGTGGCAGGTTTACACCATTTCCCTTCTACACTCACCCTAGAGCTCGTTTCAGTACCCCTTCTCAGGTGGTTACATAGCTGTATTGGTTCAAACAAAACAAACTGTTAACTTGTCTATTTTGTGTCAAACTCCTCTCCTCCCTGCACATGTGGATAGTCTATGTCCTTTAACTAAACAGTGTATTTTCCTTTCCCGCTCACTCACTTCCCACCACTTTCCTGCTGTATGACTCACACACTTGCACAACTGCAAGGCTGCTGCACAAGCATTAGAAGGGACAAAGCACCCAGCTCTCAGTCAGCACATTTTCTGGTAGTCATTTCAGGGTAATTAATAATGGCATTAGCCCAGTAGTAATGATTTTAGGACGTTTTTTTCTTGTTCATCTTATCTATGTCGGAACCAAGGCGTGTGTGTGTGTGTGTGTGTGTGAAAAAGTTTACTCCTCCCAGCCACTGTTCCCAAGGTGCTACAACCCAATGGTAAAATTGATCCTTTCTTTTGAAAACACAGGATGCGATATTTTTCATCTACTTCTGTCAGAAACTCTCCATTCTTTGGGAGAAACTACTCAAAAAAACATTCTAGTCTTAAAGCCATCCAGAAAGCACAGAAGCATTAAATGATACAGAAACAAGGACTGACCTCGGTTATAACAATTAGTTTACATAAATACTGGGTTATTCCATAAACATTGGGAAAATGTTGTTGTACAAGAAAATATAAAAGAAAACTTGCATCCTTTATCATGAGAAACTGCTAAGAATGGAGATACTTACAGGCATCCACTCGCTGGAGATTTCTCATCCGGATGATCCTTACAGTCAGTAGGTAGCAGGGAGAGGATTCTATCTGGAGAAGAACAGCAAAAAATGGAGTACAAATAAGCCTTCAGTGGGAAAAAGTATCAAATGTTCAGCCTAACCAAGTGCTACAAAGAAATAATATCATTGGTAAAAATTGTGTCAATCCTTCCACTATTCTGCAGATGAAAATCCGCAATGTAAGCTTCTGCTATTAAAGAAGTCCTCTTTAAATATTTTATACATTTCACTGGGGTTTTTTTTTGCTGTTACTCTGAGTTGTATGGTTCATCATAGCAGAAAAGAAAGGGCTACATCCCTGTCAAATCCTACCGTGTGAAACACTCACAGCCCCCCCTTACTCTGAAATTGCGGAGTTGAGCTCTACAACATAGCTGCAATAAGTCTCTTGAACAGGACAAATGCACTGGTAAGCACTGTGAAGGAGTTGTCAAAATACCAGCAGTCTTGATCAAAGTTGCAGTCAATCCCCTTAGTAACCACCTCTGAGGTCTCCTCACATTGAAAAGAGCACTGTGGAGATTATTTGTTGTCACTGACTCTCACAGCATAAATCCAAAGGACTGCTTTCAGAGAGGTGTTTTTACCTTCTGTTTCCAAGACACAGATTTCTCTTTTTTCCATCTACAAATGTATGGGGAAAACAGTAACAACACCTAAAGCTTTTGTAAGCCACAACTATGAGACTAACCAATGGAATTGTTTCCAGAGGATTTAGGGGGTAAGGAATTGAGTATGGGTTTCCTTTGGGGAAAAATAAAGCACAATATGCCCCTCCAAAAAACCCTAAAGATTGAAAGTGTTTAACTTCCTTTGGTCCCTTTGAATGTCTCAGCCATAACCTTCTATAAACCAAATTTCTCCAGATTTTATGACTGCAGGGACCTCTTCCTATTTATTATTAGAAGATAATCAAGTTTTCTTCTTCTAAGGAAGGTGATTTCCTGCTGGCTTATTCCATAAAGCTATCTCTGGCTTAGTCCTGTCTGCAAAAGGCTACTCTGACAAAGCCAATAAATAAATCTGCATTTCCTGTGGCTGTGACACACGGTCATTTCCTCACACTCCTAGGAACGTTTCCACCTGCATAAGTGGTTACAGCAGAGCCCTCCACATCATTCTTTTTGACAACTGCTATTTTTATCAACTGATTTCCTCTCATTCAGGAACATCCTTCTATTTCTATAGCACTTCAGAGACTTCCTAGAATGACTATAAACAAGCAGGCAAAATAGATGTTAGGGCAGATAAAGAGAAGCTGGAAGAACCTTACTTAAAACAATATGTGTACTGTTGCCAATTTTTTTTTAAGAGAACAGAGCAAAAAGGACTTTATTTTCAAATGTGAATGCAATTATGCCTCCTTTGTCATAACAAATTGGTTTTTTCAGTGTGTATTTAAAATCCTCCCTTCTCTCTCCTAACAGATCATGTTATGTTAAAAAGTTTTTGCTGCGACCCTAAAAAGGGTCCCTGCTTTGACCCCTGCTATATATGCCTCAATAATTCTTTGTTTTCTTCCTTTATTTAGTACTTCTTCATGAAATTCACCCTCAGTAATTTCATTAATTATCTCATCTGCCTTCTATTTCAAGTGCCCTCACAGGAGAAAAAGCCTAACAGAAGCTGCAAAATTTACAAACAGAGGATGGAGGAGTACATCCTCAGAGCAAGAACCCCATGCAAAGACACTGGTTCCCATTTCAAAACAGTATAGCTATATTAATACAGTTCTCCACCCAGTTAATTAACCCTTCTTCTCAGCTGGGTAATTAGCAAAGGTGGATCACCACACTCACATGTTAGGAATGAGCTTGGGCACCTCAGCATATGCCCTAGAAGGCAGAAACTCATTGTTGGCAAGGTTTTGCATAAGCACAGGGCGATTCTTGCAGCCATTTATCTCTGGAGATTGCACAAGGTGCTGCCAGCTCCTGGAAGAGCTCCAGCTACACTTCCTCAGACAAGTGGCATTGCTTGAGTGAGAACCGATGGATTCAATATTTGCAAAGCAGTTGAGATTCTTGGATAAGATACATTAAGGAATTGTTTTGGTTTGGGTTTTTTTTTTAATGATCATTGTACAGTTTCTGCCACCTGATCACCTGTCTCCTGGTTCCCATGTAATCACTTTCTAAAGTGTTAGACAAATTTCCCCATCTGGAAATCAGTTCTCAAAGATGTGGGTTCCACAAAAAGGCTTCCTGAAGTTTCACAACAAAAAATCAGTGGCTTCACAGAAGCTACAGCAGTCAGGACCTGTGCTTGCCCTGTAGGAGAGGCAGATGTTACCAGCCAGTTATCCGAGGAAGAGGCAGCAGCCAGGCATTGGCCATCCTGGCAGCCCCTGCACATGCTGGTGGGTTTAACAAAAACAGAGCAGAAACCACTCAGTGATCAGGCCTTGCTAGTTCTATTGCTCCCAGGAGAATTTGCTATTTTAATTAATTCCAGGACATATTAAACAAAAGAAACAAATTTAAATAGCAAACCATAACATAATTAACTAGGGTTAGATATGCTTGTAAAATTGCATAACTAGGGTACAAGCAAAGACAGTAGCAGCTATGCTACTGCATAAAGCAATAAAGCATAAAGCAAAGGACAGAAGTTCTGTTATTCTGTTTACTTAAAGCCTATTATGATTTCTTAAAAAAAAAAAAAAAAAAAAAAAAAAAGCTGCTTCTATGTCATGATGTCCCATATATGGACATACTTCCACTGCAGGCTGGGATGGAAGTCCCCAAGCAGCATCCTGGCCTGGGGCTAACAAGGACTCACAGCAACCATTTAGCATTGCCACATTGTAGCTTTGCTTTTGATAAAATCAAGACCGATGTAGCCACTCTGTGACTGTTCCACTGACTGTCAATTTGTTGGCTTGTTAGTTCTGCGCTTCCCAAACTATGCTCTAGTGTGCTTCATGTACATGTGTCCATAGCACAGCTGCATGCAATACAGCACACTGCAATGCCAGAGCATGAGCAGAGGGTACACTGCTAGTTCCTTTGTACTCCCAGAGTTAAAGTTTTACTGTGATTTTCCAAAAGTTTCCATCAAACATAAAGTAGACCTCACAGTCTCTTCTTCCAATTTGCCACCACTTCCCGTAAAAAGAATACTATGGTATGATACTTGGCACCAAGTTACTGTGTTGGTGGAAGTAAAGGCTTCCTCTGTTGTGTGAATGATTCCAACTTTCTCCCACTTGGGTGAGCGTGAATTTGAAACACAAAAATCTCTCTAGTCATGAACACTCTGGGGATGCAGGCTGGCTGCATTCCTGGCAGATTTGTGCCTCTGCAGGTCTACACCAGCTCTCTTTAAAGTCACATGCTAAAGATGTAGGTATGTGTGGCATGCATCCATCTCAAGAAACTGTAAATTACTCCACTAGTTTAGCTGTATAATACATCCTGTCACATCACAAGTGGCTGTGGAACTCCAAAATGACAGTACTCCTTAATGGGACAAGAGTCTATGAGACCAGAGGACGACTATTCTCCTTTACATTTTTTTACTTGCTTTTCTCTCAGTACCTTTCCTCAGTCTCCATGTTGCTCCATCTTATAGACTCTTCAAGAATGGGCTGTTGCTAGTAGCATCTTCCCAGTGTGCAATATCAATGGTATGGACCACTCCACCATGCCTACTGTAGTCTACCCCAGTCTTACAATTCCACAGCAATATATTCAGAAGTATGCTAGGTCAATTCACTTTTTAGTTTTCAGTGTTAGCTCCTTGTTTTACCATAGATACTTGATCAGTTAGCAGAATATGGTAGCTGCTTCCCCAAATCAGAGAGCAGTTATCCAACAGCACTAATACAAAGGGGAGAATTTACTTTAGAACTTCCAAGGGCAGCCAACATTCTCAGTCTTGATTGTTGCCCTTTTTAGACTGGTATTTATTCCAAAGCAATCATAAACTAACAGAAAACTCATGCAAGGATCCTGAATTTTTTCTTCAGCGTGTGTGATGAAAACTGTATCATCCCCAAAAAACAGCTGTCCTCAAAGCAGATGCTCCGCTGTTGCTTTTCTATGTGAAATGTTGAGTAACTTCCATCTGATCTTGTGAGGAGGTGGCATCTGTCATGCTGGACGAAAAACTTTGACAAGTAAGCAGAGAAAATTATGTGCCACAGTGTGCCGGTACCATTACCTGTTTCAGTGCAACCATGCTACATACTATTCCAACAAACCACTCTGCAAAGATCAGATGAGATTCAAAGATACCATGAGGACAATCAATTTACTTTTTCAGTGGTTGAAAAAGGCCATTTCTACAAACCAACCTGAAAAAACCACCTGTGTTCTCTATGAAAACCATGAAAATAGCTTCCTTTCCACCCACACATTTTTCCCAGTGTCATACAATAATAATGCCTCTAGCCATTTCTATGTCATCTACAGGCACAGCAGTCTTTCTGGCAAAGATATCTTCTTTGTTTTAACTAAGGTCCCCCTGCATTCCTGGCACAGAGAAGCATTCTGCTGAGATGAAATCACCCACAGGATGTCACCAGGGCACTCCTTTCTTCATCTCCAGGTGCTAATTTAACTAGATGGCAGCCAGGGACCAAATCAAAAGAACTAAAATACTTTGCTGCTGACGGTGTATCTGGAGCTGGTGGTGTGTGAAGAAGTGCCTGTTCTGAGTTGTCTCAGAGTCAGGTCTCCTTAGAGAACATGCTTCCTCAAGTTTTTTAGTGGTGATCAGGACGTTTCAGGCTGTGAACATCATTCAGCCAAGCCCTGCCGCAGCCTCCTAGAGCCCATCTGTGGCATGTGGCAGGTCAGCCCTCTGTGGTACACTGCCTGGGCTGAGCACGGTCAGCTGCTGCATTTGGCCACATCTCTGAAGCTCTTCCTCATTCTCGACAATTCCATGCCAAAAAGCGTCTGTTATAATTGCTTCCTTCCTTTGCCTCCTCCAGGCGCTGGGGCTGCAGCACCTCCATCAATGGCTGTGGGGCTGTGTGGGGGCTGAGGACCACTGCTGCTACCGGTTTTCATAGGCCGTGCGTTTCATGTTTTTTATTAGCGACATAAGTCCTTCTAATCAGACTGCCTTTTCAACAGAACTAGCAGAAGTCTTGTTTGGATATACGTGAATTGAACACTCCCACAGCTGGACGGAAACACCCCTTTCATGCATATGGCCACAGCAGCCCTTGTTTCAGCAGGGAAAATTTATCTGTGCCCACAAAGAGCATGAAGAGCATATGCAAGGCCACAAGAATTGTGTCCCTTAGATCACTGCTTCCCCATACATATATCTATCACGGGACTCCGAATGCTTTCCAGGAATACAGCTGAGCACATGACACTGTGCTCAAAACATACTTCTAAAAGTCAGAACTTCAAATATTCATCAGCACAACATGGATATTCTCTGTTTACCTCCATGGGTAAACAACTGTATCACCTGACCCCCGGTTGCCATGGCAACAAGTGTAAGCACCAGAGAGTTGACTCTGCTCCAGCCCAAAGCATGACACCCCACTTCTGCAGAAGTCAAATTTATTATTTGACTAACATCTCGGGCTAGTTGTACAGCCCTTTCAGCACTGTTAACGTTGCCTGCCATCTATTAGTGCTTCCAGATGTTCATCAAGTGGATTTTTTTCCAATTTTGAAAAATAGGGCCATTTAAAAAAAAACAAAAACAGAGAACATTCCACTGCATGTTCAAAATTATTTCCATACGTAGAATTGTAGCCAGGGTAATACGATAGTCCATCTGCGAAAAGACAGAGCCTCCTGTACTGCTTTGCCCTTCCCAACCAGAACAAATAGAATAGAAAGAAACTAGACTGAACATTAACTGTCTGAGGGTTGAGACTCATCACAGCTAATTCCAGGTAGCTGTAAAATAGGTGTTTACATCTAACAGCTGTTAGGCATTTCTGGAGTCTCATCCTAAGGTAAACATTACCACTGTACATGTATCACACCCTGAGAAACTGTATTTCTAACTATGGATTCTCAAGGGGATATAGAGGCCTGTCTCAGACACAGGTATTTTACATTTTCGCTGTCAAATGTAGATAAGAAAAACCATATTTCAAAGTTATGAACTGCTGGGAAATGGCCTCCTTTGACTTTGCAAGCTTTATTTTTGAATGCTGGAGCATGTCATTTCAGCAGTCTGTGTTTCAGGCATCCCCAAACCATCACTTGGGGTGGCAGTGGAGATACCTGGGCTTAAAACAGCTTCTGCAACTCAGTAGAGCTGCTTCTGGTGCCACTCTCCTGCAAGAACCAAGGGGCTGGGAATGGCTCAGGAATTGTTGCTTCCTGCCTTTCCAGTTGCTGCTGAGCCCAGGCCTGGAGCTGCTCCCAACAGCAGGGACTCCATGCCTGGCACAAGCAGTTACCCAGCACTCTCATCTGCCTCAGTTGCAGGTGCACATGATGGAGACCCACCAGTATCAGAGGCAGCAGCTGCAGCCTCCTCCTAGCCTCGCCGTGCAGTGTGGCAGCTCCTCACTCATCCCATGGTCTCAGGAGCTGCTTCCAAAACCAAGCAGAAGCCAGAGACCCTGCTTTGCAGAAGGGTAAGAGCTTATCCTGCCCCTCTTCTGTTAAAGGGTTGCTGTTCTCCCAGCTGATGTACCTTGCAAGAGAAAGGAGCCCTCGCCTGGCAGGGAAATGAGGTACCGTTTGACCTGGGTATGAGGCATCTAACCCTTGTTAAGACATGGCTCAAGCTGAATTCAGAACTATGCCTCCAATTTTTCCCCTTCCTTTCCCTCACATTAATGGTATGAGACCTGCTGTAGTCATGAAGTACTTTAATATAAGCATGGATATCTGAAATACCAGAGTTGGTGCTGGCTGCTGCTTTAGCATAGGGCAAAGTACCAGCCAAGGCCTGAATAATACAGATTTCTTAATGCAGATAAAAATCAGCATGTTGTCATAAAAGTACATGCAGTTGCTGGGATATGCTGTGGTATGTTTCTAACAGGTGATTCCTCTTAGCAAGCAGAGATCCTCCTATTTAAGTCTTCTGGCAGTTTCAGCAATGAAAAAGTTACATTTCAGAAATACTGAGCAGAAGATAAGAGAATGTATTCATCCTTCATTTAAGTACATGATATGCTGCAGTAATCAAGTCAAGATCATGCAAGTGCATAGGACAGAGTGCTATATTTTGATCATAGAAGAAGAAATGGTGATTATGTAACCAGATGGAAAAACAACACCACAGACCATCACTAATAGGTTGTTATGAATTTTCAGAATTTTAAAATATGAAAAATAATCCTTTAGAAAGACACAGGGGCAATATAGCAGTCTAGAAGAAGGTCATGGTCCCACACACATAAGATAATTATTTTGGTCCACTACTGTCATACCTGCCCTCTCAAAATGTCATGACCCTTAAATTCCTTTTATCTAAGCCTATATCCTGAGCAGATACTGGAAAAATAAACACACCACTGTGTGGGATTAAGAAATAGAGACAAGAAGCAACCTGTCATATATATAATTATCATAGGTAATTATAACCCAGAAGTTCAAATTTTTTTTGTTTTCTCTCATCACAAGGCATCTTAGCTCATGATGATAAGGTTCCTTACTCCTTGTAAGGAGCTGATATTACACCAAAGACTGATCAATTCATTGTTTTTCATCCTGTTTTTAATATCTACACAATTCTTCATCCTGCACATGGTCCAGAATTTCAGTATGTCCACAAGCCGGAGATACCAGACATTGTGAGCTAAATATTTGCAAGATGAAATGCCACAAAGAACCAAGACTGATATAATATCAGAGAAAATACAGTATAATCTTCTAATGCCACTGTTTAGGATTTGGGTTGTTAGTTTTGGTTTTCTGCTTGTTTTTGTTTTTAAATAAAAATCACAATACTGGGCAAACACAAAAGCTAAACTCTGAAAAGTGGATGTGAAAAAGTAAAAATACTGCAAACATGAATAAGAATTTGTTTCAATTTCTTGATACCTAAATTGTACCAGGACTACTTGATAACTAGCTTTTCACAAAGCTCACCTGTCTGCCTGTGTACAGTATTAATTCAGTTTCCAGTTAAAGCTCATTTTCAGCTTCATTTTGGTTCAGTATAACTTGTCTGCATGGATTACGATGCAAATTTCCATAGAATTAATGTGCTCAGAAGCCTACACTTCTTGGGACAACATTGTTACACAAGTCACATTTAAACTCCTCTGATCCTGACAGATAGGAAACAGTGCCTGTTCTTACTGTACAGACAGTGAAATATGAGAAATGAGAATGAGCAAAATGAGAAAACCTACCAAACCCAGTAATTTCTAGCAAAAACTAACCCATGACTGATCTTCAAACACAAGAAATAGCTGTTGAGCATACAAGCATCACTACTTTCACAGAATCCCATTACGTTTTTTTTTCTGATGAGCACGGAAGTGGTAAAAATCAGCATTCAATAATCCAGGACTCCCCCATAAATCAATAAAGATTGCACTGCAGAAGCCATTACAACAGAACATGCATCACTCTTACTTTTGGCTCCTACAAAAACATTGTGGAACAGAAAGCTCATCAGTGGAAATCTTCTACAAGTGTGGGATTAAAACAATAGATATTCTGCATGTTCTCAATAAAACATAACAGAGAAATCCAACAAGACATTCTGAAAATCATAAACATTAATGGAATAAAACTATCTAAACAATAAACTTAAAGGCATTTCCCTTGTAACACTCAAACTGCTACCATCATTGTTTATCTACCTGGGCCTTCTCCCCTTTTGAGCAAAACAAAACCCTCAACCCTCTTTGCTTGGAAATCCTCTTGTTCATAATACCTTGAAATCACCTTTGTCTGGTACAGCACTTCCTTCATTTTCTTCTTTTGGTCCGCCATCTTCCAAAAAGTCAATGTCTGAGTCTCCATCCTAAAGAAAGAAAGAAAGAAATTATAAAGGATAACATTAAAACAAGAACAGCAGCATTATCATGGTGGATAATTAATTCCTGCTTGCAGTAACTTATGCTGAAACCCCAGTCGGAACAGCAGTCGGTTACACCCAGCTGTGTTACAGTGCTCTCAGCATAATGAACAAACCACCATGTGGTTCGGCACATACTGGTACAAAATTCATGCCAGGGGTACCCTCTCAATGGTGAAGGAAAGGAAGAAAAAGCCATTTCCCCTGTGAGATACCCTCTGCAGATGTGCCTCTGCATTTATTCTGTGAATAAAGGTTTCAAATGTGATCTTTTGGAAATCTCCTGCTCTCAGGAATATTACATCTCAATTTTTAAAATGCCAGAATCTTTTCCCTGGGTTTGAACCCACAGCATGAAACACATAGCAATTACAAAATTTTAAATCTAAAATTATTTTCTTTTCAGGAAACAGAAGTTCCAAAACATAGTACAGGGTGACCCCTTTTGAAACATTTTAAGAAAACATCATTAAAGGACGGTTCCTATTTAAAAATGTCAACATTTTTCTGTTCCTGTTTCCAGAGTACTTCCTGAAGTGCTGTGCCTTCATCCAAGCAAAGACCACACAGAGCAATGTATAACATACTACAGTTAAAATTAAATGTAAACCTTGAAATGACCCAGATGGAAAATTCAGGACTAATATGGGAATGTGAAATAAAATTAAATTCGCTGTCCTCATCCCTTTTCCAATAACAAAAAATGAGGTTGACACATTAATACATGTGTCAAAATTTTGGTATGGATACAGAAATATTAAGTTTTTTAACTAGGTTACATTTAAATGTAGAAGGAAAGAATTTTTAAAGTCTGGTTCTAGATTCAGGCTGATAATTCTGCCCCCCAAAAATTGTTTCCTTCTCTGTTCATTTTTTCTACTTTCTCTTATTTTTCTGTCCCCTTACTACCCTGAATTCTCTCATTTGCCTATGAAGCTGAGATCATTGGCTCCAGTGGATTCAGGAAGATTTTTGCTACTCATAGTCACAAAGACAGCATTTCACCTTAAACTCCTTCAGGCAGAGACACTGCTGCCTATATCGCATCAGACGATAAATTTGTACAGTAGCTTGTACATAAACACAGTCACAAAGCAGGATTTTGTTTTCTGTCAAATGTATGTCAAATACAGTGGACCTTAAGAAAACATTTAAAGTAATTTTCTTACCTTTGGTGCTTTTGCATTTGACAGCAGCATGCCCTTCCCTGGTATCATGCCCTTCCCTAGCATTGTGCCTTTCCCTGGCATTATACCTTTCCCTGGCATCATGGTCTTCCCTGGCATCGTGCCTTTCCCTGGCATTATACCTTTCCCTGGCATCATGGTCTTCCCTGGCATCATGCCTTTCCCTGGCATTGTAGTCTTCCCTGGATCCATGTAATAGATTGCTTCTGGCACCTCCACGGGCAGCACTTCCCGGGACATGGTTGCAGGATTTACTCCTGTAGGAGTCAATGACAAGTTATTTTATAAAATGACCGGAGGCCCCACCCATCTCATCTCTATAAGTAAAGGACTTCCCTCCCATTGCCGAAGCCGGTGGAGTGCCAAGGATGACTGCTGCAGGGAAGGATCTTATGGGGCAACCACAGCAGCCAAAAAGGATGCAGTATCTTCCTCTGGTTGGGAACCTCTCCCAGCCTGGCCTTGCCCCTTGGTTCCTGTACTGCTGCCACCCTCTTTCCACAGTGAGCATAGTCCTGGGCCATCCTGCCAAGCACAGGAGAAACGTGAAGGGCACTGCTGCTGGAGCCTGCTCCTCCAAAGCCAGCACTTCCCAACCTGCAGCATGGCAACTGCCCTGAGCAGTGAACAAGTGAACAGGAATTTAAGCCACTCCTGTGTAGGGGCAACCGAGCCCTGGAAAAAGTCTCTGTGTGTAAATAACTATGTCCATTTTGTGAATATCTGTCCACTTTGTTCAAAGCCTTCATATAGGCAGGAGGGGTCAGAGGCTAGCAGTACCAGATTGTATGCAATAAGATGGCAGGCTAAAAGGAGGTGGACATTTGCAAGGGTTAGCAGAGATCATGAAGTCGATGCCGATAGCTACAAGCATCCAGTACAACTGGATCCAGGACAACACCCAGGACAACTCCTGCACCTGGCAGTACCTTAAATTTGTCAAAAAAAGCAAGGAAATATATAATAGCTGTGCAAAGCAATTAAGATTTATGTTTTCATACATTTTCCAGAGAACGACAACTCAGCTTTACACAACTGCAGCGAACTCATGTCAAGATGAATAGAATATAGTATCCAGAGGTTTAGTTTTATTAATTTTATTTTATTAGTTTTGTTTTACAGATATCATTTTCTACCAAAAAGAATGAACAGAAAAGCACATGAACATCTCCAGGCGTACGTACCCAGTGGAAATTACTATCTTCAAACACAGAAAAACAAATGAATAACAAGCTAGCAGCTCCAATAACAGCAGGCTGTGTCATAGCATCTGCATTCCCTGCATGAAAAGTAGCTGTGCCCACATTTGAAGTACAAGAGCATCTTTTGGCCTCAGGCCATGGACACTCTGAGCTGCATCCTGGAGAACACCTCTTGCAGATTAATTCAGAGAATAATCATTCATCATCTTTTTTTTTTTTTTTTTAGCCTCACCAGTAGAGAAGACCTGACCTTGGAAGACCTGCCATGGGACACTAAAAATACTGGTTTACTTGTTATTAGAACAGGTCAGATATCCCAAGGTTGATCAGTTTAGGGGACCATTAGCATAAGTGATGACATTCACCTAGAAACCTCTCTAAAGGTGACAAATTTCGAGAAAGTTGAGATCCCCTGTCCTCAAGAAAACCCATGGAGAACATCAGGTGGATTCTGCATTCAGACTTCCAGGTCTGCAGAGTTAATTCCACCTTATAGGCACACTTCGCTATCTGGAATGATCTTTACCACCTTCAGCTAAATCAAGGTATTCTGCTTCCACCTGAGTGACTCCACAGGGAATGCCATAAAGGAGGAAAACTCCAAGGCTCTCATTAACAACAGAACTAATGCTATCTAATTTAAAATCTGAATGTACAAAGCTGGATAGTCTCAATTTGTGAAACAAAAAATCATTTTATTTCCTATTTCAGTAATTTAAGGATAGATGAAGGAAAATAAGCTAGCTGCTTCAAAGACCTGATCATAGTTGCCCTGGCAGCAAAAGCACACTACTCTCATTCTTTAGTGCTTGCTAGACCTCATACACCCTCTAATATTTAGGTTTCTTATTCACGCTTATTCAGTTTGTAGAAGCATCAATCACTTGGAAAAGGGACCTGTATTACATTTGACTGCAAACATGGGCTGTGGAGAAACCAAGCTCCACAACAAACTTAACATTTTCCACCATGTTCAAATATAGCCTTATGATTGATCACAGTCTTGGACTGGAGTGAAACTGCTAATAGCCAGTGTCCCCCTAAATGCCTTTTCAACAGTATATGTTTGCCGAGCCTTCAGACAGGCTGGGCAAGATGAGCCTCTGGTTCTGGCAAGCTGCAGACTCAACCAGGACTGGCTGTGACTGCCTCACTGCTCTCAGTTGTATAGGTAACTCCATAGGAAAACCAGCACTGGAAAGAAGTCAGACATTCTGACTCAGCTACATCCTCTTCCTGCAGGAGGAGTGATGTCTTAGACCATCATTCCTGAAGTTAGTGAAGGAAGGAGATATGGAGCAGGAGGCAGGGGCACCACTGCTGTCTGTCATTTTACCCATCACAGACAAGAAAGAATCTTCTGGGAAATTAATTTTAAAGAGTCTTTAACCAAAGAGTTTGAAAGCACTTGAATATATTCCTCTTAGGTCAGGGTGATCTTACAGAGAAAAATGCACTTACAGTTAAATTCTGTCTATGTTTCTTTCATGTTACAGTTACTGATGCATCGAATAAAGCCCAGCGCTTACCATACTGGTCTTAGAGCGGCCTAATTGAAGTGGAAATTTATGCTCCATTTTATGTCTCTCAGATTTTATGCATATTGCAAATGTAGAGTCCTCAATGGTTACCCGTAGAGTGAGAAAGTCCTCTTTGTCTGGACTTGTCTTTCTGTGGGATGTTTTCCGTACTTGGATTAGGTTTCCCAGGAGTACAGTAAACTACAAGAGCAGTTCTCAAAGTTTTCTGAATCACTGTTCACTCTCCACATTTCTGCAGACTACATACAAGTTTACTGTCTCCTCATGAGCTGAAAATCAGCATGAGGACCAGTATGTGCTTCCTCCCATGCTCTAAACCAGCTGTGGGTTACAGGCCATCAGCTCCCACATCCGCAGCAGTTATGGACCAGAACTTAAATGTGACCAGAAAATTCGTTAAGTCTCTATGAAGGATTTTCTGAATCATAACATCTGAAATTGAAAAATTAAAGAAACTATTATTGCTCAAGAATTAAAAGTGCATATTAATGTATATAGAAACTTGCATCTCCTTGCATCAGCCTCTAAGGATGCTCCATTACCTCAGCAGAGAAAGGAAATACAAGCAGAGTAAATACTTCATATCTTTACATTTAATTTACAGAGTGCTTGTTAAAAGAGAGAAGGGTGTAATAAATAGTAACTGGCAGGAAAAGTCATACTGCTAGGGGCTGAGGGACTGTTTTTACCCACTGTTTAAGAGCAGAGAAAATAATAGAAAGCTGGGAGCTAGAAAGTACTCATGGTATACATATCAGGCACCTGTAAACCCAGAGCAGTCAGAACCTCAGCAGAAGGATTTAATGCCATATTTTCTGGATTAGGGTTTTTTAACTTGATATTCTCTTTAATGGAACAGCCTATCAAGATTATCTTGAAGAAAGTAGAGGAGGGATATACCTTTATCTCAATTTTAAATGTTTGTGTCCATCACATTTTCATTCCTGATTTTTTTCTTTCTTGTCTTCTTTCCTTGCCATCTTTTCTTTCTCAATGACTTCTTGGCTCTTCAAAATATAAAAATATCCATTTCCTTCCTTTGTCCATCTCAATACACATAGCTATGATTCCATTTTTCACTTATATTTGGGTATTATACAACTTTTTTATTTCATTTTGCTCTTCCTCTCTCCCTTGCTTTTTATACCATCTGTTTTCTTAATCTTTCCCCTTTTTCTCACATATTCTCTGTGCTGCAAGGGTACCTGTAAAAGCTTCAAGTCTGAACAATGGAGGTTTGGTCATATTTGGAACAAGCATGAATACTACAAACATTAAGGCAGCTGTGTTCAGGCCATGACATCTGGTTGAGACACCCAACCACATGGAGAAAAGGGGATAAGCAATAAGGAGTTGAAGAGAGTGCAAAAGAGTCTTCGGGACTTGAGGAGAAAGGACCAGGAGACATGACAAGGCATCACAGAGTTTTCATATGAAGAGCTGGAGGGGTGGGAGGAGCTCTGGGAAGTGCTCTATGAACTCTGTAGGAGTGCTGGACTTCAGTGGGAACCCTGCAAGGGACAGACTTTCAGGAGGAGCATAAAGATGCAAAAGTTCAGTGTCATGAAAAACACACAGCTCTCACCCATTGCTAGCTGTTGACCAGTATATATTAATTAGTGCATGAGGAAATCAGCCCTGCTGGAAATGAGCCTCTGGTGGCCACCTCTGGGGCATTATCACTGTAGTTAAGATAGTGGGATATTGCACCTACACAGCAGAGTTTTACATGTGAACAGGTTTCAGCACAGGGTTTCCGAGAAAGGAGTCCTGCTCTACCACCCACGTTCTCCCATATCCACCATGGCAGACACATTTCCCTTCATTCACATGATGCAACCTGGAGTCCCACAAATTAAGAGCTCACTTCACTCAAGACTGTTTGCAATAATCTTTTATTTGATCACTCTTTGGGATACAGAACAATGTAAAACGGTGCTGCAACCACCCCACTAACTTCTGCTTCCTCAAGGGCACTCACCTGATAGGACTGTCTGAGTACCCACATGCCTCACGAGGGGTTCAAAAACCCCACTGCTGCTTTCCTTTGGTTCCTTTGGGATGACTCACCTCACTGAGCTGCCCAGTTCTCAATACACCTTTGTGATAATCAGAAGGGCTGGGGCAAACGTGAATTGTATGCTAATCCCTTCACTTACCTACAGATAATGAATAGGTAACTAAGGAAAAGCCAGACACAGAAAAGATGCAGAACATATTCATTACAGTTAAGGAGGTCACTGTGTTAGTGTTTGTAGCTCCTATTACCACAGCTACCAAGAGTTCCATCTTTTAAAACACTTAGGAGAGTCACGCTAACTCCTGTCGGTGCTAACGTTGTGATATAGCGTGGGCTTGGATTTTTGCAGTTTCATCCCTTTAAGGGATAATTCTGTGAAATTGCTCCTATTTCCTGTAAAAAGGGACACTCCCAACCTTCAAAACCAAAAGAGCTTTTAAATGCACACATCTGTAGCTGTTACCTACATTCTTTCAATGCCTCTGTACAGCCCAGAGGCTGAGCATGACAAACATACCCCATTAGCAGCTGAACCAGAACAAAAAACGCCAGAAGACAAAATCACACAAAGCCTCCAAACTGGTCTGCAAGAACTGCCAACTGGGATCTTCTGCAAGTGTTCTGCACAATTAATTAATAAATTATAATGGTAAAAAGCCAGCTGAAACCAGCAAATTAACCAGCCCCCTAAGTCACAGACAAAGCGCCTCTACTAAAGACGGAACAGGAGTGCTGACTGGACGGGAGTCAGGAGAACAGGCTATTGCTGAGGAGCAGTCACCTGCAGACACCTCTGTTGGGGGGAGGTGTCTCAGAAGGGAAGAAACCAACTATAGAAGGCATGGCAGGACTGGTGTTCTTCCTCTCAGCTCAAGAACATGAGCTATGTATGAAGGCCACCAGCGTCCCAGAAAGACAGCTGGATGGAGGATTAAGCCAGGCCTTTTTCAGGGTTTACAGTAACACAGAACATTTAGGTATTTTTAGGGTCACAGCAAGGACCTTGCTGTGGGACTCAGGTGGCTGTGGGTGTGTCTCAAAGAAGAAAGTCATGTAAGCCTGAGGATTGCAAGGGGAGAATTGAAAAGAAGATCCAGTTATTGTCCAAAAAATTTCCATGTTGAAAGCACCACTAGGAGCTATCATGTGAGCCTGCCCAGACTGCTGGCAGGTGGGATGGGCTAAGCCCTAGAGGGTACAGCAGAGCAAGCAATGCCTTATAAGTGGCATACCTGGAATAAATGGTGCTCCTTTCTGTTAAAAAGAAACCAACAAACAAAAATAGAGCAAAGAAAGCAAAGGGTATAGTTAAGGGCAGGGGTGGGAAAAGAGAGGCAAGGTTTTTGAAACCTGGTCTCATTGACAGCCATCCGGCAGCTCTTGAATATGCCCAAACACCAACTGGAAGTTGGGCAGGTGGGAGAAGTAGCAAATGCATGTGTCACCCCAAATGGGTTTGCCATAATGATAAACAGGGAAGGCTGGGAGGGAATTACATCTAGGGCAGAGGAAAGGCAATGCCGAAAGGGACTGGGTGACTCAGCAGCAGAGATCACAAAGAGGAGCCCTTGATGAGCACAGACAAGTAAACAGCCATTTCAGCACACTGGAGGATTGAACCAGGGCTGCAAATTGGATGGAGTTGTGAGGGTCTGGAAAAGCAGCCGAGGTAAGGACACATCATCCCTAAGGTGGCTGAGGTCACCAGAGGTGAGTGCGGGAGACTAAAGAAGACGAAGGCTTAAAGCCATAAAGGAGTACTTGAAGGAAGAGAGAGAGAAAAGAAAAATAAAAGAGAGAAAGAGAATATGATAGCAGGAAGGAAAAGAAATTTTCAGCCTTTTAGAGGTTCACATTTCATTTTGCATTAAAGATTTATTTTCTATTTTGTCTGTGATTGCATTATTCATAGCTCTCCGTGTGCCAATACATTTTACTTCAGCACAGACAAGTTACTGCCTTTCATTTAAGTTTGAGATAATTAAGAGCAGCTGATACTCACTGAACCATTATATCTTTTTTTAAGATTAGTATCTCTGTTGTAATGAAGCAAGTCTACAGAGTATTTGCATTATGAAAATCCTTCATAAAGCAAATACTTATTTTGGTCTTCATCTCAAAAATAAGCAGTTTCAACAAAGTGCCTTGTGCTATTTATAGTAGTTGCATAGACCATCTGTTGATTGTACATAGTCAGGGACCAACAAAGTCATGCAATTACCCATTAATTGGCCATGGACATATCAGTGTAAAGCACTTAGCTTTCTTCTTACAACAAAATCTGAATGTCTCTCAGTTTTTAATGTTTTTATTCTCACAGCATCCCATCCATACCAAGAAATACTATTAAACCTGTTGAAATCAATGGGTCATTGATGATGAGCTGGAACCTTTAAATATTGTGAGTGTTCAGGGAAAAACACAGCTGCAGGTTAGGTACTTACACATTCACCAGAAGAGCCAATCCTGACTCACAACAGGGTTTGGCATGGTCACTTCCAAGGGATGCTCCAAACCTAAATAATGCTGGTGTAATAAAATTTGTAAATTCGAATGTATAGAAAATTTGCATTTTCCACATGAAATCTCAGATTCTCTATATCTTTTAAGTTTAGTATTTCATGCTATTTCTAACAAAATTGCTGACACCATAACAAAATATGGTTTTCTTTTTTTCTTTTAAATTATCCGCATTTGTTATGCATTTTTCTATTGTACTAGATTTGGAATAAATTAATTATCTATGGCTTATTTGTCTTCACATATAACTTCTACTAGTCCTGTAAATTTTTAAAGAATTGATATTGCTTTCCCACCTTCATGAATGGAAAAAACTCATTAATAAGGCCCATATTTCCTAATTTTTGATTATGCAGGTATGTGCACAAAAAAAAAAGTGTTCACCAGCAGTGAAATCCAACATAAATAAACACAAGACTAACCATTATTTTGTCTGATCAGTTTATCTAGGATCACTAAGTGGTGCAGAGGAGCAACAGGCTGAGACAATTCTTTGTACTTGCCCAAGTGTATCATGTTAATGCACAAAAAGGTCTTGATTTTTCTGCAGGAAAAAAAAAATATTTTTTTATCTTTCAGGATGATGTTTATTTTCTATGTTGTCGTTTGTGCTCTATGGCTGAATTCAAAGCCTGGAGGATCAGATGTTTGTTGTTCTGAATATTGTAGCTGGTCAGTTCTACCAGCTTGTCAAACTCCTCTTCTGTGTAGGTAAAGCTGTTTATGCAATATGGGGAAAAAATGCTGGAAACATCCACGTTGCCCTGTGCCATTTCAGCAGGGCTCCGCTCCACACCTGACAAAGAAAGAAAGGTTGTTGATGGGGTATAGATGTGGTCCCACATCCCTCTTTCTAGAACGGGCACAATGTTACTCCTTGCTACCTGGACACACACATTTCTCTCCCCCATAGGAACACAACAGGGGAGGTAGGGGACCATGCTAGACCATGTCTCCCATCCAGACACAAAAAGTGCAGCCAGGTGGTGGGAGGTTCCTGTCTGTCCTGTAGCTTACCAGGCTCTTTGTATTTTCTGAAAGTGTCATTCACCAGTGGGAAAAACACCACTGTCGGTGCATCTGGGGTCTCTGTGTCTTCGAAGATGTAGCACTCTTTTAGATTCTTCTTTTCTTCTTCACTCAGTTGGATCTTGGGAAACGGGATTCCCTGCTTTAAGAAGTATTTGGAGGCTTCTTCTAAAGGCTGCGTTCAGACAGGGGGTAAAAAAGAAAAAAGAAAATATTAGAAATTCTGCCACTCCTTCAACTTTTTCCTGATGCAAAACACAACTATCAAGGGCTCTTCATAAAGATCTGGGAGCAGTGTTTGTTTGCTGTCAGTATTTCTTCTGGCCTTTGTCTCTTGTGTGAGATATTTAGTACCAATTATTAACAGAACAATGGTTCCAGACCCAGCCTCCGATTTGCACTCTTGATTGTTGTCCTATCTCCTCCTTATCATCAGCTTTTATCTGCAAGATAAATAATATGTTCATGGCTGCGGGCAAGGGTGGCCTAGCTGCTTAAGACAAAAAAGTTATGCCCCATACCAGAGAAAACCCTGAAACAAGCAGAACAAACAGGAATCTGAAGTGATATGGTTTTTAAATACAGATTCACAAAGGTGCAAAAATGTCGCTGACTTGGCACGGAATATTTTAAAGCCTCTAACTTCTTAGATGCCTTTAAAATGGTTGTGAAAAGTGATGTAGGCAACTGGGATAAAATATCATCTTGATGGAAATGTTAATTTAATCTTGCGGATGTGTAAGTCATTTTTGAAAGTAGGATTTTTGTTTCTGAATCTGGCTGATGCATATGAATAGTTTAGCCTTCAAAAAATTCTGTCTTGTCCATCTACTAAAAGGACTTACACACCAGGTTATTAGCTGGTATTTGAAACAGCAGATGTGGCATCAAAGGACAATACTTCTCAAAAATTCAGAAGAAAATAAAAATCCAGTTACTGTTCTAAAGACAACTGAACAAAATACTTCTAATTCTAATGTTGATATCACAAGACAAACAAAACAACTTCATCAGTGGTGGTACTAGTTCCACAGAAACTCTCCATATGGAGTGTAGCCTCAATACAGAGAGCCCAGGAGCATACAGCTCTAGAAGACAACATTTGCATATTAAAGGCTTAATTAAAATAAAAGATTTAGGAAACTGATACTACTTATGTTCTCCTTAGGGGATTTGCCATAGTATACCAGCATCACAGAGACATAGGCATCTATGAAATGGGAGCTGTACACCAAGAATCCCAGAACTAGTTTCTCTATGTAAATTATTCTGACCCCTTAAACTCGACTAAAAGAGCTAAAAGACAGCAGTCATTATTGAAGAAAATAGTGGTCATTGCACCGATGTCTGTGATCCAGAAGAGTAGTTTAAGTGTAGGACAACATCCACTTTCCTCTCCGGCCTCATGAGCGGTGGGTAGCTGATATCTATGTATCCCGCCGTGTCTGCTAGGCACATGAATTCTGCCGTTTCTGTCAGCTGGTTGGGGAAATTCTCTAGCACAGTATCTGAAAGGAAGTATTATGATGAAGAAATCACTGAAAAAGTAACTGTAAAGTTACTGTTACTGTATCTGTTGTTTGGCTAATAAGGGAGGAAAAACTGCCTCTTGTTTTCCCATTACTTTTACTTTCCAAGACCCTGCCACACTATGGAAGCTCAACCTTGACAAAGAAAAGAAAGACCTGTGCAGGGCAAAAAGGCAGAGCTCCTTCACTTCTCATGTTGCTCTTCTTCCATGGCCAATGAGCAGTAGTTGCCTTTCCCTGGAATCCAGGGACTTCTTGGAGCTGATTTTACTGAATGAAATTTCACTACTTATCTTTAAACCTTTGTTTCCAAAATTAAGATAAATCCTATTCATCCTCTGCCTTCTGTTCACTGATGAAAATACCAACTGCCTAGGCAGATGAAAAAATAATATTCAGGGACATTTACCTTTCCATATACAGAAGCTTTTGCTCTGAAGGTATTCATTGTGCATCTGGAACCCCTTCAGGAAGTTGTAGAACTTTGAAACCATCACCCGCTCTGTCAGGACCTGCCGAATGATGCCCACAATGCCACATTCAGGGGTGACTAAGTAAGTCTCCAACTCATGGCTCCTGGCTGGTGGGGAAGGCTCATCTCCTTCTGAAGGGTAGAGGAGAAGAACAAGTTGTTGTTTTGATACAGTTCTTTATAATACTTAAAATACCAAAAGACATCTAATATTAGCTAGAGGAAAGAAGATCCTAATAAGACAGGGCAACATACAATCAAATCAATGTCAAAGTACAAGCAAGAATAAAATTAATCTTCAGTAAACTACATTCCATGAAAAACAAAGTCAGAGTGGCAATAAACTTCCTAAACCTGGAAAAAGAGATCTATTTTTTGATAAAAGTCTGGTGGATTACCTGTGTGAAAGTCAGGAAAGGCTGAGAATCTGGACCAGTTTATTTCAAAATTAGAGCAGACTGGCTTTGAAATAGAAATGCTGTCAGGAGACCTAGACAGCCAGGAAAAAAAAAAGAAAAAAAAAAAAAGTGGAGAAAAAGGATTGTGCTAAATGGCACTTCATGAGATTGGGAGAAGGGCCAATGGCTTTCTATGACAGGCATTTATTGAGGTCAGGGTCCTGCAACATTTCCATGGAGAAAGTGATCAAAAGCCCATAAAACAAACTTACTAACTACATTTGAACACAGGAAGGGCAGGCAACAATTCTGAGGAGCATAGGTTTACAATAAGATCAGAGAAAACAGAAACAACATTCCACATGAGTGATATACATCCCTGGCTTCAACAATAACATATGAAAAGTACCATCTGCCAAGGCAGACAGAAAATGCAGCACTGAGCTGTTTGTTACAACATGTAGGTTCACTGAAAGGCCACTGCAAAGATATATTAAAAAAACTTCAGTAGTTTTAAGTTTGTTGGCAAATCATCACTTGTATAAATTCAGTCTAAGGCAGACTCATGGAAATATAGTTGCTATAAATTAATTCAGAGAGGAAAACTAATCAGATATTTCTGGCAAAATGACACTTTAAGGGGAAAAAAAAACAACCCAAACAACCTGCACTACTACACTGGCCTCAGTTTTAAATCAAGGCTTTTTAAATCAAAAGCCTTCACAAAGATTTCACTCTATACAAATCCAAACGTAACACTTATTTAAAGATTCAGAAGACAACAGCCAAAGTAGAAATAGAAACATAACCAACCAACATCAACAGTCCTGTGTTGGGTACACCTCAGTGAGCGCCTTTCTGTAGGATCTGACGAGTGCCAGGCATCCAAGAGGTTGTAGGAAAAGACATTGCTCCACAGACCTGTGCATTGGTAGAGAACAGAACAACTGCTTTTGAAATATTTTAATGGAAAATAATGGAAAAAATAAACTTTTTGATTTGCAAGGTGTATCCAGAAAAAAATCGAGGTTTCCAAACTCTCACCAAAACCTGTATGAAGTTCTTTTGCGGCAACCCACGTTCTGTCCTCAAAGAGGAACCTAAATAGTTTTTAACATTGTGCCAGGCCTTCAGCCATTGTAATTCATTGCCACATACAGCTATTGCCAATACACTGCAAACCAACATGCTCTGTTCTATAAACAACTGTTGCCAGAAAGTAAAACCACAATCTTTCCCATAAAATAAGGGTTTAGTCTACAAAGTATGTCATATACAATGTATGCTCAGCTAAGGGTTTGGAGACTGCTTCTGAACAGCCAAGATTCAAGTGGTTAGAGCACCATTTAGGACATTCTGCAGAGTAGGCCTCTGAAGAAACATCTTTACTCTTCCTTGTAAGATTTCTCTTGCCACAAGTTTTACTGAGTGAGACTCTTCTCCCTCTCCTTGTTGTTCTCATCCCCCTAGCCCTTCTTCCACTTTTCCCTCCCACTTAAAAGGATGTCTAAAAATGTCTCTTCAGTGCAGAAATCTCCAAAAGCTCATTGAATCTTAAAAAGCATTTCCTCTTTCACATCTCTGCTGGAGGCCCTGAGAGGAACTCGACCAGGGAATTCAGTCCTGAGCTTTGCTTTGACAATCTCTATCAGGATGCAACAATTTGAACCACATAATACAATAATCATGCATTCCATAAATTAGGAACAGATACACAAATCCCTTTTAAACCTAGATTATTCTGGAGTGGGACAATAACCCAACGGTTTTCTGCTTCACAAGAAGTCCCCATAAGAATGTGACTTGCTTAAGAAACATTAGAACTACATGAAATCAGATAGGGGCTCTGTGGCTCTACATTTAACTGGCAACCAGAGTTTATTTGCAGATAATTATGCATCAGCTTCCATTAATACAATCTCATCTCCCCGCAGCTTGTAGAGATTCTGTCCAGGCCTTCTGTGAGACAATTCCTCTCCTTTGTCCTGTCTTCACTTGGTACCTTCTTACTCCATAATGCTGCCAGCTCCCCAAGCCGCAGGAGTTACACACCATTCATGCATTTTAATATCTTCCAAACACTTTTGGCCCTGCAGAACCTGGTTGTAATTACCTTGCACTGTTTCTATGGTTCCTTTACTTGCTGAAATAAGAACTATGGGAACAGACTGTATCTTTTACTAGGCTGACAGAGTTTAAAAATAGGTGACAAGCTTTCATGCACCCCAGCCTTTCTTCTGGAAAACTGAGGGTCTTGTACCCCCACAAGCTCACCCAATCTTTCCAGCTTTAGCCATTGCTCTTACAAAAGGCCTTACATCTTCCTGCAAAAGGCACCTTGCTGTTATCCTTAAATTATCATGCTGTAACTAACAGTGTATTTTAATTGCAATCCAAGAGGGCGCTGAGTTTTGTATCACTAGATGGCAACATCGGTTTATACTCTACACTCTGTCCTTCCTAAAGCTATACCTACGGCCGTGGGGTCACCGGAGTAATTCAGGTGCAGAGGTTGAGAGCACAATAGCTCAGCCCAGGCTGGATGTTTTGGGTGTGCTTGCTACCTGGCCACTTCGGGCCTGACCACACCACTGTCGTCGTGAAGTTGCAATGGAGGCACAATGTTCTCGAAGAAGGCTTTGTAGTCCCGCCTAACTCTATAATCTCCCTCCTGCCTCTGGTGATCAGCACAGAGCGCTTCATGGAAAAATACAAGAAAACGGAAAGTATTACAGTTTCTCTTCTCTAGTGTACTCTCCAACAGCTCAGGTTTCTGGATTTAGTATTTCTAGTGCCGGTGGCAAAAATACCAGTAGCAGTTTGAAAAACTACACAAAACCTCATATTTTATAACAAAGTCAGTAACAACATTGCTTCTTGTTATAAAATCATGCTATTCATAGACAAATTCAGTTTTAAGATTCCAGTTTCAAAGTACAAATATTTTCCATGTGGAACTCTGCTGCTGACTTGACTGGTTCAAAACAAACCTAACCTCTTTAAGCAGCCCTGAAACTTCAGGCATAAGAGTCACTATTCAAAACAAAAGCAACAATAAATAGTGTTATTTGGTATTTCCTCTAAGTATTTTTTAGCCCATGTTCAGGGAATGTTCAGAAAATTCAGAGCCCATGTCTAAGGAATTCAGCCAGAGGTGAGAACAACGTGTTCTATATTTGCTTTAGTCCCTCATATTACTGCGCACAGGTTGCAATATACAGGGTCTGTATTATATTAAAAATCAATTAAAATAATATTAAAAATAAACTAAATTTTTAAGACAATCAACTTTTCACATCACCTTTCATGAAACAGATACGGGATTCAGGAAGTTTCTTCATCAGGCGACCCATGAAGAACTCGCTGCCAAAATCCTCTGCACGAATGAAGGCACCGTATTTTAAGAAGCCAACCTCATAAGGGGTGAACTCCACCCATTCTGCAGAGGCACAAAACAAACTTTTAAATCTCAATCCTGTCCCTACTTTCCTGCTGGAAGGGCTCTGAAATGACCGGAAAGCAGGTGCAGGACAAACTATCAGCAGGGTGATCATGGATAGACCTTCATCAGGGTAAGGAGTTATCATTCAGCTGGTTTCAGCTGCTCACTCAGTAATGTTTCCAAAACTTGTTCATTCAGAATTCATTCCCAATGAGCCCCTCCGGACAGGACATAAATGAAGTTTATACACAAAAAGGGTCACCCTAAGATACCTGATGTGTGGAGGTAAGGCTTTGACTTTTGAGTACCTTGGCTGTCCTTAAGCACCTCCCCCAGTTTTCTCCTGCCCCACAGAAGATGGATTTCTCCCAAAACCTAGGCACAAAGCCTAGAAATGGAAGAGGAAGAGAAAGTTAAGGAGGAAAAGGAACTGTTTATGAATGTTCACCAGCACAAGGGGTTGAAGGACATGCTCTAAATCATAATGCAGATCATTTGGACACCAACCAAGTCCAGATACAGCCCCATTTTGCCATCACCTTTGAACTCTGAAAGGCTGTAGTCTTCTTTGATGTTAAGGATCATGTAGATAGGTAGGGGATTCTGACCCTGATTCAATGCCTGTCGCTCATCTGAGAGTTTGTGGTTGTTTTTCTGTGAATTGACCAGAAACAAAAAGAGCAAAACCAAGGGACCTTGTTGGCTTGGTGCATGGGTTTGCAAGATTACTGCAAAATAAATGCCCATTTCCATCTTCATTTTTCTTATTGTCTCCACTCATTTTGTGTCCAGACATATTTTTAACCAAGGAGTGACCTAAACATTTACGCAGCCACACAAGCTCATGTAATTACAGGTGAGCTATAGGACATTCTGTGGTGCAATGGCCTCTCATTCTTCCCAGTAAATGTATCTACTTTACATGGATTATTTAAGTTCTCTCAGGGAGGAACAGAGCAAAAAAAATGAAAAGCAGGACTCTGCTGTTAAGTTCTCAGATACTGATACTGGTAGAAGGAGACATAGGTTTTCTTCTCTACAGAATACCCCTTGAGGTGCTAATTATGTGATGAGAGATATGTGGGGACAAATCCCCTCTATCAGTGAGTAGAATCATCTGCTAGATAATATTGGCATGCTGTCAGCCTAGAATCTGTCCCTGGAGATAAATTGATCATACAGTAGTGTTCAGTAGCTGCTATGGAAAAAAAAAAAGACATGCTACCTCATCACTTAGTGCTTTTTCCAGCAGAAGGCCCCAGAAATCAACGCTTGAGATCTGGTATCCCTCTTGCTTCCGCAGTTTTAGCTCCTTGTCATAGTACTTCAAGCTCTCCAGCGAAAAGCAGCTTAGCTTGCACTTGGTCATGTGTCTGCGAACTTCATGAATTGGTCTGGACAAATCCTTGTGTGACCAGTCAGCGCTCTGATACAGGTGTGACAAGGCCCTGGAGAAAAGAAAGGAAGTATGTTGTTGTATGCTCTAAACTCTTCCCTTTTTTAGATTTGGATTTGAGGATCACATCAAATGAACTAGTTGAGGTTCATTAAAAGCATCTTTTGGGCTCAGTTTATTATTAAAGAGAAAAGATTTTTTTGATGTAGAGGATCTCCCCCAACCACTAGTGAAACCTAGGGATGTGCAAAAAGCCCCTCCATGCCATGCAGGTTTATGCACAAGGCTGTGATTTGCACCAGGGTCACTCACTAGGAAAGATCCTACAGGCAAAAAAAAAAGGTCAAGGAAAATGTTGTTCCCTGTAAACAGTGCTTAGGCCATTTGTTCCGAATGCAGCAATAAAAAAAGCTTGAGACTGAAGTAGTATACATTCCTCTACCAAAACATAGAAAAAAATTTCTCACACAGCAGGTTATAGAGGTGATGAATTACATCTTTTTTCAGGATCTCCTTACCATGTTGAACCAGATGACCCAGTAATGTATGAAATAGTATCTAAGAGATCCAGCTTCTGAAGACCAAACAGGTTTCCTAGCAGAGATGTCAGTGCCCGGGTGCCACCTCCTGTTGTCATGACTGCTACAACTGGTACCTGTTCAAACATCAACACAGCAGTGGTGAGCAACAGCTGTTTGCCAGCACTTGTGATCAGAGTTGAGTGAAATACAGCATTTCTGTCACACAAGGAATTCCAATGTTTCACCATTTCCCCAAGCAGGGAAGAAAAAGATGAAAACATGGTATTTAGCACAGGGGAAAAAATAAATAAAAAGGATTCAATAATTTGCTAATTTTTACTTTTTTTTTTCTCAAAATCAATCAATTTTCATTCTAAATTGTTATGTACTGGGTTACCAAAACAGCACAAAGCTTCTTGTTTCAAGGCATTCTAGTGTTAGATGGAATGGTTCATCATGGTTCATCCTTCATGGTTCTTCATCCTTCATGGTTCATCAACTCATGAGAGCTCTATTTTGAGGGCAAGCAGAGCTCATCCTCTCTTGTAAGTATAATGACTAGATTACATTTCCTATAAAGCACCTAGAGTGTATAATTGCAGTGACGAACCACAAAGCCTAATTGCATGGAAATATAAATTGTGTTACAGATTGTGTTACAAATTCCTCCAAGAAATGCACTGAAAGAAGAGAAGCCAAATGACATTTCCCATACACATTTCCAGATAGTTACATCAAGGAAATACTCAATGACCTGCTTCAAATCAGGTATTTTAAGTCAGAGCAACGCATTCTGATTTGGGTTTACCTGCCTACGCTAATTCTCTTGTTGGAAAATCTGAAATCGGTAGTTAGAAGTACTTCCCCTCAAAAATTCTTATACTTAAGAAATTGCTTTTTTCCACTGAAGCTAGGGTGATAATGAGAAACAATAGACGGATGCAATCAGTTTGCAAGCAGGGACATCATTTATGGCATCCAAAGTCATTCTGTCATATATTTAATATGCCTTTGGTCCAGTTGCCCTGGACAAAGGGAAAAGCACCAGTGGGAAGAAAAAAAAAAAAAAAGTCACTGAAAATGAAAATTTCTTCATTTCTGAAGTGCTTGATCAAAGACCATGTTTCCTCCCTAAAGCATCAACCATCCCCATGCCAGCACGGACATAAACAAATAGAAACCCTAACTGCCAGACAGATGAGAGAAAAATGTTGAATGTCTTTGTGCTACTGGAGTGACAATACAGCTGAGATGATGAGGACCAGAGGAGAGAGTCCGTGACAATAAGTATCCTTATCAGACGGTGTTGTGTGTCACTTTAACTGTTAGGTTTTTCTCCTCCAAAATCTGATAGTATAAAATACTTTATATTATATAGTGTTTCAATGCTCAACTAAGAGAACAGGACTATCCAGGTCTATAATTCACAGATGAAAAAGAAATAAGGCAGGGGAAAAGTGTCAATTTATGACATTCTATTTGTTTTCTGAACAAATGTGTAGCAAGTGGATTTAATACTACCCATGCTCTCATATTGTTTCATCCAAACATTTCTCAGTGTTTTACACGGGGCACTGTATACGTCAGGGCTAGTTAAGGAAGAACAGGTGAACAGCTACAAGCATAACACATTCCTGTTACACAGCACAGTCCAGTCCTTATGTGCTCCCCATACCTCATGGTCTTGTAGGTCTTGCTCTAAATGAAGTGCTTTTTTCAGAGCAGAAGCCACAAATTTCTTCCGTTTCTGTAGGTAATTTTTCTCCTCCATACACAGATCAAACTCCAAGCGAACATCTAGGTTTCTTGACCTCAAACAAAGTCCAGTGTTAAATAAGATGTGCGTGATCACTTACAGTTAATGTGTGGACCCATGCTTACAAACTCTACTATTTGACTTAGAAAAGCTGCTACTGCAGTCCCCCAAAAAAAATAACATTACAGATGGTATACACAAGGTAGAGAAAAAGCTGAGAAATTAAAAGATTGTAAAATCCTACAGAAAAAAAAAAAGCAACAACACAGAAATATTTTTTATTTCTACACTGATATTCAAGAAGCTTCTAACATGAATACTGTAACCCCTACACAGATAGTATAAACAGTGGAATATTTAGGACTTGTTGCCTGAAAACCTCCAGGCTTTATAAATACAAATACTCTGGATTCTTTATAAGAAAGAAAAGTGAGCTATAAACATATATTTTTCTAAATAGCTCCATGGATTTTGCAGCCAGAAAATGTTATTCTCCCCATACAAACTGAATTCCTGCAGAATATGATAACAGGAAATTTCACGCAGCACAGTCAACAAGATTCACCTTCTGGATATGGATAACTAACACAGGGTAAATAGGGATAAATATAATCATTGACTAAATAGTTTCTCCCTTAGTTACAGAAAAAGATAGGAAGTCAAAAAAGATGGGCAAAAAAAAAAAAGCATTTTATTTTCTCAATCACAAAACCCAAAGAAATAAATTCTTACCAGTCATTTGACTTCACATGTAAATTGATTGTTTCATCCTAGAAAACAAAACAAAACAAAACAAAACACAGTATAAGTACTGGAGATGATTTATCTCCTGATGTTTCCTTTCAGTCAGCTTTGAAGCCCCTCACTTTTTCTAAGAGCCACGTTGGAGCCACAAAGCCATAATAATCAGAAAAAAACATCCAATTTTTACAACACCTCCAACTGTACTTTATTTTCTTTAAATTGTTTTATACTAAGGATACACAGAGCAGTATACACTAAAAACCAGCACCAGCTCTGCCAGTGTGCCCTATCATTTCATTTGCTCTGACCTGCATTAGTTCCCCAGCTGGTCACAGAAATCCCTCTCTCAAACATTTGACTGTTTTTTGGTTCTACTTGGTTCCTATAAAAATGTACAGGTCCATTAAATCTCTCTGTTAGGAATGGAAGGGAATTAGCAGCTATATATCCTAAATCCCTAGATCTAAATCCCCTAAATCTAAAACAACCCGAGGCAGCGCTACAGGCTTGGGGAAGAATGGCTGGAGAGCTGCCTGGCAGAAAAGGACCTGAGAGTGTTGGTCTGAACATGAGCCAGCAGTGTGCCCAGGTGGCCAAGAAGGCCAACGGCATCCTGGCCTGTATCAAGAGCAGTGTGGTGAGTAGGACCCAAGCGGTGATCATCCCCCTGTACTCGGCACTGGTGAGACCCCACCTCGAGTACTGTGTCCAGTTTTGGGCCCCCTACCACAAGAAAGACATTGAGGTGCTGGAGCGGGTCAAGAGAAGGGCAACAAAGCTGGTGAGGGGTCTGGAGCACAAATCTTATGAGGAGAGGCTGAGGGAGCTGGGGTTGTTCCGTTTGAGGAAGAGCAGACTGAGGGGCGAGCTTATCGCTCTCTACAACTACCTGAAAGGAGGCTGTAGAGAGGCGGGGGCTGGTCTCTTCTCCCAAGTTACAGATGACAGGACAAGGGGTAATGGCTTCAAGTTGTGCCAGGGGAAGTTCAGGTTAGATATTAGGAAATATTTCTTTACTGAAAGGGTTGTCAGGTATTGGAATGGGCTGCCCAGGGCAGTGGTTGAGGCACCATACCTCCCTGGAGGTACTCAAGAGAGAAGTTGACTTGATGCTCAGGGATATGGCTTAGTGTTGGGTGGTGTGGTGTGTGGTTTGTTTTGTTTGTATTTTTTGTTTTGGGTGGTTTTGTGTGGTTTTTTTTTTAATTGGTTGGACTAGATGACCTTAAGAGGTCACTTCCAACCTAGGTGATTCTGTGATTCTGTAAATCCCTGCTTCACACTGATCTAGTTAACTCATACTTTATGATCTTTGGTTCATAGCTTCACATTTATTCTAAAAAGTTTGTATCGCTCACCTTTGCCACTGCTACTTTCTCGTTGAAGGGAAGTGAATCCAGAGGAATAGCAAGGGATGCATGGCAGTCTTTTTTATCTTCAGCTGAGGTACACTGAAAAATAAATTATAACATAGAAAAATATTTTAAAAACACACCATAAAAAAGCACTGTCACCAACTTATTTTTTCAAATGGCGTCAACCATCTAGCAGTTTTCAACTTGGCATCTAATATTTAGGCTTCCTAGGGGCACAGTGCTCTTCCAGAACAGAAGATCACAATCGATGGCTTTCAATTGAAAACATAAATTCTTTCAATTTTCTTCAGTCACGTATGGCAAATCATGAGTTTACTGTGCTTACTTGAATGATCACATACCAAGCAGAAATGAGGCTGCTTCTCTGCTAGAGCCACATGCAGCTCTGATAGGCTGTACTTGATATAATGAAAGTCCAGGGTCTCCACGGATCGCCGGGAGGAGCCCAGTGACAAGGTCTGGTTCTCTTCATAGGATCCCTTAACTGAAAATAAGAAGTCTTTTTCTAAAAAAATCAAAAAAAATAAAAAAAAAATTAAGATCTCAGAAATAGAACATAAAAATGGTCATTCAGAAGTTGTCATTTTAATATACAAAATATTCAACAATGCTTAAAAGCTCCCTGACTGTATTTCTCACCCAGGAAACATTATAGAATCATAGAATGGCTAGCATTGGAAGGGACCTTAAAGATCATCGAGTTTCAACCCCCCTGCCATGGGCAGGGACACCTCCCACTAGAGCAGGTTGCTCAAGGAAGAAGAACAAAAGAAGAAGAAAAAAAAATGGTGGGAGGGGGCAGGGAACAAAGAGCTCATAAACCAGCAATTGCTGTTTTAAAAACTCAGACATACAGGCAAATTGGACAAAATTCAGATAGAAATATATTTTTACCTCTTTTTATAGCATTAATAAGATTTGTTAGCACTTTATTCGTTCCCTCTAATTTCAATGTCCAGTTTTTATAGTTAGTTAGCATAGACACACTATAATTGTTGGATCTCTGATTCTGTATTTACTCCTAACCATGTAATTCCTGTGCTCTAATTGTAAGACTCAAGTAGGAAAATTACCAGAGAAGAAAATGACAAAACAAAATGAGAAATTTTCAGTTTACCATAAAATAAGATTTTTTTTTGTTTCTATTTTAAAGTCTAACCTGAAGGTTCTTTCTTTCTCCATCTATTGTCCACTAGGACTCCCAAGCAGGAAATTTCACGAGACTGTAGCAGGGATGAAAGGTTAGAAAATTAAGTGTTTAAAACTTGCCATATTTGAGACACTTCACTGCTACCTATCTCTGGTCACCTGGGTCTCTGGGGTCTGGAAAAATGTACACCCTGTGCTTTTCAGGCTAATAAGTGAAAGACCTTGGCAATCTGAAGATGTGTGATGTTTCAGCTGGAAGAAAAATGGCTGTGGTGCTGTGGTCCCTCCATGGGGATGAGGAGGAATGGGAAATAACTGGGAGGGAATGGGAGTGTGTGTGCTGATGCCTCCGAAGGGTAGACTGAGAGATCAGCCAAATCACAGGACTGTCCTTGCAACCCAGATTTGGTGAGGCTGGATACCTTTAAATAGTGTTAGGGGCAGTGAGAAAGCAACTTCCATATCATCCTATAGAGATGGGGAAAACAGGACAGCCACAAGAGGGTCCCAGGAGAAGTCCCCAGATGGAATGACAGAGAGGCAGTAGGTCAATGAAAGAGGCATCCCCAATGACTATGCTCACTCTTTCCTAATACATGCTCCAACAGGGAGGATGGCTCAGGGAGACGGCAACAGGATGGCTGCCAGTGTCCAACCCCCTGTCTCCCTCCCCTTCAGCCCTGCCTGCAGCAAAGTGTTGGGGCACCTGGCAGATTCACCGCTCCTATCACTAGCATGAAAACAAATACAGAAGAAAAATTGTTTAAAATTACCACTAGTACACCATTAGTGACAAGCTTTTCAGGAGGGACTGGACTGAAAGAGAGGGGGAAAAAAATATGCAATCAGAGTATGACCTAAATACATCCTTAAAATAACACCAAGGAATAACAGTTTCCTTAATGATTGCCTTGTCCAGCATAGTCTCAAATATGTAACTGATTTTTAATTTTGGGAGATAATCTAAAACACGGCTTCCTTATTTTTTTAAAGATGATGGTAAACAATTATAGTAGTAAGTACAGTGGCTACAGTCATTATCAAACCTTCTCTCTCTTCCAGGAAATAATGGGATAAATTAACATCGAGGATGATTCTTGGTAGATAAGGAGTTAAGTGTTTTAGCTAATATGCAACTAATTTGATAAACATGAGCTGTTGCTGTGATGCTGAGCATTTTAAACTCTATTATACTAAATGCTAGCACATGTTTAAGTGTAAAGCACAGTTGTAAAGTACAGTTCTTTGGTCCTGTATGGGTTTTACTCACATGCTCTCCGATGTAAACTCAACCTCCAGCAACTCTTGTGTCTGTAAAAAATTGGTCCATTATAAGCATTTGAATTCATTTTGTGGGCTTCCAAAACAGCTCTTAAAATCAACTTTCCCTCCTGCTCTAGGTATGCTCAGATGAGTAAAAGCTACCAAGTTAGAGAGATTTCGGAAAGTATTCTCCTTCCTTCAGTAACCATCAGTCCCCAGACTTACTGCATTTGTCAATTTGGTGGTGAGGCAGAGTATAATGGTCACATAGGCTTAAAACTGTTTAAAGCCTAGGATTTTTTTCTGGGTAATATTATCAGAATACTGATACTGTTGGATAGCAGAAGGAATTCTCAATTCTTCTAATGAAAACAATTCCTATGTCATAGCAATACAATCACCAGCCGCCAAACAAGTTAAAATAGGCTGCCTCTTGATATCACCATAGAGCTGAATACCAATACATAGCCTATAAGAAAAGTCAGTGAAACCGCTTATCTATAGAAGTATCTAAATTGGACATCCAGATGGCGCGCTGAAGTCATCATGTATGGCTATGGCACACTGAATAATAAGATAGTTACAGAAATTGGCCGCCACTGGATTTTAGCACCTCAGCTTGGATCTTTGCATTACATTCAGTTACACACAAAAGAATTCTAGGGCAGAGTATCAGTTTTTAAGTGAATATTCCAACATCTGTGCCAGAATATGCTCAAACTCATAAATGTTGGTGCTGGGAAAAGAAATTCTAACAGAAAAACTTTGTGCAACAGTGATGAAGTAGTTTATCTCCAACAAAACCTATTTGAAAAAAAAAAAAAAAAAAAAGGGAATTCTGGCATCAGAAAAAAAAAATGCTAGGAGGTTTGAAGAGCTAGTAAAAACCTTCCAAATTATGTCCAAGGTAGGGAGGTAAATCTTTTCTTGAACAAGGTTTGGAAAGTTTTTTACAGGACACATGAAGTGTAAACCAATAAGAATTAAACCCTCCCACCTACAATTCCTTTACAAGAAGTTATTTAGGAGATTATACCAAAAATGAATTCCTTCCTGTGGCCAAGGCAATTTTATTCCTCACCTTTGGATTTAGCTGAAAAGTCAAATTAACAGTTTCTCCAAGCTGGATTTTAGCAACATCAAAGAGGACAGTGAAGAGGAGGTCATCTTTAGTGACTGCATTTTCATCATAGACTTTCAACTCCAGAATATTCTGTGAACATAGATGCAGGATGAGGAACATCTTTATTTATATCTTACAGATGCAGAAGATGACATGCTCAGCATGGTAAGGTAGAGAGAGAAAGGAAGGGGAGAAGTGTGACAGTATACACAACCCTTTCATCCAGGCAGAGGTAAAGAAATATATTCTGAACCTAGCATAATTCAGTTCATTGCTGATTTTCCCCTGCAGAGTAATTTAAATGACAAAGGCTAGTAGAATCATTGAATATGTAGCTTCCATATTGAAAAACATGTTTGACCTCTGATGTGGTTTGAGGTCATCACTTCTCCTGAATTGTAGGAAACCATCTCGTGGTCAGGACTTTATTGCTACTGGTGAAAAAAACCAAACGCCTGGATAGAAGTAGTGACTAAAATGCATTAAGAAGGCACCATATAACTTCTGTATGGTTGCACAATTATATCCTGTAACATATTAAATAGATCACATGGAGATAATTGCCATGGAATCTACAGAAACTGATATGTTTTTGTTAAATTGGTGACAAAATGCAGAAAAAGCAGAACAAAGGCCTGTTTGAATTAAATTATATTCTACACCTCTCAATTTCTTCTTTCTTCCTCCCTCTGCACAAAACTCCTCCTCTCCCTCCTGTCACCTGCCTGTTTGGATGAATAGGAGGGATAACAGCCCCTTCTGTTCCTGGTTGGTAGCTGCACATGGGCTGGCTCAGATGTGCCTCCCAGAATACTGAGCAAATGAACAGTAACGGCTATTTTCTCAGTGAAGACATAATTCAGGCCTCTCTCCATAAATTCAGCAGTTCATTTTCATGTCATTCACAGGGACCTCATATCTTAGAGTTCCTTACTTATTCATTAGATTTAACTGAAACTTGCTAAGAGGATCAGTGCTGATTAAAGACAGACAGATAGGCACATAGTCTCACACCAACACATGTATAAATAAAAGTGAGCACATGAGCTTTGTTGCCTTAAACATTCATAATGAATCACAGGAATCACATATGAATCACAACTAAATCTGCTAGGTGACTGAATATACAAATATACTGAAATGAAGATGATCCACAATCCAAATATTTAGTTTTGACATCTATCATTTCTGTAAGAAATCAGCAAGCGAGAGATGGCAAGCTGTAGTGAAATTGAGGCTGCAGTTTGCTGTCAGAAGACACAAAGGCTGCTGCTCTTTGTGTCAATGCACCACACTGTGCTTCAGACAGAAAATCCATTCTGTTTGGGGCTGACAAGGTCAGCAGTGAGTTCTTGTCCACCACATTTGATAAAAAAACCCATACCAACAAGAGGCAGAGAGAAGCAGCCACAGCAACTTGGTTTACAGGCCAGCCATATATAGTCTCTTATCATAGGTTATGGATTATCCTTTTAGGGTTATGGAAGATGATTGAGGGGATATATTTAAAAGCAATAGTTTGTGGGTTGTAGAAGGCAGACTTAATGCTGAAGAGCAGATAAATTTTCTTAGATGTGATACCACAAAAGACTGTCTTTATTTGGCTAAAATAGCTGACTTATCTTCTTAGTGACCAATTGATTTGAAGTCCCTCAGTTACTCCCAGCTAGCCAGGAGTGACATCCATGGGGTGTCAGCTGGCTAAGGGAGTTCTCTGGCTCCACTCTGGGATGCTGTGTGGGAAGCAGTCGGTCACCATTTCTATGTGCTCCTGACAGAGGACATGAAGACAACATTTGCTGGGGTGGGTCTCCTCCAGCCAGGGGAACACTGCCCACAGCACCAGCCCGGGAAGCACTTCCCACTGACTGCTTTCTCAGACATTCATCAAAACAGATGCCTTTCAGCAAACACACCTGTTCCTGATGGGAACCAGCCCAGGGTACCCAAAAAAGTTTTTCTCCTCAGTTGTGACAATGTATTACATTATTTTACTGAGCTCTGACTCCCATGATTTAAGAGGATTAATAACTCAATGATGTACAAGGCCGGAGAGGAGAAAATAGCCAGGGCAGCAGACCTGGCTCTGCTCAGAAAGTAATGAGCATAGCAATTGTAGCATATGCAGAGAAACCTGTCAGAGCCCAGACAGCAATGAGGCAGCAGCTACAGACATGCCAGAGCACTTTGGTTGTCCCAGATCCCCAGGACACCTTTTGAGCAGCCCACACTGAAGCCACAGCAACCACTAGAATGCTGCTGTCACCACACACTTAAAATTATTCAGGGTAATGCCACGTGTCTTGTCTCTTGGTGCAAACTTAACTGCAAAGTAAATGTAAGATATCCCCAAATACTACTCCATGAAGGGCTAGTTCAAGCAGCTTCCTGTGGCCAAGACATTTTTTTCAGCTGTTATGTGTGGTATTGCAGTTTTGAAAGACCTATCAACCATGAACCATTGCAAGGAGCAAGTGTCCTTGTGAAAGAGTTACAGCCCTGTGGGTGTTTGTTCCCATGCTGCAATGTTTGTCCCTTACCTAAGTGGAAGGAAGCCAGAGAACTTATATCATAGGCAATTTGTGCAAAGGCAAGAGGGATCGTTCACTGGAGACCCCGTGGTGTAGCAACAATTTGAGCTATTCTGAATGCTCTTTGGGGGGAGTTTATCAATACTTAAGAGAGGCAGGGGACTGGCCTGCTGATTTGGCACTTGGCAGAAGTGCTCTTGTCCGGCTTCACCACCAGCACTAGGAAATGAAGGATGCAAGCTGTAAAGCAGAGTTTGGTTGCCCTAGATATGAAGCAAGCTTGGCTTACTTGGTCTATCACTGATCTTTGTGGACTGTCTTTTGGAGGGAGTGGATAGTGAGACTAGCAAGTCTTCTTAAGCTCTAATGTTTATCATCATGACAAAAGCTCAGCAGGTCTTCTCTTGCAAACTTTAACTGTTGTTTTGCAGTATTTTTTTAATTGCAGGTCATTCTAAAGGAATAGTAAAAAAGTACAGCACTGATGCTTCCACTGCTAAGCTCATACATGCCTTTTATGCCATTCAATTGACTCTGAAATTCTCACGTTTACTGTTAAAAAGCAGTGATTTATAAAAAAAATTTAAAAAAAATAAAAATAAAAAGAAGTGAAAATTGATAGAACATTACATGAATAGTTGTGAAATATCTTGGCTATCCTATATATATCAGAAAATAAAATTTTATTTTGGTGCTGCATGCTACTCCCCAACTCCTTTTCTATATCCTTGTAATGTCTCATGCATATTTATTTTTATGGTATCCTACATATTGATCACTCAATGACATCTCTGCCCCAAAAGAAAAACAAATGCATGCTGCATCTTACTTTTACTTGGCTCTGGATCCTGAAGCAAAATGTTTCATTCCACACTGGATCTTTGCAGTTCTTGACGGTTTTGGTCCGGACAGTCTTGGGTGAGGCAGTGGGCAAGGACAGGCTCACATAGCAATCAGTTTGACTAACTGTATTTGAAAAGATACACTGTAACTAAAAAAGTACTATAAATATACTAGAGCATAGCCTTATAACACTGGATAAGAGAGCAAGCTGCAAGAAGGAGATAGTGTTTCTATGAATGTTCTTAGCAGTCCATATTCAATAGCTCTTAAGACTGTTTATTCACTCATGCAGGGAGGAGCTCTGATCATTAACAGAGATTCAAAGAAGCTACTGCAGTAAAGGCAACTGGTTGGGAAGAAATTCGCAGAGCTAGTTTTACTAAACAAAACCATTATTGGTACATCCTCTCTTTGTTGCAAATCAACAGATTTCTGTGACGGAAAAGAAAAAGGTTTACATTTTAAGAGAACTTTTTAAAAAAGATTAATATACTTATTTGACTTTTTGAGCATTTAGATAAGAGTCTAACTTTGTCCTTTTCTTTTGAGAGGGGAACAGAAGAACCGAAGAGAGCTTGGGTACGAACAATCTTCCCCCTCTTGTCTGGAGCCGCCATGTAGCTATAGCCAAGTCTATTTAATGAGCCAGCTGTCTCACCCAACATATGATCACATCCCTTCACCACCAACAAATATGCAAAAAATAGCAATGCACTCTTATCTTGCTGATTTAACCTCTGAGCCTTGATAGTGAAGAAACCTCAAATTTCTTAGAGAGGCGTTACCTTACCGTAGGTCTGAACACATGTGCAAGTTACGTGCAAGTATGACAGTATACTTACAAATATGGCATTAAACATACATAATACACAGAAGCTGCTTTTGGGTGGGCTTTCAGGAACCACCCCCAGCCCCAAGCTGGGGCAAACAGCCTCCCAACTGTGTGAGCAGAGCTATGCCAAGCACAACAACAGGCTGTTGATTATCTCTTGGGGATTGCCAGAGTTTTCAGGTGAGAGGCAGGTCTTGTACTCGTATGTCTATGCAGCTAACTTTCCTTTTGTGTACTCATCTGGATATGAGATATATGTTGAGTATTTGGTGGTTAGCATTCCCTCTGATACTGCTAAGAAGATGATGGGTTTTTTATCAGAGAGCAGCGCTGGACATTTGCTCCTAAGTGCATGAAAGAGCTAATGTTTCCTGTATTTGTAGTAACCAAGACCCTGAAAAGACAGTGAAGAGTGGTGGGACTCTCTCTACACTATCATTCACCCTTTCCAGCCCTTGTATTTGGAGAAAATTTGCTCTCCTTCAGTTCCTGTACAGTCTTTGCACTTATTTTTAAACAACAAATATTTCCTTTGCCTACTGTGCAACTACAGATGTCTCTAATGTCTCCAGCCCTAAAAACTTGTAATCACAGTAGCAGGCCAGATTTGGGTGTAACAACAGCCGGTTTGGCACTGTGAGGTACATACTGACAGGCAGCATGACCAGGCGGGATAACCTGCTGGACAAGGTCTCATGACACTGGCTCCCGTCCCAGCCCTGCTCGATGCTGCTCAGTCACTCCGGGCAATGGCTTCCATTTAAATTTATCTTGCTTCTCTATCTACAGTTCCGCCTCAATAAAATGTTGATAACAATCCTTTCCTCTTTCGTAATCTGCTTTGACACCCCTGATTAAAAGCATTATACAAAAAAAAAACCCCTATTATATTTCCACATGACCCACAAGAAGAGCGTGCCTTATCAGTAATTACGCTAGTCTTTCTCTACCAGCTTCTTGATTCTCATTCCATACTTCCTTGAAACTTGTGGTGTAATCCATGTGGCAATGAATAGGTGTTGCTTAATTTGTGCAATCAGATTATGTATGATTTATCTTTCAAGTCTTCTGATACTGTCTGAACATGAAACATCTTCCAGTTTTTCAGCATGCATTTGATAGTTTCCCTGTTGCTGTCCATAGTATGGAAGAAATTACTTTAAGATCACCAGTACAAATGACTATGATTCTTGTGCATAGTAACAGGATATTTTTAGACTTATTACTGCAATATTAAAATGCAGAATATGTGCAATGGAGCTGTAGATAATTTATTGGCAAAGGAGGTGAAAAAATAATTTGTCTAGCTCTCTCCCTGACAATATTTTCTACTATTCTTCCATTGATTTTTAATATTTAAAAAACCACAACATTAACTTTGCATAGTTACTTCCTCAAATGATGCAAGACAAGCATGTAAGAATGAGAATATCTGTTTCTTCACCACCTGCATCTGCCAGTTACAGACAACTGATATTTGTGTGCTTTAAAGAATTTGTTTGTTTATGGTCTGGAATGTCATTTTGTTGTACATATTAGCTATGAATCTTCATTTAGAGGACAGGACTTTTATATTTTCAGAGTATCAAAGAAGCTCTAAACTTCTGACATAATTTTCTACCTAAACAGAGCTGTAGTGGGATCTCTGTTCAGTCCTTCATCTTCTCTGAACACAGTAGACCTTACATCCAACTTGAGAAGTTAATTCAGTCTTTAGCAAGGCTGTTCACTCTCAATAAGAGCAAAACCAAAATCTCACAACCTGATGATCTACACATCAGGTCTGTTAGCAACCAGCAGGGCCTCAGTCTCAACATAGACCAAGACAAGAATGGAAGTAGAGACAAAGATATTTGTCTCTGAAAACAGGCAATTTCAGCCAGGTCACTGCATGAAGAATAAATATTTATGGACCAGAACTATAATGTTGCGACACTTGCCTTATAACTTACATATAAAAAATAGATTTAGACAAGTTTTGGACCACATCCCAAATGCACAATGTTCAACCTAAGTGCAGGTGATGAGATTTAGCACTGAGATATCTTTGCATATACTCCTGGACAGGAACAAATGGATGCTCAATGTCTTCCATGTTGCAGTTCTCTTCCACTCTTTTCCTTCTTCCACCATGAAAGGCTTTAACTTTTATCAGCTACTAAAATTAAACATCTCCAGATTGAAGAGGATTGCCTTAGTTTGGCATATGAAAAAGAGCTGAAAGAATTGAGTTGGCTAACTTAACAACAACAGCCGTCAAAGACTGTCAAATAACACAATAATAGTCAGTTCTGTAATGTCAAAGTAATTGATGGACAATGGTCTTTTGCTCTGTGTGACCAGAGGGTCACACAAAGACAAAATATTAAAAAACAAAGACAAATATTAGAAAAACTGTTCCAGCTCTAAGAGAGTTAGCTCCAGTGAGAGAGACTATAAATTTTCCAGGTAACTCATTTCAGAGGGTATCAGTACTCAGATGCATCAAAAAGTGACAGACAAGATAAACTTGACCCTGTTTCAGGAGAAAAGACCTAGCCCAGGTGAACCTGCAAGGTGTCATATGGAATTGCTGCCATGTGATGCCCATGTTTATGCTGGAAGGTAACAAACAGGATAATCATGTCACATTAATTATATTGCATGTAAACCGATTAACCAGCCTCCCTGCCAGCCTTGACTGTCAGGGGAAGGAAGCGATAGGACATCGCTACACTGTACACCAGCCCAAGAGATTAATTCCCAAATATCTGTGCTGTGTCTCCAAAACAACTACAAAACTTCTTTGACACATATAAAGATGAAAAGTTCACTGGAAAAGTTGCCACCTTTCCCTTCCAAACACATACAGTGTTGAAATAACAAAGCTTAAATCCATATCTAGAGCCTCCATGTACCATGCCAATATAATCATCAAAAGGAAACAATACCAAAGCAAGGCTATGTAATGCAGAGAAGCCCACAGACAGCTGTGCTCCAACTTCACACATCCACCCCAACTTCTCCATGAAGCCACAGGGGATAAATTGTAATACCTAAGTGGCATTTTGGGTATGTAGCTGGTTTTGCAAGATTTTACATGCTAACAGAGGCACAGATGTCGTATCACTTTAACGTGTGTTCTCTTTTGACAAAGTGGAACTAGAAATCATGAATTCCCCTAGGTACTCCCATTTTTAGACTTTTCATATGCATTGCCACTATTTCACTGTTCCTACTCTGTCAGCCAGTATATTTTTGGCCAAGAGGCATTATTAAGAGATCAGACCTCCTTTGTTCTACATCAGACCCTCTTGCAGTGATATGAGGTACAATCCCAAATTTTTCACTTCTGTTTCATCACTATCATTTTTGTTTCCACTTAAAAATAAACTAAACAAAAATTAAGTCTTGGCCAGACATTGACACCATTAATGCAGACACAGTGGGTAGTTAGAACTGCTGGGCATCTGAAGAAATTATTAGATAGAACAGACTTGGAAACAAGCTGTAAGAAGTACACAAAAGTGCCTCAGATTTCAAAGGAAATGGGAGTAAGAGTAAGAGCAAAGTCAATACCTGAGGCAGCTGAGCCAAGCAATCAGCAATCAGAAAGTGTTCCCAAGAACGCTGTTCACTCAGTAAGGGAATAGAAACAGAAATGTTTTTAATTTCTAGCTGAAACTATTTTTTTTCCTTAAACATCATTATTGTGACTCAGAAATGTCTCTGATGTGCTTTATAAAAATATGTAGTTATGGTACTTTTTCTAGTATTCTCCTCCAGGATTTTTCTGAAAAAGCAGGAGCAATACATCATGGGAGATGAAACCTTGCACAGGAACTGAGGCTGAGCTGCAGCACTGGTAGTGCACTGCAGCAGTAGCTTTTATTTGAATTTTTCAGTTGAGAGTCAGAATTTTGAAACCAAAACTTTGCTAATGAATAAACAAACTTTACAGCAGGGTCACTTCTCCTAGAGATTTTTTTCTTTCAAGTAAAATTTAGTACTGAATGGGAAGCTACCAAAAAGCTGTAGCTTAATATAATAGCAAGGACAAGGTCAGCTGACTGGCATGAGGTGTTCTCCTTTCGTTGTGTTTAATATATCTGAAAACTAGAAAATGTTTGCAAATCTGATGAATGAGGTTAAAAATAACCCAAAGTCTCACTTGCAGGAAGCAGCTAGAACTGATAACCCGTAGGAGTTTACTGTAGATTGTGTGCACAGAAATGAAAATAGATACCTGTAGAATTTCTTTGTTTTCTATGGTGAGTATGGAAGAGTTATGCCTAAGGTAACAGCATGGAAATAATCAGGCACATCAAGTGCCTTATTTCAGTGTAACAAAAATAGAGTGCAATAAGTCACCTCATTCCCTCACAGGATGGTTTGTAGCAGATGCTGATGCTGATAAATGTGTTGATGCTGACTAATCAATTTGGTAAGAAAGATTCCATAACACACAGGAACAACTCACTAGAAGCAAGAGTATTTATACCATAACATAAATTGGTGTTTGTGTGCCTGAGAATTAGCCCAAAGACTGTAAATATCAGTCACTGTTTTGTGAATTGAATTTTGGAGCTATAGGGCATAATTCACAGGTGAAGATTACAGTTTCATTGTTTTGATTTATTTGTTAAGGAAAGAGTTCATTCAGCCTAGATTAAAAGCTTAAATTGCAGCAATGGCTCATCCTGACTTAAATATTATGACTTGGATGTGTTGACAACATGCACTTTGCTTTTGGCAGCCAAGTCTCCACATTTCATATGGCTTTTCTACAAAGATGTCTCCATCAGTTTCATTCATATGAAAGTAAGCCACAGAAAAACACACAGCCTCCAGTCTCCAGACTGTCTTTTATCACAAGGCTACAACTAATCCTATTAGTGAAATTAAATGAGCTCGTATTCTGGCTGGAGTACTCCAGTGCTCTAGATCTTCCAGATCTAGAAGTCTGTAGCAACTTTCCTGCACATAAGAATGAATGGAAACATTAAGAATATATAGATAGGATTTGCAAAGAACATTTACACTCAAGACTGCTTTTGTCTAGCTTTCATTCTAAAGGGAAGTCTGTAAAAAACAGTAGTCAAAGCAGTCCTGAACAAAAAGGAAAAGATGGGCACCTTTTCCAGGCAGACATTCAAAAAGATTACAAATTTCAAGCACCATCACCAACATTTGTGAGTGAATCTTGCTGTTAACCTTCATTGGTCGCTACTGCAGCACTTCTTCATTGGCTCCTTTATTGCTGCGGATGCAGTCATAAAAGTGCCTGGGGAGAAGCAATAGCCTCACATGGGACACTCTCCCGTGTCTTTTCAGCGATGCAGACTATCACAGCCATGTTAAATCTAACCTTCCTACTTGACATTGGCCTCCCACATAATAGCGAGTCACATATGGGTTCTTTGTCCTTACCTACAAGGTAAACAATGTCCTTGGTTCAGCAAAAAAGTTTGCCTGAAGCTCCTCTCTGGAGACCATCACTGATAAAGGTCCACAGGCCCTGTAAATCTTGCCTGTGAGCAAGGCTTTCCCTGGGACTGCTCTGAGTCTTTAGAATAAACCTCCACAGGGACCAAGACATATCACAGGTCTTATCACGATGTGCTTTTAGGGTGCAGCTAGGTAAGCTGCACCCTAAAAGCAGCACTCATTTAGTCAAGAGCACTAAGAGAGCATGGATGCATAAAACAGATCTTTGCTCAGCGACTATGGGAAAGAATGAATCACTGACTACAGATATCAGTCGTGGAATCACAGAATCATAGAATTGTCTAGATTGGAAGGGACCTTTGAGATAATCTAGTTCAATCATCAACCCATCACTAAACCATGCCATGCTTAATGCATAGCTGGATGAACTGCAGATACTGCTGTCTTGATGAAACCAGAACAACCAGGACAGAACTAGAACAGATCTTGCAGTTTCTCTAACAGTGTGTAAGAAAATCTATTGGGGATCAATGAACAAAAATGTATTTAAATGTATTTTCCACAATAAAATGCCAAAGATGAGAAGTTGTACCTTATTTTCCTCATCAGAGGAATACCTCAAAAATCCTGAGGCAAGTCCTGCAATAAATAAATGTATGTATCGATTTTCATATTCTTAATGAACTTCTTTGAATACCCCACATAACCACTAATAGTCTTGTAAACACAGATCTGCTGACATTGAATATGTGGTTGCTGTTCAGTCAGGCTAAGTATACTCTGATCTTAAACTCAATACATTGTTGTGCAATAATAAGCAAGATATAGAGTAAAAAATGGTCCTTATCAAGAATGATCAAAAATGCCAAGGTACAATAACTTTTAAGAAGATGTGGGAGACTGTAAGCATGGGAAAAAGCAATGCTCAGCTTGGTTTCGTAAGTGGTGAGAAGGTGTTACACAGCTCAGCCCAAATAAATTTGTAAATATAGAAAGCCTCTTCAGAAATCAAATCATATACTTTGTCTTCGTTATCTGTTGACAACTGCTGAAGTTGCTTACGTATGTTTAAAAGAAACCGCATGCTAGTCTTGTGCTAATCTGTGTTAGTTACTAGCTCAGCACTTCATGAAATGTGTCTCAGGTGGCAGATACATGCATCCAGGTTGGCTGGAATTTTCTGAATGCAAACTAGAAGCTCACATCCTGAGCACAGTCTGCCACTGCATTTTAACCCTGAAAGCCAAATGGCAGAGGAGTGAAAAGTCATGAATTGCTGCATAGACCTGTGCCCTCCCAAAGCACTCTGTGGTTCTACAGTGCTGTCATCATCAAATACTCATTCCAGGCCTCTCTTCTCCACCTCAACTTCTCCCTTGTTCATTCTATTGCCTCCATCCTTTTCAGACCTGTTTTGAAAAAGGTTTTCACATTTTAAAAAATTATACAACACTTTATAACCTGTTTCAACCTCTAAACAAGAGGATAGTGAATTCTACTAGGAACATGTAGTACCATCATAAAAGGCTTTAAAGATCACCCTTGTTCAGTGGAGGATAACAGCTGCAATATCACCCATGCTGCTATGGTATTAGAGCAAAGCAGCTGCTCTCACCTTTGCCTTTGAGACAGAGGTAAGTCTAACACTTATGTAAGGTTGTTTACTCCTTTTACTAGTCCTTCAGCCAGTCATCAATTAATTTTCCTAGTGCCCCTATTTGGCTCCTTGCTGCATTCCTTGCTTTAGAAAAGAGGAATTACGGTTTTGAGGAAACTCATCTTCTCCAAGATTACATCAAGAGACTGGATGAATTCATGGGGGAGCATCACACACAATACCTTTAACCACCAGAACATATTTCTGTTCCTGCACACAGAAGTACACAGAAGCCAGCGTGGCATGTCTACGTACATACAAACCACCGATACCTAGCCATAGAGATACAATTATTTCCATAGCTGTACAGAGGTGCCCTGACCAAGATCCCATAACAAATAACATAATAATGAGCTCCTTGATTAGACATTGCATTGTCCTTTTGAGTAGTGTCTTATGATACTGTGATGGCGCAGCACAGGCTTTTTCTCTCAACACTTCTTACTATGTATACCACACAATACAATTGAATGCAATGCCATATACACTACACTTCATACAATACCCTCCATCATGGAATGTCTGTCAACAATACATTAAAGACTTGAGAACGGAAAAAAACTCGAAATAATCTCTTGAAGTAGTGAGCACAAAATGAGTGATGTGAGGGAAGCTAGGTTTTTGCATGTGTTTAGATGGTAACAGTAAACTGAGGACAAGTGAGAGCAGAGCTGCATAATATGAGTGGATAAAACTAAACAAAATATTGAATGGAAAAGAGCAGAGGTTTTAAGAACTATGAAGCTGATTCACATTATATTCTTTGAGATTATCCATTAATTTGTTATTCATATTATTAACAGTGGTTATGACTTCAGTATTGTAAACATCCATCAGGACCAGGGCTCCATTTTGACAGGTACCTTAGTAGTTATGGAATTAGCTCCTGATCTTGATCTCTCCTGCTTACAATTACAGTAAGAAAAGGCCCACTTCAGGATATGACATCAAAGGGTGGAGGTTGTGGTGATTAACAGTTGCTTTTATACCTGATTGTTTCAGTTTCTTAACCAGTGAGGAAATCCTTGTTTACAGGTCTTGTTGCAACTTGGCAGCTTCCACATAACTACTGCTCCATCTTTGTGCAGATTCCTATTGCCAAGCATTTATCCTGGGCTGCTTTTAGGTTTTGTCTCCTGTCTGAACAGCCAGAGGCATCAAGAACTTAGATGAGATACCTTGCAAAGACAACATGCTCTTTTTCAAAGGGCCAAGTGCCAGGATTTCTTACATCCATGGCAAAACTCAGTGACTGCACCCATTTTGACAGGGAAGTCATTTCAGCCTCAAAGCAGCCGTGTTGTTAGCACTGGCCAGCCCAGGCTGCTGCCTGCTGGTGCCTGCCTGCCCTCCCTGCTGTCGTCCCCTCGCATGGGGCCTGCAGTCAGGGGAATGGGTAAGAAGAAGTACATGCAGCTTGTTGTCTGCATGTCTTCAGTTCTTTCTTCACACAATAGTTTCCTTTGGAGAACATGGCAACAAAAGGGAGTTCACCATCATGATGGTGTTACACAGGATTTAGGTGATATAAGGAAAAACATTAGTAATACAGCCTTCCAAATTTTAAATCAGTCAGCAATGTAGTATTGGGAGTTTGCTATGAAGTTAAAGAGCAATAGATTTAACAAGACTCAGATTTAAGCCCTAAGGCTTTATCTAATGAGCCTNAAAAAAAAAAAAAGAAAGAAAAAAAAAGCAGCTGCAGACCATTCCAGGAAAAGTTTTCTGGAGCTTTGGACTTTTCTAAATACAGAGTAGGGGAAAACAATATTTTTAAATACATTTTTTGTCTCCTGGAGAGAACATTTCTATGCAATACATTTATGCAGAAAATGTATATTTATATCTCACTAGTAGCCCATGAAACAAACAGGTTTTTCTCCCAGAGGTGTCAATTTGCAGTGTAGAAGATATTTATTTCCCCTCCTGGAAGACCTGCGAACCCTACCACTAAGAAAAGGGTTGCGCTAAACCGGGTTTGCCGGCTGTGCAAAGCAGCTCATGCCCTGCTGTGGCTGCAGCGCAGCCTCTGGGAGCAGCCAGTGCCAGGTGTGCTTCAACGAGACTCTGCACAGCAAGGCAGGTCTGGGCAGCCACACTGAAAAGATCTGGTCTGAGGAATTTACACAGCGTGGGTCTAGTTCCTGTTATAATCAGCAGGTGGAAGGTGAAACGTAGTGGCACTTGGCCAGCAGAAACGACTCTCCAGAAAGACAGGCTTCTGTGGTTAAACAGCGAAAACACAGAGCTCTGTATAAAGATTGCTTCAAGGAGACTTCAAAGGCTTCTATAAATAAATAGGTGGAGGGACTCAGAGATGAAAGCTATGTCCTCTTCCAGGGATCTTGGCTAGTGGACCAGCCCTTAGAAAACAAGAATTTTGCAACAGACAATCCCTTCCCACACGTGGGAATCCTTCTGAAAGCCTATCTCCGCTACTTCAGCTGGCAGGGAAAGTAAAGGAAGTCACTGGATGGTGGAACAAATTCAATGCCTTTCAGCAGTGAAGGCAAAACTGATTCTTGCAACTACAAGGATGAGGCATTAAGACTGCAGCAAAGGTCTTTGTGACATGGAAACCAGAGGCTGGACAAAAAGACTGTTGTTGATGCACAGAGTTTATTGTGGATGCATTTATTAGGGTTTGCGACAGCCACAAAGTATTCACAGTCTGAAAGAAAGAGATAGCTGCAGTCATGCAACTGTAAATGAAGTTTTCTGCTATTTTTGGAATAAATAGAAGCAGAGCAGTTGTCTTCATCTAAGAGCAAACTCCAACTAATATGCAAAAATGGATCAGCTTTTCTCAAGTAGGTATTTCTGCTGCCCAGGCAAGGAAAGATCCATAACTGCTTAATTAGCAATACAAGTATATAGACTTCTCTATAGAATAACATCATAAAGCAGCCTGGTGGTTTCCTATGACACTGAGAAAGAGTATCTGAGTTCCTGTCCAGTGCAAAGTGAGATGAAAGATATCTAAATAAAATCCTTTAGTGGCCTCCAAGTGCCAAGCCTTTTGGGCATGGCAATTAAACACAAACAGTATTTTTGACTCACAGCCAGATCTCTGAACCACAGACCTCATGAACTACAGGTCTCTTGGGAGAGTGGGGAAGGTAAAAACATGCTTTGGTGCATGTCCTACCCAAAAGCATTTGTTATAGGCCATTTCTGGTGACATATTGTTGATCCAGATGAAACTTGGGATGAGTCCGGTATCACTATTCTTACAAATGTTGACAGGGAGAATTTAGCCAAATTCAAACATGCCCAGAAATTGCAATAGATGTGTCTTGGGATAGATATGTTCTACTCAGATTGCAGCTCCTTGATAACCTACATAATGCAGCAGCAAATCCTCCTGATTCATGAGTAAGCCTTACTCCTATCAGATTTCAACACACATTACCAACCTAATTTTTGTTATTATGATCACACCATGTACAAATTCAACCTTCTGTCTTACACAAAGAGAAAAGCTCAGGATCTCATAATTATAGATGATTGCCACAGCTACCCTATAATAATAATAATAAAAAAAAAAGGTCCTGTGTTATACAGCACGTGCAAGATCTAAGGAGGAATGGACACTCTGGATTGTGGATAGCAGTCCCTCCACACAAAGAGGACACTTTAGCTGCACAGTGCCTCAGCTGACGAAAAGCACCTTTGATGGGCAGTCTTCCAAACACACAGCTTGGTCCAATCACACTCTGACTCCAACCAAGCACCCATGGCTCTTGCAGTTTGAATTAATTTATAAACAGCTTTCAGCTTTCTGTCCTCATCACTCTCTCTCTTAACAACTTTCAATTGTACAGAAATAGTGATTAATACAAATATCTGTGGGTGGGAAACATAATCTTTCCCTAAAATACATTTTGAGCCCAATATATTTCAAATGTTTAAAAATATTTGAATAAACTCATGAATTACATGATAAATACATTCCCACAAAAAGTGTTTAAAAAATAATCTCTTTTTGAGCAAAGACTAATTCTGGGAAAGTAAATGTCTACAGAAATAAAGAGATGTAGGCCAAACTAGTTATCTTTACTTTCTTCTTAACTTTTTGCTGTGTTCAAGTGTCTCTAGTCATGCACAATGAAATGCATGGTTTAGGATTTCCCGGTTTGCTTTCAAAGCCTCCACTTATCTCACTGCCCATAAATACACTTCAGACAAAACCACTCTGAGCTTGGTATAGACTACAAAGTGAATGCTGTTGTACACACCAATAACCCTCACTTCCATGACAGAGTTTGTTAGCAGGTGCCTTTGGATGTCTTCCTCTGAGGACTTCTCTTACTGTATAGGTGTTAAAACCTCTTTGCCCAATATTATTGTCAAGAATGGAAGGGCTGCCCTGTAAAGGTTCCTACTACACTCTCACACTCATTTTGTAATTTGATTTAATGCTTTTTTGACACAGTCTCATTTCCTGTGATGTGTATCATTTCATGCGTGGCATGGCTCCACTAACAGAATGAAGTGTTTTGAGAGAGCACACAGGTATGGTGCTCACCAGCTCTCTACTGTGCCACAGGTAATTTGCTCCTCATTCTCAGACAGATAATAAAATTCTGTGCTCCGTTGCAAAATAGAGAAAGGTAACTGGAAAGGAGAATGGACAAGGATGTTCCTCACAGACCCTGGTACCTACCACTGCTTCTTCTGGCTTTTGCCAGCAAAGACCTTCCTCCACATCTGGCTTTGGAAGCAAATCTCCAGTGATATAGGTCCATGCCTGCAATCAGGCAGTTAAAATATCTGCTCAAAATGAGGACTAATATGAGACTAATAAAAGATATAGAGAAAGATACTGAGAAAGAAATAAACATCCCTGACTTTAAGGCCAGAGGCAGATATTTGGTCATCTTGAAGGTGTTGCTGTCAGGGCAACTTAGGCATTCCCTGGGACTAGTATCAGTTATGTCAGAAAATGGCTCAGCTGAGATTTAAAAGACAGAGAAGCAACTCACCCATCCTTTTATTCTTCTCTGAAGATGTGCTGTTTTCAAGAAAAGACAATATTCCTGTGCTAGGCTTAATGGCAGGAAAGCAAGAATTAAATAGTAATCTCTGTGGAGGCAGATACTTTTGCTGAGTTCTTATTTAATATGGAAAGACTCATAATCACTTCCTGTCTGTTGTGTTTCTGCCTTGTTCTTTCTCTCAAAGCAGATATTTGAGTTGACCTTGAGCTTGCTTTCTTCTACTTGAGAAACTGCTGAGATTTTTCTCCCTTGACTTCCACTTCCACTTCCACTTCCACTCATTCCATGTGTCCCAGAAATATTTCAACGGTACTGACTTTGCCTTGAAAGTCTGGTGTTTCAAATACATTTCAGTAAACATTTGACAGAAAAAAATAATAATTGCTTGGGAATAAGATATATAATGCCTTTTTTTTTCCTTTTTTTTTAAGAAATAGAAATTCAGAGGTATCTGTATCTATTTCTCCTGTCTGCAAAATCAGACAGGTACAGATGATGAAACCAAAGCTCCCATGTTACCCCACAGGGTCTGGCAGCTACTCAACATCAGTGTTGGCGGTTTTGTCAGGAAGCAGAGGTGCAGACTACATCTCAGTGCATCAAAAACTGCAACTGAGAATTAACAGCTGAATTTGTTCAGCAAAACTGGCTGTGAAGCTTTTTAGCAATTAAGATACTTCACAGCACACCACAGTAGACCTTTGATATTTCCACTAATATTAACATTCTATAAACAGCAACGTGTTGTTTATATAAAGCTGTATTCTAAGAGTAGTCCAAATTCAAATATGCATCAATATTTGAAACCATGGTGACGCTTCATATACAGATACAAGTTACCGTGCTTGCTTATACCCTCTGCTTTCAGAACTGAGCTACCAGGAGCTGTGAGGAAAGACTGTGATACTCACACAGATCTGCCTTTCTCAGATTTCTCATTCTTACAATTTTCACAGAGAGTGAGCAGCATGGGCATTCTTCACTCTGCAGAAAAAATGACGAAGTTATTACCCACATGAATATTAAGTTGTTCACGCTTCATAAAACATGCCTTAAGTGTGTGTTACAATTCTCAAAGCCATGCAGAAAATTTGGAAGATGAACTGCTTGCACTGCTTTAGAAGTTAAAATCATGTCTATGTAGAGTTAAAAAAAAAAAGAGGCAGAAAACGAAGAAGTATTATTCTGTGTATTTATGTTGTTAATGGAAGAAATAACATTATAATATCATAATCATGATGATGTAGACCAATGTTTTAGTTATGTTCAAAAGTCTTAAGACCCCAGAGGAAGACGGAACCGGTCAGTGAGTGAGGCACCACTAGCACAAATGCAGCAACATCCACATGAAAAGGAACAAAACAGCTTAGCAAGAGACATTAATGAAACTTCTCCACCCAAACCAGATGCTAGATACTTGCAAAAAGGATCACTAGCTGAAACATCAAGCACAGAAGGAAAGACAAATAACTAGACAGAGCCCAAACAAATTATTCATTATTGCAGATTTTAGTACCTGAAACTTTTAAGTCTTAAGGACAAAAACTTTGGTCCTATTGCTTCACTAATCTCCCTCCACATTCTGGTACCAAAATGACTCCATTAAATCCTTTCACAGGGATTATGTCACTTTTCTTCTTCCAGTTAGGAACTGACCCTGCTAAGAAGTTGGACAGAAACTCCTCTATCACTCTTGCATTATGATAAGCTGACCCTGGTCTGTCTTTTATATCTTACTCCAAAACAGAAGGGCATATTTTAATGTCCTCTGTCTGGATTCAGGTTCTGGATGAAATTATTCTCCTGCCCCCTCACCATCAAGAAGCCTCCACATTTACTCTGTCTCATGAGGCTGTTTCAGTTGTTAAGGGCAAGTGGAAAAGCAAAGATGACAGTACCTTTCCTTGCTTCTTATATGTACTTCCCACACATAGACCACTGCCAGACTGTTTCATTGCTCCCGTCTCCTTTCAAAAGGATGAATCAATAGATTCTTAGTGTTTCTTTAACCAATTTGGTTAGACATTCATACTTTTCATTTGATTAAGCCAAGAGAACCCCCCATTTGAGGTCTCCAAACATCAATGCGCACTCAAGTTAACACACATCCATGTTATGGAGAGAAGCTCTGTGATCTCCATTTTACAACAAGTGAAGCAAGGCACGGAATGATTAAATAACTTGCTTGTAGTCAAACAACAGGGTAAATTCAGAGCTGAAAGAGAATATAATATGTTAACTCCTTGGGGTCCAACAGGCAGTTTAGTGCTTTCTTTGCAAGGCAGCCAATAGCAGCAAGATTATCAGTCATCGTAACATTAATTAATTAATTAATTTGGACTAACAGCTCCCAAGTCTTCGTCTAGGCACCATAATCCCAATCACAAACCCACCTCAGGTCATCTTCAGCTTCTAATGAATTATGGTCTGAATTTTCACACTCTTACCTCATGAGCACTCCAGTATGATCCCATCGTGCTTCCTGCTGCATACAAGTCAGATACAAATGTCACTTCACTGTTCGAGACAACAGCTGGCAGTGACTCACAAAGGTACTTCTGCAAAGTTTAAGGAGGCACCTTCTGAGGAGCCAGTGGCTGATCCATGCTCCACCTTCCTCATTGCCCGAAAGGGAAAGTATAAAGGGAGAAGGGGAGGGGATCTCTGAGCTTATTAGAACAGCTAAACATCAGAGGTGTGGTTCACTTAGCACTTATTCATGAATAACGATGACCTGGCAGCCTAAGCAATGCACAAATCAGAGAAGATAATAGCAGCTACATGTAGGCTGGAGGAAAACAGCTCTACAGCACCCCAATTGACAATGAAAAGTATTGTGGATAAAATAATTAAAAGACCTTCTATTTCAACAAAATGTTATTTATTTTCCTTTTCTTAGAGGTAGAGGTGGTTGAGTTGCTTCCTGGTATATGTTTCCCCAGTTTCATTTGCATACTTGTCAGGTGGACATTTTCTGCTTTCAGAACCTTTCCACAGACACAAAACGTCTGAGTAAACCAAGACATTATCATCAAATTATGATTTAAAAGTGACACCCAACTTTTCAATTTTCTGGCAGAAAACCGCAGCAACAGATACACAGGTGAATAGCTGTTGCCTAGCCCCCGCTACTAACATGCCTGTTAGTAGCTTTCAAGGCCAGCCTGGATGGGGCTTTGAGCAACCTGGCCTAGGGAGAGGTGTCCCTGCCCATGGCAGGGAGGTTGGAACTTAATGATCTTTAAGGTTGCTTCCAACTCTAACCATTCTATATGTTTTTATATGCCCAGATGCCTGATATGAAATGACCATTTGTAAAATGCAGGAGGCGGTACTATACACACACAGTACTCACAACCTGTCCCCTTCTACACCATGTCATGAAAACACACAGTAAAGGGAGTCAGTTCCAGCCTTAAAACTTTTCATTGAATGAAAATTACTTTAGTCATCAGCCACTTCAGGATTAGAAATACCCTTCCAGTTAAAGAGGTGTGAAATTAAGAGGACCTAGTAGTAGTCCCAGCACAGATACGTGGGACAAGACACCCAGGGCGAACATACAGCAAATGGAGAATGCACTAACCCAAAACACCATGCCGCTGTCTGAGAAACTGCTATTTCTGTCTGAGAAACTGCTATTTCTGCTTTGGTTCAGATTATCTGAAAGCGTAGGATGCACTACAAATTCTGACAGGTGATATACAGAAGAGGGAGCAGGCAGTAGTTCTCAGAGAACTGTTTCCCTTTTCTCAGAAATATGTGTTTTCTGACCAGTCTGAGGCTGGTAAAATTAGAAAGGAGGAGATGCTCACCATTTACTATCAAAAAGTCCACAGGCATAATCAAGCAGAGTGTCCGATCCTGACAAAAAAATCCCCAGTGAGAGCCAAAAGTTGAAAAGTGAAACTGAACTAGAGTACCTCAGGGAGTCCACAGACTTTGTGAAACTAAGACCATATCCACACATCTCTTTGCAATAAGAGGAGGACTCTGACAAATATGATGATACCCTCTCTGGTGGCCATTAAGGATTGAGTCATGATGCCCATTTTGACAGTTTGGGTACTTTATTTTGAGCTAATCAGTGGCTTCTCAGATAAAACAGTGGATAGGATTTTGGAAGATAAATTTGAAATTGTCTATGTACCTGACTTGATGGGAAATTGTGGAGAGAAAAGACTCTTCTGTAGCTCTTGCCTTCTCCTTTTAGGTCAGGCTATGCAAGAAGTTGAGGGGTTTCTGTTAGTCTCATCCTGGCTTGCCTTTGACAAACTCCCAGCTGAAAGTACTTGCCTTTATTTCACAATGTTTCTGTGGGACTGTGACAAAAAAGACAGCAAAACCCAACTTCTAACCCAGGTCTGGATTTAGAAAAGACCACATGTCTTTCTTAGGTAACTTGCTTCTGAGGACTAAGTCAAACTAGAAACAGAAGTCTCTGTTGGACCTTTCTTGGCCCTTAGTGTGCTTGAGTAGATTACCTTCTCCTCAAAACACCTTGGCTTTTTCTTTTTTAGTTCAAAGAGATAATATTTTTTCATAACATCTGCAAATCTGTCCAAAGGGGCAAAAGATTATGAAACATCTCATTAGCTGAAGAGGAAGAAATGCAAGCTATTTATTTTGCTATATATCCACATTCAGGTATGCAATAATGGTTGATAAAGCCCTGCTTTGGTGGACAAGACTTTTCCTTCTTGGGAAACCATTCTCCTGTACAGCTTGAAGAGGAGCACTGCTTTTTTGTTAATAGATTGTTTATCAGGTCCTTTATCAGATGTGTGCATGCATCATTTAGTGCATTCCCAGGGTGGACATTTCTTCCGTTCTTTGCCAACTGCACTGGTGTTTGAGAGTTGTTATGCTTTTTTGCTTTGGGCGTATAAACCAGCTTTTCCCCCTCAGCCACTGCACTTCAATATATGTTTCAAAAATGTAGTTAGACTGTGGCAATCATATAAACTTAATTTATACTCGCATATCTAGCAGCTGTATCTTATATTTTATAGTCGTTTAACAACTGTGATGCAGTGAAGAGAACATTGTCATCTTAGTCCATTTCTCCAGTGTGATTCTATGTGTTCAGTTGCCATTCCCCCTCACGTGCCATCTGTTTCATTAAATTTCAATTCACTACATTGAACAAGTTCCTGATGATGCTGAAGCAAAATTGCATTTTGGGGAGACAACTGCAGGACACACACAGAATCTGAGTCTGAACACAGTTAACTGTGAGAGAAAATTACAATGGTTCTTCAAACAACAATTCATAAGTTTGATTTAATTGATAAGAATAGATGTCATCAAAGACAAAAGACATCAAAGTTTGGAAAATCAAATATCCTTCATAAGATATACATATTTCATGAAAGATTGTGACAAAAAAAAAGCACCTGGCAAACCAAACTCTTAAAAGGTAGAACACCATTTAATTCAAGTTATTAAAACCAAGTAAAATGATTTAAATTGACGCTGCATGGTCACTACCTTCTGTGTCTCAAGACTGTTTTATGGACTTGCTACCAGCGATCCCACAAAAATAACTATTCTGCAGATGAAAAAATAAAATACTAGTGAACAGAGACCAAGAAATGAGAGATTGCGGAGACAGAGCACTAAAATTATTTCCCCATCACACACAGCTGAATCTTCACCTCTTGAGCATCACAGTCAGATGGTGTTGACAAGATAAGCTGCTGTGTTTGGTATCACAACTCTGAATCAAAAAGCAACTACTGCTTAGTAAACCAAACCATGTGGTTTTGCAACAAATACTTCAAGTTTTCTTTTTTGGGAAGTTTACTTAGTGAGAAAGCGATGGCACCTGCCAAGAACAGTGAAACAGCTATCTCATATGTGCAGTAATGGTAAATATTTAGTAAAGGAGAGGAAAATGCTGTTCAAGCAGAGGGCTGTGCTTGCGCTACTGGCTGGCTTGTGGCTTGTTTCTTCCGTGCCACAGCTGTACGCAAAGCCTGAAGAATCATGTTCTCGTTGTTCATGATGTTGTAATTAGTCAGTTTCAGGAGCTTGTTAAAATCTTCTGCTTTCAGTGAGACCTCCCTTGTTGAGTATGGAGAGGAGAAACTGGAGATATCAACCTTGCCCAGTTCCATTTCAGCAGCACTACGTGCCATACCTGTCAAGGGAAAAAAAGAAGGGTGTTTTTATAGTCCCAGGGAATTACATGACTCCGACAGACCATGTCAAAAATAATTCAGAGAGATCACAGATGTAGTTGCTATGAAGGCAAGTGCAGTGCTGTGATTTCTGAAAAATCTGCTTCTGAACAAAGTCTACTGGAATTGAAAAATAGTGTCACTAAACCTCGTTCCATTGCAACTAGCACCTTCTACTGGCCCGCTCACAGTGTATCATTTTATGTGGTCACAGGTGTTAAAGTCTTACTCTGCCAGTTCTTGAGTAGAATAAATAAAAAAGGTAAAAGGAATAAGGAGATATATAGAACAGGGAGGAGCAGAATATTAGCAGCCTTGGAAATCATAGTTAAAAAAAAAAAAAGCCTGCGTCTCAAATACTAGCACAGAAAGGACAAAATGGCTGTATTTATTAGTTTATATACTATTACTTTGATTTTCCAGGATATACAACCAACATACTAAACAGCCCAAACAGAAAGCACAGTTCTCCATAGAACCATTCTATGCTGTACAAGCATTTCTCCCTTGGATCTGACTGTCTTAAAAATACATAATCTGAAAAACATATTTTGTTCTACATGCTAAAGATCACAAGAAGAAATTAGTTCCCATTCCTCTACTTAAGGAAGAAGTATCTTCTTTCACTGAATTTCACCAGGACCAGATTTCACCTGCTTTTGCAAACAGTTTGTCTCATCCCATTTTGCAATGGAGGTAGGAGCAGGCAAAAAAAAAGCAATTTTTGTATTACGATGAGGAAAAAACACCCAGGGAGTGAAAAAGTTCATTGGGTCAATAAAACTAGCTGGGTACTGTTAACTTACCAGGTGCTACATATCTTTGGAAGGTGTCGTTCACTAATGGAAAATAAAGCAGCAGAGGAGCTCCCGGAGTGTCTGCACCATCGAACATGTAGCACTCCTTCAGATTCTTCTCATCATCTTTCAGGCCAATGCTGGGAAATGGAATTCCCTGTTCTGAGAAGTATCTGCCGGCCTGCTGCAGGGGCTGGACATGGCCCGAAAGCAGGAGTAAAAGGAATGGAAAAGATACCCAAGATAAGGCTACTGCAAAGCCCAGTAATACATGAACAGCCAGCAATAATACATGTGCCTGCAGCCCAAGGGACTGTTTTCCTGGTGCCTAAGGAGCTATTTGAAAATAGCCTTACACGAAAACAGCTAACATCAAGATGGTAAAGAGGATTTAAACATGTACCAATGCCCGCCATAATATGGGAATATGATATAGGAACAGAAGAGATTGGTTCAAAGCATGTTATAGAGCATCATTAAAGGAGAACTAACTCAGAAAAATACAGATCTAAACAAAACTAAATTTACAGTCCAAGACAGTAAGATTCACAGTCATGTTAGCTGTTTATCATAGAATGGTTGGAGTTGGAAGGGACCTTAGAGATCATCTAGTTCCAACCCCCCTGCCATGGGCAGGGACACCTCCTACTAGATCAGGTTGCTCAAAGCCCCATCCAACCTGGCTTTAAACCACTTCCAGGGATGGGGCATCCACAACTTCTCTGGGCAACCTGTTCCAGTGTCTCACCACCCTCACAGCAAAGAATTTCTTTCTAGTATCTAATCTAAGTCTCCCCTCTTTCAGTTTAAAAGCATTGCCCCTTGTCCTATCACTTCAATCACTTTATACTGCTTTATCAAGCAGTATATATATAGCAGTATAACTTATGAGTTGACCTCTGTAGACTTTAGCAAGGCTTTGAGACCAACTTACCCATTTACCCTTTGAATTTTAGAAATAATAGATTTCAAGCTGACGTATTTTAGACCTCAAAATGTAGCACTAGACATACTTGTCAGAAAGCTCATTTGTTGTTTAATTATCTAACAAAACACTAAAGAACCACATCTGTTTGTTTGAATTAAATATTTCCAAAAGATTTCACAGTACAAGAAAGAAATGTAGTGCAAGTTATTACATATGCTCTTTTTCAGCTGCAGCAGAGAATATTTTTTTTTTATGTGGCACTACCACAGTGTAAGAGCAGCACTAGAGTATCCTCCACTTGAAAAAAAAAAAGTAAGAGAACCAATGAACATTGTTTTCTGTGATGCCCTTCAGGGATAGGTTTACAATTACAAATCTATCTCTGGAAGTCTAAGACTGTCTTTTTATGTAGTGAATACCACTTTTAAAATCTATATAACCATTATAACAAATAAGTTTCTGCAAACATAACAAATGCACTTGATATCTTGCTTCAAACTCACTATTTAAGGAGAAAATTTGTATTTATTTTAAAAAAAATTAAAATAAAGATGAATAAATTCTTCACTTACTAGGTTGTTCTTGGACAGCCAGAAAACCATATATTAATATATATATTGACAAATTCATAGACAAATGCAACCTTACAGGTTTAAGGAAAATGTGGATTAAATTCAATATCTGAATCACAAAGTTTTCCCAGCTATATTTGTAGTATTAAATCCTACATACAGTTACAATAGAAACTGTAGCAGTCATAACTTCACTGTGCCGCTCTTTATTTCATTGGGAAAGCACTTAGGGTTATTTCATAAGTAGTTTGTAAAAAAGAAGACATATTTTCCCCTCTGGGGATTTCCATTCTTCTTCTAAGGTTTAGAAACACCACATTACTAAATTCCACTAAGTTCCATGTTTTAGAGTCGCCTGTCTGAAAATTGTGGAAAGCAAAGGAAATGCCATTACTAAACAGAAACAGTTCTGAGACTTCTCACCAAGGTCTGTGATCCACCAGTGTAATTTAAGTGTATGATGACATCCACTTTCCTCTCTGGTCTCATAAGTGGCGGGCAGCTGGTTTCAAAGAAGAAAGCGGCATCCACCAACTCCAGGTGCTCCGAGTTGCCTCGCAGGTCATTAGGAGAGGTGTCTAGCAGAGTGTCTAAAGAGTAAAATATTCAGAGCTATTAGCAAACTGCAGAAAGATATCTGCCAAGTTAGAAAGCAAAAGGAAGGAGAGCTTCCCTCCCATCCAGGAGTTTCCCTTTGCTATAGAATAGTGTGCAGCAACCCTAAAGCTCCCTTCAACCTTTCCAGTCTTGTTCTGTTGGTGTTTCCAAAACCACAAAGTGCACCAAAACCCATATGTACAGAGCCTTACCCAGTGATTTTTCATCCCAGTGAGGACTTCCAGTACCAGAAATTGAACAATTGTGCTACTGGAAGTGAAAGACATGAGGTTTTACTTTTGTCCCTCTTTTTTTAGCAGCCACTAACCACAAAGCCCACTAACTTCTCTTCAAGACATACAAACACCCCTAGCTACATCCCAGCCCCAGTGACCACTGAGGCATATAGGCAGTAGTGCCATCCACACCTTTCCATTTTGTGAAATGCTCCTGCTGGATGTACTCATTGTGCATCTGGAAGCCCCTCAGGAAATTGTGGTACTTGGAGACGGCAGGACGGTCTGTCAGGATATCCCGGAGAGTCGTGGAGAGGCCACTTGTAGGAGTGAACATGCATGTAGCCATTTCATATGGCTTCTCGGGCAAGTCTGGTTGTTCCTCTAAAGACACATGGCATGAATGACACGCAACTGAATTATAACCACAATTAAGAAGAAGATAGGTGCAAAGAGGAGAAAGGATCAGCAACTCTTCTGTATCAATCGTGATCATGTGTTCACAACTCTCAGCATTACACTATTTTTCCCTATGGTCTGCTGTGAGTTCTGATCAATTTCTTGACAAAAATGTAAACTTTACTAAAGGAGCATTTTTCTCACAAAAGAACATGTTTTGGGTACACATTAAGGAAATTCACTTTTCTAAGTAAACAAACAACCAGGGAAAATAATTTTATTTGAGGTCCTGACTGCCTTTAGATTCAATGTAGGTTAAATATGAAATTCAAATCTTATTTTGGAAGGAAAAGAAAAATATGAACATTTTCTTTTAAAGAAAATAATTTTACTTTTAAAGAAACAGTTTGTTCAATTTGGTGTGAGTGTGGCCAGCTGAATTCAACACAAGCTTGTGAATTATTTATTTAAACCCAGACATAAGAGTTTGTGGTTTGGTTTTTTTCAAAAAAGTAACCTACAGAAGTGTGATTCAAGTCTGTTCATTACAAAAGTACTGGCTTTTTCTTGAATTTTAACAGGAAGATGCTCATAAGTATTTTCAAGGAATGGTCTTTCAGTAAGGAGCTGCCTCTCAGGTGGTCTAGCAGAGGTCCACTACATTGACCTCCTTTGATCTCTACTAAATATTTCAGTTCCGTCAGATTTTGAGGGAGGGATATGCTGTGCAGGGTGAATGGATATTGGAAACACTCAAGCTTCACTCTGGCTAACAAATAGCTGCCATGAGCTTTGAAAGAAATTCTTTCTGAACCTTTTAAACACACTTTAGGGACAACCTTATGTATCCATCCCCATCTCCTTTGTATCAAGGTCTGTCTGATGGTGCCTTTCCTTCTAATAACAATCTTGCTATTTAAGCAAAGAACAGGCTTGATCAAGGAAAAATCATTTGATTTTCCTGGTGCCTCCTCCCATAACCCAAGGCTGGGAGAACCAGAATGACAGAAAAACTCACCAAAAAAAAAAAAAAAAA
>VZRU01002960.1:87164-154720 GCA_013398155.1 Pedionomus torquatus | reverse complement strand
AAAAAAGAGAGAGAGAGAGAAATATGAATGCAGTTACCCTATCAGAGGGGCCTGGAGGAGAGAGGCCATAAGTCAAAGGGTGCCTGACATTTACCTATTTCAGTCACTTTGTCTTGGGTCCACCTGTGCCAGAAGTCCTCTGAATTGTCAGCTGCATGCCATGCATCCAAGAGATTTTTGGAGAAGATGCTACTCCACATTCCTAGTAAGTTGGAGAGGTATAATAAGTAGTGCTGAGGTAAACACAAGGAAGTTCTTTTAAAAACTGCCTTCTGCTCCTTCCACAACCCTTCTCTAACTTTTCCACATTTCTATCCAATTATTGCATAAGTTCAGACCATCTATTTCAGTGGTAGAGGTGATTCAGAAGGCAAACTTATTTCAAACTCATTTTAGAAGAAATTTCAAAGTATTTTCCCTTCCACCATGTTTTACCTGGAACATATGATTTATTTTTTTTTGAGAAATTTTACAATTTAATTTTCTTCCTTTTGTTTTCCTTTGATAAAGAAATATTTTCAGACAGCTTCTTCCCTGATTTTCCTCTTCTTGCACTATTTATTTCTTCTCCACATTTCCTTCAGCTTCCACAAAGTCTCACAGATTTCCAACTTCCAAAATGTTTTGCAAGCTATGGGAAATGGTGATGCTCCAAAAGAACTCACAAAGGTTCATAACAACTTATTTGTCTTTTTTAACACAGTCTAAATCATAAAAACACCTTTGCCAGCAAGGGCAATTGAGTGAGTCTCAGCAGACATGCTGAATTTCAGCTGACTGATCCAGTACGTCTGCTGCCACGTGCAGAACAACAGGCTTTTGGGGACTAATTTCCACAATCATTTGTGTTTTTATTAAAATCCTGCAACTCTCATAGGCTGGTGAGTCACCTTGCATGAAACAGATCCGGGACTCGGGGAGCTTTTTCATCAGGCGACCCATGAAGAACTCACTGCCAAAATCCTCTGCACGAATGAAGGCGCCGTACTTCAGGAAGCCCACCTCATACGGCGTGAACTCGACCCACTCTGCCAACACACACATCAACAATGTTAGCTCCGCTACTAAAAAATATCAAGTCACCAGAAATGGGATAAACTTTTCAGGCATTAGCCCTTGCAGGCAAGCTGGCTTAGCATGTGTGCTCAGCAAACCCTGCTGACAGCCACCACTGAACCAGCTGCCACGCTGCCTACAGGTTTGTGAAAGTATAGTGTCAAGGTTAAGGGGAAATTTAAATTCTTCTTTCTCTTTGTCTGGCAAGTGGAAAGTTTTCTCATGGAAGGTAGACTAGGATGAGGTTTGACTTCTGTTGCTTTTATTGCCTTTACCCGACCATGAAAAACATACATTAAGCAAACTTAAAGCTTCTTTCTTTAAGAACTCACAGTGTTTCTGAAACAGCGATGCACATCTGTGTTGTGCTATTATTCTGAAGTTAACATCTGAATATGGACACTTACAAGCTAGGAGATCTGACAAAATACTGAACTGGTTCTATCCCATGGGTACCTACTTACTCTTTACTTCTCTGAACAGGACTTCTCCTGGCTTGAAGTGAGAATTTTAAAAGAATTAATCATTATTTACAGTATCCCCATGCTGAATCTCGCCAGGTAAAAACATAGCTCTTTTCCAGAATCAAAGTGTTACCTCTAAAATCTTTGGTGGCAACTTTATCCTTGACATTGAGGGCAAGGTAGATGGGCAGTGGGTTCTGACCCTGATTCACTGCCCGACGTTGATCAGAAAGTCTGTGGTAGCATTTCTGGATATGAAGGAAAGAAAAAAAAAAGTTAGTTGATAATCAGCTCTTTAGAGATACCAACTTATAAAGTCTGAATATGGGATATCGTTTTCCTGAACTTCCTCCTGAATTTACTTCCATGTGCTTGAATAAAAGAGGGCAAGAAAATCATGGGAACAGGAATAATTGTTGTTAACATAACCAGCAGTGTTCTACATTCAGTATGCAACAACAGTAATGAGTTGCTTCACATGCTATTCTAACTTTGCAATGCTAAATATAAGTGAAAAAGTAGGGCAGATCTGGGTAATTCAGCTATTATCATATACTTCATCTGTTGAACATACAAGTTCTTCAAAGCAGCATGTTAATGACCCTTCTAGTTAAGGTTTTATTTAAAAAAAAAAAAAAAGAAATATTGAAAGTTAACATCCACAAAGGAAAAATCCTTGAGCTATCCAATACTAACAACTTATCTTTCATATGAAATGGAGATTTTGAGTGTATTTCAGCCAAATTAAATTCTAGCAAATTTTACAATGTAGCACTGACGCCAGAAATACAATGTGAAATATGATATGAGAGTATTTCATTTTAACTGATTCACCTAGACTAAATATAAACCGTGTTTACAGGATTTTAAAATAAAATAGCTTTTCCCCAGTTATCATCAGTCTGCTAGTGTACAGAGAAAGTTTTGCTTGTGTCATTACAACAAAAGTAGGAACAAAATGTCCTGAGACATCAAATTCCAAGTAGCTGAAAAGCACCTGAAAAATCAGTTTCTGTAGCTAACATATCTCAAAATCTATATACTGTCTCATCACTAAATCATAAAGTGTGGTATATGGGGTACGTCTGCAGTATAATCAAAGTATGACTGTAACTTGTGTAAGTGTTGAAGCAGTGGGAACATAAAAGCATGGAGCCATAGAAAACACGTAAGAACCTCAAAAATGTCTTGGACAGCTCCAGTGTTAATTAGCATGTTGGTTACTTTACAGCTAGTCTGAGCATTTCTGTGTTATATTCCATCACACTTTAGGCTCCTGTGTAGACACGTGCTGTTATTAATGCAAATAAGCAGTGTTCTGTCTACATACAAAGTACAATGTTATTGACCACATGTCTCTTCCTAGGGTTTTAATTTCTTGTAATGGTCATAAAGATCAAGTCACCAATTTTATGAAAAGAAAGGTATATAGACATTACCCCATCATTTAACATGGATTCAATCATGAGCCCCCACAGATCAATAAAGGATGTTTTATGTCCTGCTTGGGTCCTTTGGCTCAGCTCTCTGTAATAATTCCGCAGACTTCTCATGCAAAATGCCCCCATCTTGCACTTGGCTGCTTGCTTCCGAGCTTCAATAATTACTTCTCCAAGATCCTTACGTGACCAATCAGCATCTTCATACAGCTTTGTCATGGTCCTGCAGGCAGGAAACATGATGGAAAATGGAAAGAAATTAAGCAGATGCTTTTGGAACTCAGAGGATATACTCTGCAGAACTTTGGGCACTTATTGTTTTATCTTTAGGATACTCTCCTCTTTGAGCAGAAACACGGGTCTAAAGGCAATCAGTTAAAACTCACTTGACCTGGGATCAGCAAGGAGATCACCAGCAGTCTATGTCTTTTCTGTCCAACAGCAAATAACCATAAAGGATAATTGTGCATGGGTTTAAGGATGTTTGCACTTCCAAAAAAGTCTCCTCTTTGATTAGTGGTAAGTTACTTCAGTGACAACAAATGAATGATGCACAATAGGCCTTTCATGGGTGACTCTGACATTCACAGACTGAAGATGGAAGCAATAACTCCATAGACCCCTTTTATACTCGCCGACCTCTAAAACTCTAGGGAAAGCATGGATTTTGCTCAACACTAGATCCAAACAACAGTATCAAAATGCCTCCTCACCATGTTGTACCAGACGAGCCACTGATGTATGAAATGCAATCCAGAACACGCAACTTTTGAAGACCCAAAATGCTGCCATACATGGCAGTAAGTGCTCTTATGCCACATCCTGCTGTGGTAACAGCCACTATAGGCACCTGTTCAAAACGAAAAAGGACAAAAGGCGTAGGTGGGAAAGTGGCATTAAGGCACATTGATGTCAAAAGACAACAGACATGAAAATGTAACATCCAGACACTAGTAAAATAAAACACATGGATTAGAGATAAAGCAACATTGCTCTGTGAGATACCAATACATTGCTATAGGATTACAGCCAGACATTGCTGTAGACATTGCTGTAGGATACACTAGAAGATCTTGGCACTTCAGGAAGGATTTTTAAGAAGCACAGACCAAACTCATTGCTTTGAAGCTACTTCAAATGGTTCACTTGAAAGACAAGTGGAAATAGAGACATTGCTCATCCAGACAGACTTTTGAGCTCTCCAACTGAGATAAATCTGGCTGGAAACGGTGCCCTGGAGGTGGAGCTGCTGACAAAGGTCCTTACTCCTCATCCCGAGGGAGGTCAGAAATCAATCCTCATCTCCAGGCTGGAGGGAAAGGAGAGAGAAAAATTCCCCATCAGTGTCTTTCCTGGTTACCTCATAGTCTTGCAGATCTTCCTCCAGGTGAAGGACACTCTTCAGTGCAGCAGCAACCACTTTCCTCCGGTTTTGCAGGAAATTTTGTTCATCGGTGCACAGGTCAAATCCTAAGCGAGCATCTAGGTTTCTTGGCCTGAAACACAGACCCTGAGTCCTGAGACCAGGGCACAAATATTATTATATCATTATTGCCATGGTCAACTCCATTTATGGTTGTATGTCTTTACAGACCTGTTTGTGGACAGTGTAATGTAATAAATGAGAAAGAGCAACACCACAGACAGGCCTCTGATAATTACTGTAGCTTGCTAACAAGAATGCAAATGGGAATGCAGAGCAGAACATGACATACTGTCCTGGTATGGTAACAAGGTTCTTCCAACACACTTTAGGTTTTATTTGCTCATATAATTCATTTTTCATGTTTCAATAGTGTCTGTCATATGTGCCTGTAACCAGATAACCACTGTCAACAGGCACTGCAGTCGATTAGGGAAACAGCTACCATGCCCTGCTGTTATTTTGTTTGTAATTCTGTAATACAGAAATATGATTTCTTTGTGGAGCTGCTCTCTCCATCTGTGGGCATAACAGTACACACAAATCGAGATCTCCTTACTGAGTTGTGCTAACAGCTTGGAAACTTGGAGGAAAGGGGACCCATGATGTAACTGTCCATCGCTGAAAAATGAAAGCCTGCAATCCAAAGATGAACACACTTCTGCGTACAACTGAGCCTGCATGGACCCCTGCTGATTTCAAGTGAGCTTCGAGTAGGTGCAAATGTCTCTCAGTTACAGGATCAGGTCTTGCTGGAGACTCACTTACCATTCATTTGCCTTTGTGTACAAGTCAATTGTCCTGTCCTGAAAATCGCAATACAAACAGTGTAAGCATGCTCAGGTCATTAATCCTGCGCCTTCCTCCCCCAATCCATCTATGGGCTGAGCTCTGCTATCTCTGCAGTCAGCAATGCAGCTGCAGAACCTGGCCAGCAATGGTCTGGGCGTGAGAGATACAATGAACTCCAGGTACAGTCTGGGTTGAATAGAAGTGTGCCATTCACTCAAACCAGGTGGGCTTAGGGCCCCTCAGCTTTTGACAGTTGAACACCTAATTTAACCTTCATTTTCTGGCAAAGTCATTGAAAGCTGAGCATCTGAAACGTGGACATATGGTTCCTCTCTGTTTTGTCTTCTGCTCCAGGCTTTCCCTTTGCAAATAGAAGTCTTAATTGTCATATTCATTATTGGTAGTTTGAATACTATGTTGATGAACATAGTAGATATGTCCTGAGGAAATTAGTTTAAACTCAGAACAGGGTTGATCAGCATGCCTGCAACCCCATGCAGAACAAAAGAAAAAAAATACATATTGCATAGCTGCAGAGTGATTGTCATTCACACCTTATACTGTAGCATATGTCGTGTCTAACAGGAACTGAATCATCACCCACCAAACTGAACGTGTGTTGGGCTGCTTTTTATTAAGAAAGACTTGTTCTCACCTCTGCTATTGTTATTTTCTCTTGTATAGGAAGTGAGTTCAGAGCTAGAGTCACAGACTCGTTGAGATCCCTTTCATTTTGACTTGATATAGACTGGAAAAAAGGTTAAAAAAATAATGACAGTTAACCACTATACAATAAGAGGGGGAAAAAGAGGTTAAAGCAGTCTCCCCTGCCTCACTTACATACACAACCATACCAATTCCCTGTATACATACCAATTCCCTGTATACACAGACCTTCACACACACTCAAGTCTTAGAAGTCCCCAAAGAAATACACAGCAAAGAGCCAGCTAATACACATTAGCACCAATCACATACCCTGCTGAGCCGCCTCCGACGAGGCAGAGCCACTGTGAGTGCCGACTGATTATACTTGATGTAGTGGAACCTGGCCGGGGAGGTTGGGCAGAGGCAGGAGCTTAGTGTGTGGGTTTGGGTTCCTTCATATGACCCGTCCACAGTTAACGCAAACTTTCTCTCTGAAGCAAAGGAGTTTCAAACTTAATTTCTATAAAAAATGCGGATAATTTGCACACTAATACAGAAATAAATAGACTTACATATCTGAGCCTTTGGGTTTCAGCTTCAGAGCTCACATACAGAACATGCCCCACATAGTAACTGCTGCTATATTACTACTGCACTTCCATATATCCTGTGTTGCTGAGATTACCACTCTATTCATTAGGTAATGATTCACAGCTGATAACAGTTTTGTTGAAAAAAGTGCTCTCTCCTGAAAGCCTAAAATTTTCAGAGTACTTAACCAAAAGACAGTATATGGTACTAAAGTACCATTCTAGCATAATAATAAAGTATTTTGAAAATTACAAACTTTTGGGAGAAGCTGGTTCTTTCTGTAGGAAAGCACAGTTCTCTTTGGAATCGGGAAAATCTCAGTCCCTCTATCATGTTTCCCTTTACTCCAACCAGTAACATTTCTTTTGAAATAAAAAACACTTACAAAAGTGTTTTCACTTCCAGCACTTACAAAAAGCATGTCTGCTAGGTTTTGGCCTTCATATAATAAACTTCAGCTATGTCTTGTCAAATAATTGAAAAATGGTCTTTTTCAATGAGAAAAGGATAGAATGGAAGGAAATCAACCCAGGTTCAAGGTGAAGTATACTCTGTAAATCCACACACTTAAAGGTATGCATCATCAGTCTTCAAAAGAATTATCCTACTCAAGCATTTTCAGCTACATCTAGCAACATACATTACTGTGACAATTGAGCTCAATTGGATCATCCAAATGCTTAAGCATTTTGCTGGATTGGTGCCATCAGGAGATGCCAGAGTGAGACATTTAAAAAATTGCGTGAGAGATACACAGGTCCACAAGCACGGACTCGACATGGTAGTGAAGCACTGCTTAAAATATGCAACAAGTGTCTTTGATAATATACTGTGTGTCTTGAATATCACCTAGTGGCACATTTTGTATTGTTATATCTAAAGAAATTTTAAGAAGTTAAGCTGATAAAGGAGGCCCATTCTGCCCATTTTTCTTGGATCTGAATCCAGAAACAATAGGAATTAGCTCCAGTTTAGGACACAAAAATAATCAATTCCCTGCACAAATACTTTGCAAAATCATAAGCATCTGACAAGATTCTATTATAGCAGAAAGTATTTTGTGGGGAAACCAGACCACATGCTCATCATGCTACATTCTTTAGCAACCTGTATATTTTTGACCAACTGCAGCCCCTTCCACAGGCCACTGACACCAGTGAGGTTTTGTCTTGCCTCTTAAGGAACTTTAAACCAGGGTGTTCAAGTAAAAAGCACTGCATACTTTTTCCATACAGCAGGATCCAGATTTGCTCTGTAAGTCAGAGAAAGGCTCACCTGTACTGTCCTTCCTCAGCCTCCCGTCATTCACCTGCACCTCCAAACAGGAAACTTCACGGGACTGTAAGAAACAACCAGGGACAGAGAAAAAGGCATTCACTGTCAGCAGAGCTCTGCCTCTGCAGAGGTCTCTAGGGCATATGTGGTGTGTGGGGAGCTTGGGGTGTGCACTTCAGGGGAGAGATGGTGCCACCTTATAACCCCCCTATCAGGTCTAGGGTGGTGGCATTTGGCTTCCACATGAGAAGCAACAGATTGAGTAGAAATGAGGAAAGAGAAGGGACCTGCTTGCTCCTGCCTGGAGGAGCAGCCCCACAAGGGCCTGCAGGAGGACTGGCCACAGGGGAAGGCTCCCTGGGGCAGGATGCTCAGCCCAGCCCTCCCCAGGCAGATGGAAGGATGTCGTCTGCCTGAGCCCAGCTCAGTTTGGGCAGAGGTGAGTGCTGGCAGCAGCTCTTGGCTTTCACAGCTGTGACTCTTCCAGCGTGAGTCACTAGTGGGGACCACATGGGAAATCCAACACCAACACCCGCTTCAGTTTCCCTGTCAGCCAATGCCTTCCTGGCACCATATGGAGCAACTGCCCTGCACCCTTAATACTAGCTTTGCAGTAAACACTAATATATGACAGGGAAAGGATTATGAAATAAAAATAATTACCACTAAAACTCCATTAGTTACAATGTTTTCAGGAGGATCTGGACTAAAAGACAAAATGGAAAACAATCAATTCAAAAACAGCACTCTCTTTTTTTCAGTTTTCTTTTCTTTCCTAAACTCTCCTTTAATCACTATTACATTATTTTTGTCTTTAAAAGTCTGTCTTTGGAGAGGCAGCATGGCCAAATGGCATCAGAAATTCTAGCTGAACATTCAATCCAATTTGTATCTCACAGGCTTGAGCCTGAACTTTAAACTATTTACTGAGATCTGCTCCTCGCTGCATCAGACAGGGTCCTTGTCTGACTCACTGAAGCAAATCTATGCAAGGATGCCATATTTACACTATTGCCCCATATTGACCAGTTCAAACCTAGGGGATCAGAGCTGAAAATCTGGTCAAATTCACCCAACGTACCATAACAAAAAAGGAAAAAATATTACCATTTACCTTAAAAATCAACAGCAGCACTAGGACTGATTTACATGTCCATCTCTTCATTAATTGTACAGTCAGCACAGAAACACAGTAAAAATCTTTTAAAATCTATTTCCAAAACTAATACAAATTCCAATTATCATTTTCCCACACTCTTATGACAAAGCAAACCTCTGGATCCCACAGTAAGGAGCAAGAGGGATTTGAAACTTAAAATTTCCTCCTGCGCAGAATACTCCATGCATCCTAGTGAGCAGCAGCCATCAGGGACATCAGCGTCTGCACGCCTGGTGTAGGTGCACACACAGCATGCACTGTCATGCACCCCTTCTGCATTAAATACCCTACACAAGCATTTCCTGAGCACCCAGAGTCCCCCTCTACTTTATTCAGACAGTGACAGAGTTTGGGGGCTGCAAGTGTAAACTGATGGTTTGTGTCAGTAACATTTTTTTTCTAACTTATATTTCTGTTGATCACCTATTTGATCTCACAAACCTGCTCTCCATTGTGAATTCAACTTCCAGCTCCTCTTTTCCCTGCAAAAGAGAATGAAGGCAGTTACAGCATGTTGGTCCTCCTGCAAAGAGAGATAGCCTAAAGGAATTTGTGCTTCAGAGCTCTCTATAAGCCTCCTTTGTAGATTTCAGTGCAAGTTCCATTATCTTGTTGCCCTCCTAGTGTGAGCACTAAGGAAAATACAGCATGGAGAGCCAACCTTTCCAAAACAGGTATCAACACAAATCAAATCAGCACTCACTCAAGGTAAGTATTTCTAGGCCTAAACACTGCCCTTAAAACTGCATTAAAAAGTTGCCTCAAAAAAAAACCTTTTTTTTTTAAAATAGATCAACTGTGCAAGTGTTATTTTCTTTTTCCAAATAAGCTGAATTTATTGGGTTTGCAGTCATCTTGGGCAGAGCGATCATCAAGTCATAGAGTTTTCAATTCTTGGAGAAGCATGTGGGGAACAAGCAGAACTGCCACCTTGGAATTCTGAAGGGCAGACCTTGATCTGTTTAGGAACATGGCTGAGAGTGTCCCTTGAGAGACAGTCCTGAAGGGCATAGGTGCTCAGGAAGACTGGTCATACTTCAAGGGGGAACTCTNGCTCAGGAAGACTGTTCATACTTCAAGGGGGAACTCTTAAAAGCACAGGAGAAAGCCATCCCCAGGTTCCTCAAAACAAGCTGACAGGGAAGAAGACCAGCCTGGCTAAATAGAGAGTTTTGGCTGGACCTCAGGAACAAAAGGAAAGTTTATGCTCTCTGGAAAAAGGGGGTTGGTAACTTATGAGGAGTACCAAGATGTAACGAAGCTATGCAAGGGGAAAAATTGAAGGGCCAAAGCTCAAGCAGAGCGTAACTTGGCCACTATAGTTAAAGACAAGGAGAAGTTCTTTCAGTATATCAATGGAAAAAGGAAGACTAGGCCCACTGANTTTCTTTCCTAAACTCTCCTTTAATCACTATTACATTATTTTTGTCTTTAAAAGTCTGTCTTTGGAGAGGCAGCATGGCCAAATGGCATCAGAAATTCTAGCTGAACATTCAATCCAATTTGTATCTCACAGGCTTGAGCCTGAACTTTAAACTATTTACTGAGATCTGCTCCTCGCTGCATCAGACAGGGTCCTTGTCTGACTCACTGAAGCAAATCTATGCAAGGATGCCATATTTACACTATTGCCCCATATTGACCGGTTCAAACCTAGGGGATCAGAGCTGAAAATCTGGTCAAATTCACCCAACGTACCATAACAAAAAAGGAAAAAATATTACCATTTACCTTAAAAATCAACAGCAGCACTAGGACTGATTTACATGTCCATCTCTTCATTAATTGTACAGTCAGCACAGAAACACAGTAAAAATCTTTTAAAATCTATTTCCAAAACTAATACAAATTCCAATTATCATTTTCCCACACTCTTATGACAAAGCAAACCTCTGGATCCCACAGTAAGGAGCAAGAGGGATTTGAAACTTAAAATTTCCTCCTGCGCAGAATACTCCATGCATCCTAGTGAGCAGCAGCCATCAGGGACATCAGCGTCTGCACGCCTGGTGTAGGTGCACACACAGCATGCACTGTCATGCACCCCTTCTGCATTAAATACCCTACACAAGCATTTCCTGAGCACCCAGAGTCCCCCTCTACTTTATTCAGACAGTGACAGAGTTTGGGGGCTGCAAGTGTAAACTGATGGTTTGTGTCAGTAACATTTTTTTTCTAACTTATATTTCTGTTGATCACCTATTTGATCTCACAAACCTGCTCTCCATTGTGAATTCAACTTCCAGCTCCTCTTTTCCCTGCAAAAGAGAATGAAGGCAGTTACAGCATGTTGGTCCTCCTGCAAAGAGAGATAGCCTAAAGGAATTTGTGCTTCAGAGCTCTCTATAAGCCTCCTTTGTAGATTTCAGTGCAAGTTCCATTATCTTGTTGCCCTCCTAGTGTGAGCACTAAGGAAAATACAGCATGGAGAGCCAACCTTTCCAAAACAGGTATCAACACAAATCAAATCAGCACTCACTCAAGGTAAGTATTTCTAGGCCTAAACACTGCCCTTAAAACTGCATTAAAAAGTTGCCTCAAAAAAAAACCTTTTTTTTTTAAAATAGATCAACTGTGCAAGTGTTATTTTCTTTTTCCAAATAAGCTGAATTTATTGGGTTTGCAGTCATCTTGGGCAGAGCGATCATCAAGTCATAGAGTTTTCAATTCTTGGAGAAGCATGTGGGGAACAAGCAGAACTGCCACCTTGGAATTCTGAAGGGCAGACCTTGATCTGTTTAGGAACATGGCTGAGAGTGTCCCTTGAGAGACAGTCCTGAAGGGCATAGGTGCTCAGGAAGACTGTTCATACTTCAAGGGGGAACTCTTAAAAGCACAGGAGAAAGCCATCCCCAGGTTCCTCAAAACAAGCTGACAGGGAAGAAGACCAGCCTGGCTAAATAGAGAGTTTTGGCTGGACCTCAGGAACAAAAGGAAAGTTTATGCTCTCTGGAAAAAGGGGGTTGGTAACTTATGAGGAGTACCAAGATGTAACGAAGCTATGCAAGGGGAAAAATTGAAGGGCCAAAGCTCAAGCAGAGCGTAACTTGGCCACTATAGTTAAAGACAAGGAGAAGTTCTTTCAGTATATCAATGGAAAAAGGAAGACTAGGCCCACTGACGAATGAGGTAGGCACCTTAGTGATGGAAGACACAGAGAAGGCAGAGCTACTGAATGCCTTCCTTGCTTTGGTCTTCACTGCTAAAACTGTCCCTTGTGAAGCCGAGACAAGGGGGGTAGGTCTGGAGAGAGGAAGGTTTTCCCTCTGCAGAGGAGGACTGGGCTAGAGACCACTTGGCCAAACTAGACATCCATAAGTCCAGATGGGATGCACCCACGAGTGCTGAGAGAACTTGCAGATGTTATTGGCGGGGCACTCTCCGTCATCTTTGAAAGGTCATGGAGAACAGGAGAGGTGCTGAGGACTGGAGAAAGGCAAATATCATTCCAATCTACAGAAAGGGCAAGAAGAACAACCCAGGGAACTACAGGCAGACATGGACCTCCGTCCATGGGAAGGTAATGGAGCAACTTATTTTAGATATCATCTCCAAACATCTTAATGACCAGGAAATTGTTGGAAGTGGTCAACGCAGATTTACTAAAGGGAAATCATGCTTGACCAATCTGATATTATAACTGGATGGCTAGATGAAGGTAGAGAAGTGGATGTCATCTAACTTGACTTCAGCAAGGCTTTTGACACTGTCCCCCATAACATTCTCATTAGGTAGCTGAGGAAGTATGGGGTAGGTGAGGGGGTGGTGAGGTGGGTTGAGAAGTGGCTGTGTGACAGGACTCCAAGGTTTGTAATTAATGGAGCAGGGTCAGGTTGGAGGCCTGTCACCAGTGGTGTCCCCCAAGGGTCAATACTCGGTCCAGTCTTGTTCAACGTATTCATCAATGACATGGACAAGGGGACCATGTATATCCTCAGCAAGTTTGCTGATTATACCAAACTAGGAGGGCTGGCTGACACTGCAGAAAGCTGTGCCACCATCCAGTGTGACCTGGACAGGCTGGAGAGCTGGACAGAGAAGAATCTAATGAGGTTCAGCAAGAGCAAGTGTAGGGTCCTGCACCTGCGGAGGAAGAATTCCAGGCACTGATATAGGTTAGGGGCAGACCTGCTGGAAAGCATTTCTGAGGAAAATGATCTGGGGGTCCTGGTAGATAGTAAACTATCCATGAGCCAGCAATGTGCCCTTATGGCCTAGGGGGCCAATGGAATTCTGGGCTGCATAGGGAAGAACGTGGCCAGTAGGTTGAGGGAGGTCATTCTCCCCCTCCACTCTGCACTGGTGAGGACACAACTGGAATACTGCAGCCAGTTCTGGGCTCCCAGCTCAAGAGAGACAGGGAACTACAGGAGAGAGTCCAGCATAGGGCAACAAGGATGATTAAGAGATTGGAGCATCTCCCTTATGAGGAAAGGCTGAGAAAGCTGAGACTGGAAAACAGAAAGCTGAGGGGAGACCTTATTAATGCTTATAAATATCTGAAGGGTGGGTTGAAGGTGGATGGAGCTGGACTCTTTTCAGTGGTTCCCAGTGGCAGGACGAGGGGCAAGAGGCACAAGCTGCAATACAGGAAGTTCCATTCAAATATGAGGAAAAACTTCTTTCTGGTGAGGGTGACAGAGCCCTGGAACAGGCTGCCCAGGGAGGTTGTGGAGTCCCCTTCCCTGGAGATCTTTAAGACCCGCCTGGATGCAGTCCTGCATAATGTGCTCTAGGCAGTCCTGCTTTACCAGGGGAGTTGCACTAGATGATCTCTTTCCAACTCTGACAAGTCCATGATTCTGTGACTGCAGATCACTGCTTTTATATTTTAATATAAGACACAGCTCAGAATCACCAGCTCTGACTGCAAAGGGACACCCAAAACAATGGGGGTAAACTCTTGATATTTTGACATCAGGGACAACCAATCAAGTCCAATAACATTGTAGAAGCAGCACCCAAAAGTTGCTGTCATTACAGAAGCAACACTGGGCATCAACTGCTGAAACAGATGGGTATACTCAGATGAAGATGACTGAATGAACAATAAGAAAGGTTTGTACATGGAACACATGAGAGGGAAACCGAGCCTCTTCTGAACACATCCCCTTACCTTTGTCCTTTAATTTTAGCCGTACCTGCGGATTCAGCTGGAAACACAGCTGAATGTTTTCTCCCAGCTGGATTTTGGAGACATCAAAGAAAACAGTGAGGAGATGGTCATCTTGAGTTACATTGTCCTCATCACAAACTTTTAGTTCCAGAATGTTCTGCAATTAAAAAATTTCAAAAAAAAATTTAGAAGACTATATAATGCTCAACAAACATAACATGCCACTGATATTTCATTTTAGCTGAAGGAATCAGGGAAAGAACTTCAAGCATGAAATAAATTTTTCAGCTGTTCTCTATTGACTATGCAGGCAGACACAGCCCTATCCAATCATCAAAAGCCAAGTAGCTACAGTAAGAGAGTGTGAATGCTTCCAAAGGGAACTCAGAAAGACCCTCAGAGTGGCAGGGGTTTATGGTAGGTTTGAGATCTGGTAAGAATATCTGCTGGGGACAGACACGCTCCTACCTTAACCTGGCTCTGAATGGTGAAGTGGAAGGTCTCATTCCATGTCGGGTTCTTGTTGTTCTGGACTGTCTTAGTGCGAAACTGCTGCACTGAAGCTGTTGGCAGGCTCAGGGTCACATAGCAATCAGACTGGGTTACTGTTGAAGAGAGGGAAAGCAGGAAAGCAGTGGATGAATTAAGCATACCAGGTACCCCATAAAGTGTTGCGCTGTATGAATTTTTAAGTTCTGTCTGCAGGACAATATGGAGAACACAAGCCAGGATGCTAGCTAAGGTACCATCAAGCCGGTGCTAGACAACCAGCTCACTTTACTCTTGTGAAAGCCTGGCAGATTGCTCTTCTTGAGAACTGCCTCTTTTAATTTCTGGAAAAACAATAAACATTCAAAATATGCTGTTACATTGCATTCCTTTTCCAAGAGATACACAGCGAAACTGTCTATTTCTATCAGACTACAAAAGTTTCAGTGCTGAAGAGCCATCCATAGGCCACACACAGAGCAGTATCACAGGGCTGGGCATCATGAACAGTTCAGCTGCCTGACAGGAACACGAACAGAATAAAAGCAACAGCTGTGATGAGGACTGCCATCGAAAGAAAAAAAAAAAGTTTAAAAAAAAGAAAAGTTAATTTTGGAGAGGAATTGTATTTAATCTTCCATGAAGTGGATTAAAATGAGCATATATAAGAAAAGCATTGAAATGTTGAATAGTTTGACAGTATAACATTTGCTTTAAGAAGTAGCTGCCCTGAGGCAGAGTTTTTGCCAGTAAAGCTGTATAAAAAGTATTACTGGGTGCCACTAGTTTCACCTGTGTCTCTGTGCGTCAGTCTGAGCGTTTAAAGGTATTTGCAACATGTGATGTGCAGGTGAAAACTTGTCTGTGCTTTCCTACACAGACAAAGTGGACATTGCTTCTTTACACAAGATTGTATCGCTTTGTTGTTTCAATTAGAAGCATTCTCAGGTCATAAAGTTCACCTATAAATTTCAATGTTTCCAGATGTAAGGAGGGCAGCTAAAGCGGTTTTATTTTCCTTTCTCAGCTGAAGAGGCCAGCTGTAAAGTTTGGCTTCCCACCTGTGTTCCATTGTGGATGAGTGATGTTCAGGGCCAAAGCTCCAGTATGCAACAGCGGTTATAAGCAGACTGCAGTGCTTACATCACCAAGAAGCACTTTCATTCTGAGGTCAGAATAATCTGCATGCTAATGCATTTTGTCATCATTATTAGGAAATAAAAGGCAAATGTGAATCATGAGATTAAGAATACTGTGAACCCACACTCAAAAGTCAGGGATGATCACCCTATCGAACACGATCTGTTAGTTAGGGATACAACTACCCAAATGCCAAAGCATGGGGGAGTATTGCCCATAAACTGCCAATCCAGTCATTAGTATTATATTTCCTCTATGTAACATCACCTCCTCAAGCATTCCTGCCATTGCACAGCAGACACACCTTCATCTGAATACACTTAAGTCTTTTCCCACTTGGTTTTACCAGTAGACCTGACTTTGGAAAACACAAACTGACTTGGCCCTTTATTGCACTCCATACATAACTGAAGGATTAACAAAGCCAGCCTTTTTCTTTCCTGACTTGCCCAAGACTCACATCATCTTTGTCTGAGTAATTCTGAATGAAAAAATAGTAACTTTGACTAATTAAAGTAGTTGTGGTATGTACAAAGATATACAAATTGTAAAACAAAAATTTTAGAACACATAGGAATAACTTGAGCTTCTAACAACCCTGATAGCTCCCAAACTTCTATGTGCATACAGGAAATGTCCATATAAAAAGCTTTTTGGCTTTTGGAAAGTCCAGACAGAAAGGACAGACTGCTGTCAGCTCTTGTCCCCACTAGGAGGAGGACCAGAAGGATCTAAGTCCATAAGGCTGTGAGCGAGCCAAAGTTTGTCAGTATTTCCCAAATAGTAACACATGCTCTGACTACGTCTGTTGTGAAGAACAAAATATTGTTTCAAAAGTCCATAATTTGTAACTTTTTTTTCTGTAAGTGATCACTGCCTGCTACTGCACTGTATCATACTCCTCTAAGAGATTATGGCTTGTCAGACAGCAGAACCATAGCTTCTCATTTAGATCTCTAACTTTCTTTAGGGGACTTCTGATACAGCCCCTAAACAAGCGNTAATGCATTTTGTCATCATTATTAGGAAATAAAAGGCAAATGTGAATCATGAGATTAAGAATACTGTGAACCCACACTCAAAAGTCAGGGATGATCACCCTATCGAACACGATCTGTTAGTTAGGGATACAACTACCCAAATGCCAAAGCATGGGGGAGTATTGCCCATAAACTGCCAATCCAGTCATTAGTATTATATTTCCTCTATGTAACATCACCTCCTCAAGCATTCCTGCCATTGCACAGCAGACACACCTTCATCTGAATACACTTAAGTCTTTTCCCACTTGGTTTTACCAGTAGACCTGACTTTGGAAAACACAAACTGACTTGGCCCTTTATTGCACTCCATACATAACTGAAGGATTAACAAAGCCAGCCTTTTTCTTTCCTGACTTGCCCAAGACTCACATCATCTTTGTCTGAGTAATTCTGAATGAAAAAAGAGTAACTTTTACTAATTAAAGTAGTTGTGGTACGTACAAAGATATACAAATGGTAAAACAAAAATTTTAGAACACATAGGAATCACTTGAGCTTCTAACAGCCCTGATAGCTCCCAAACTTCTATGTGTATACAGGAAATGTCCATATAAAAAGCTTTTTTGGCTTTTGGAAAGTCCAGACAGAAAGGACAGACTGCTGTCAGCTCTTGTCCCCACTAGGAGGAGGACCAGAAGGATCTAAGTCCATAAGGCTGTGAGCGAGCCAAAGTTTGTCAGTATTTCCCAAATAGTAACACATGCTCTGACTACGTCTGTTGTGAAGAACAAAATATTGTTTCAAAAGTCCATAATTTGTAACTTTTTTTTCTGTAAGTGATCACTGCCTGCTACTGCACTGTATCGTACTCCTCTAAGAGATAATGGCTTGTCAGACAGCAGAACCCTAGCTTCTCATTTAGATCTCTAACTTTCTCCAGGGGACTTCTGATACAGCCCCTAAACAAGCATGCTTCCCTCTTCTAGTCTGCAAAATGTGTTTGATGATGCCTTTTATGCTTCAGACACATCCTTTGAAACCTAATTACTTCTTATTCATAAAGTATTTTTCAGGTGTTATGAGGGAGACGCAACACTCAGCATCCTTTTTTAAACATCTTGAATACACCTCAGGCCTATATTCTGCCTGACGAGCTGCACGGACAAGCAGGTGTGAGAACTGGAACTCCACAGCACATCCTGTGCCCAAGCTGATCAGTCACACCACAATACTCCATTGCCTCATATCAAGAGCCTCTCCACGTACAAGGATCCCACTTCCAGCCACATGCCAGCAAATCATCGTCACCCTGGGACGTAAAGCCTAACCACCACCTAACTACAGTGATTAGGCTCCCACATGATACACACAGCAGCGACCTGTTTTGTCCTTCCCCTCGACCACAACACGTGAGCAGCAGTCAAACATGCTTGGGGTGGCAGTCGTGGTATCACTGTGGGGCAATATCCTGCCAAAAAGCAGGTGTGGTGGGAAGTATTTATGACAGCATGGTCTCTTTGGCCAGTTATTACACTAGGTTTCTAATTATCTTCCAGGATAGCAGCAGGACTGGATTTTAATTGTACTTTACCATTAGAAAACATTGTAGTGACATGACCCACACTGAGAAGCACCATAGCCTCAGCATCCCACTGCCTCCTAGACAAGAGCAAGGCACCAGCTGCTCTGGCTGGAGCTAAAACCTCACCTGCCTCTGAGACAGCTCAAATTCCAACAGGGCTAAAGCAAAAACTTTTATTTCTACCTCTTTTTTGGGTACTAACAGACACAATCTCTAGCCCATTAGTAACCTGGGCAGAAACCTGGACATTCTTCTCCTCCTCTTGGACTGTCTTTAAGGGGTCACATTGAGGCTGTTTCTAGGTGGTAGATTTTTTTCATGACTGTTAAGGTATAGTTTGTCTTACCTGTGCTGAAGAGACACAAATCATTAATGTGGTTTCACATGCTGCTTGCCTAGGTCATCTCCTTGTATCATATCTCCCCTCACTTGGACCCATCCATATCCCAACGTATAAACTCTGACTACCGGCCGAGAAAAAAACTTTTCTTCTTCCTCCCACACCATGGAGCTGAGCAGAGACCTGGCTGGGGGCAGGTGGACAGGCAGGCATTGCTGATTTTTAGAGTCAGAATACTAGTCAATTTAGATTATTGGAACTTTTTATATTTGTTTTTAAATAAGAATGTGAGTTGCTTCTGTGAATGTAAGCATCTTTCTTCTCAAGGCCCTTCACAATCAGACTATCAGAATTCATTCAGTCCTGGGAGATCAGTTCCTGCCTCCAGGGAGCATTCATCTTGAATCCCCTAATTGCTAAACTTCAACAAAAAGCTTTCACACTTTCTCCCACCCTGCCCTTCACACTGGGTGGAGGACCATACAAGTATCTCTATAACAGTATCATTAGTCTCATTTACATCTCTCCTTAAAATATACCTTTGCTGAGATGGCGCTAAAGTAACTTTACTTCCCCCTCCCCCTCGTTTTCTCCCTTGTCAGGCTTTATAAGACCACATCTTCTGATTTTATAATGAGATCTCAAGCAACACCTAAAACAATAGGCTGTTGGTACATAAATGCAACTGCAATGGTGAAGTAAGTAGTAAATAACAATGAAACAATAACAGTGCAAAAACAAAACACTGGAGGAAGTCCGTGGGTTCCTGTAATAAGAATCACATTGGATCACAGTTCCTCAAACAAGAATGTATTTTATTGGCTATATTTCTTTTTAGGATCTCAAGGGCCTTTCCATTAATTGATCTCATGCATGGCAGATCTGCTGGTACTCCAATGCCATAAAATATGGTTTTTGATAAAAATACAAAACATACTTACTAATTTTATAAACTATTATACCAAAAATAATATGTCTTATATTAAGAAAAGCCAAAAACTTGAAAGTTTCCAAAATTAGGAAGTCTAAATTAAAAAAATAAACAAAAAACCAAAACAAAACAAAACAAAAAACTACACACAAAAATAATTAACACCAACCATAAAAGCTTAAAAATATATAATTTTCTTACTAAGAAAAACCTGAACAGTATTTAAAATATTTTCAATACACCAGTCAAGCTTCATTTAGCCCAGGACCAAGTAGGGTATGAATGCTCAAAATTGCTCAGCCTGGCATCTTCATCCAGTTGCCTATTTTTACCATTTGTTTAGCCATTAACACTCTGCTTTGGGTGGGGTTTTTTAATTTGTTAATTCCATTTAATGATTTTGTTTCTCTCCAGTACCTTGGTCTTTAGACCCTTTGTCTTTTTTGGAAAGAATCTTTGGTCTTGTTAGAGATGTACATCAGTGTCAGAGGACAACTTAGTGGTGGGTGTCTAAGGAAGAGTATAAAAGGAACGGTATAAAACGGTAAAGCGCCATTTAATGCTCTCTCATCCCTCACATTTTCACTGGATTATTCTTCTTTGAACTTGTCCAGTCTTTGCCTGGAACTCACATAAACTTTCGACATCTGTTATCTCCTGCCGTGGGGAGTTCCACAGCTGAACCACAGGCTATGAAAAGACATGCCATTCTGTATGTTCTGGAGCTGTGGTGGTCACCCAAGTATTCTGAGAGGCTGAGACTGAAATTTGAAATTCTCTGTAGAGAAAGTCCTGTTTTTAAGGGTGGGTTTGGATTGGTGCACATCCAAGTCTCACCCCATGAAGGATGCAGATGGGACACATACCCAAATCTGGAAACCAGCAAATGTTCACAAGCTCGGGAATATCAGGAGCCCAATGAGCCTGACTGGAATGTGGGTGTGCTCAGTAGGAAAGGGGAATGTGGAGAACACAAACAAAGCACTAAATTCATTGGTAGTGTCAATGATATCAGCTATGCATTAGTACACAAGTGGAAATTAGTATTAAAATTCACACACTGAGGGGTCAGTAGAAGGAAGAGACAGAATAGCAGAAGGGCACATTAAAAAGATTCAGAGTTTAAAAAGAAGAATGAAAATTTAAATTATCTTTGGTGAAAATGTATGCATTGAACTTCCATGAACGGTCTGTATTGTCTGTTCCATGGGAGATGCTAGTCAGGTTTTGAGAGTCTATCGTTATGGATTAATTTTCTTATCTCTATTACATGGAAAATGAAGCAGATGGACAGTTAACAGGTGGCACTAGGTTGAGAGAAATTCTAAGCACTAGATGAGTATTAAAAAATGTGAAACAAGTAATCCAAACACTCTACAGAAACCTAATCCAAAAAGAGATCTTGAGAGCAGAAAATAAAATGGGACTCACTTCGGAAACAAAGGAAGGGCGCCACTAATGAGAGACAGAAGCACCTGATTTAAAATGTTAAAAATCTATAAAATTATTGAGAAATAGGTAACACTTGTCAACTTGTTCTATCTAGAAGAGTTGTCAGGAAAAGGAAATTAATAAAAACAGAGCTGGGAAAAAAAATCAGTGTTAGGAAAGTGATACTGTAAAGAAGTTTACATTGCTGGTGATGGAGGTCCACGTGCTTCTGGGTTTCCTAAGGCTGTGTCAAGCTCATCTTTAGGGAACTGTGAAGATGAATGAAACACCTCAACAATGTTCCCCATTTTACACACAAACCAGCAAAATTTTGTACAAGCAGTACATTTTTTATCTTAAGGCTCCCATTTTGCTGCTTCTCAGTGAATGTCACGTATAGTTACCAACATGCAACTTGTATTAGCTTTTATATTGCCAGTGAGTTTAACCAGAGGTTAAATTATTAAAACATTTGAAATATATGTTTACTTTATATAGTAAAAAATGTGTCCTTGATATGTGTAACTTCAAGTCTAGCTCTATAGAAAACTACAGCCTGAAATGATTTAAAAGCAGATCTTTCTGATAAATGCAACTGGCAAATTCTACGATCAGCAAAATCAAATGTTACTGGAATTAAGCAGCTATCAATCAAAATCAGATTAAACAAGCAAATGTAAGCAAGGTGGTGCCACAACTGGTATGATTTTCTTTTCCTACATGATGGAAGTCTCCAACAAGCAAAGCATTTGCCTTTTTCAATTATTGTTTTTGGTTGGTTTATACAAATTTTTTCCCCTCAATATACTACCCATTTCAAACAGATGATGGCTTTGCAATGTTGGTGGTAAATGTTTGTCATTCTGTTTTGCAGGCAACACTTAGTATATGCTTCACAGTGTTAGGCAGAACAGCCTCAGTCTGGAAAGCCCATCTTGTGGTTTAACTACTGCTCCAGACCATGTACCCTGGAAGCACCTCTGTCATTCAAATTGCTCCTTCAAGCAGTTTCATGGGTTGGTGAGACACATCTTGAACTGGGAAACAGAAATGGCTGAGCAAATTCTGTACCTGTCCCTAGCCCTAGAAACTTTGTAGTATTGGCAAAGATAGCATCAAAATGTAGGAAACCCCCTTCAGAATAAAAATAGTATTAAGACACACAAAAAACATTGATGTAGATAAGTAAAGGGTGGAGAGGAAGTTTGGTAAGCTCATTATCATGTAGATGGTTTTAAGAAAAGATGATTAATTAATCCATTCTGTTAATCCATCTGTTAATCCATTTTAAGAGAGCATAATTACGTGGGAAGATATCCGAGGGTTGTAATTCTTCACACTTCTTTCTTCCAGTTCAGAGTGCACATTTATACCTTCAAATAGATTTTAGCTGTAGTAAAATGTTTCTCTCCAGCCTATAACTGAGCTTCAAATCTCCTTTCCACACTTTAGAAGTAGTCCAGTGGGAAGGTTCATACAGACTATTCTTGCCCATGCATTCAGCAACAATGAAACATCTTTCTTCAATAAAAATCAGAGTGAGATACTTCTTCATACACCTAGAGAAACTATGGCAGAACTCAAAGCAAAACACTCTGGAAAGACCCAGATGAATGTCTTGTCTTGCATCACTTTAACTGAACAAATATAGCTTGGCCTAGAGGCTCTAGAAATTTCCTGCATTCAGATCTTATTTGTAAACGAACAAAGGTAAGACAACCGGCCATGTCCTCAGATTGGAAGTGATTGTCATTCACAGCTTTATATTCCCTAGTGCTTTGCAGTTCAGATGTTTGTGGAATATTAATATGTTTTTATGTAACTCATTCCTGGACATTTTGTAAAAAATCTTAAGACTATAAAAAGCTAACAATGTAAGCCCACAGCTAAGTTTTGAAGCATGGCCCTTCCAACGGCTGAATCCAATTTGACAGTCTACAAGAAATGTCAAACATGCAGTCCCGAGCTCACGTAAAATATTCTGTAATAGGCCCAGGGATGTATAGGATAAGTAAGAAGCATCCAGAGAAAGAAATGCCCCATCTAAACGTCTTATTGCAACCTTCTCTATGAATAAAAAAAAAAACAAACCACCTTTCTTTGCAGATTAAGATGTCAAATATTTTATGCATTCTGTGTAAACATCTTCTGAACTACTACTGCTGGCTAGAGTTCAGCATTACACTGGTGAAGTCACATATCTCCCTCTCTCCTTTTGTAAATACTTTGCAGTATTTGCGATTCTTGGTTATACTCCAAGTAGTTTTACAGGCATGTAGATGCTCCAAGGGCATGGCAAAGATACTCACACAAGTCTGCTTTCCTGGCATTTTTCATCCGTATGATTTTTACAGTGAGTAAGTTGCATGGAGAGGGTTCTGTCTGTTGAACAGCATACAAAATGCATGGGATGAGCATGCAGAGAGAAGGAATAGAAGCATAGTCAGAGACAACAATGAACTACATATTTCACTTCCAACCATCCAAAACACTTCTGAACTGAGTTTCTTCCTTGTGCATTGTCTTTTTCCCAGAAAGGTTTGCAGCCAGGTGTGGCCAGAGACCCAAAATGTACATTCAGTCACAAACTAAACCTTGACACCCTCCATTTTCCATTCTGAAGAAACTTGTGTTAATCCTCAACTGAAGGTGTCTGATGCTTACAACCCAGTCACAGGGAAACGTATGATGGTGAGGTTCACTTTGCTATTAACACAACTGACACACATCTTGGTCTGTGCAAATTCAAAGGATGTCATATACATCCACTATATTTCATAACAAACAGCAAACAATCTAGCAGGGCAGGAATTAGTAACGATATCATGGTGTAATGATGCTGCTCATCATCTGGTTTATAGGTATAAATCTCCATTGTTATGTTTGACATAGAGCAGTGCTGGCTTTCAGATAACAAGAACCAGAAAAGTGTCTTCCAGACACCTCTCCCAAATTTCTCAGGAGTGAAAGCAACAACTCTAATTACTTCTCTCCGAATAATTCAGCTGATTCAATCTCCCTTTAAGCAAAATTCACATTAATTGATAACTATCAATTGGAATCTTGGGAAACCACCTAAACCTAAGTGGTTGTCAAAAGGCATTCAACAAACCTGCCAAGAAGCTGGCTTGATTTTGTCATCCTCTCTTGTCCTAAGCAGACAAACATGGTACGTAATTAAAAGCATAGGGGCTGAAGGTGAGGTATCTTGTTCCCTAGACAATTGTCTTTTTTAAAGGAATAAAAGGAGGAAAACCTACACATTTTATGCTTTAAATGATATTAAAAAAATAAAAACCAAACCAATAACCTCAAAAAAAAAACCCAAACCTTAAAACCACAAACAACAACAACAACAAAAAAGTCCAGCAAGAGAAGCAACAGAGAAAGAGCAAAACTATGTCTCTTATATGAGTTTGTGGCCTCACTACAGTTCACGCACACTACCTGTAGAGCAAGGAAGGAAATCACAGCAATGAATAAATAGACCAATATATAACATGTGACCATTCATTCTCTTATGCCCAAAAACTCCCACAATGTATAAGAGAGCTATATTTAACACCTCACACAATATTAATTTCCTGGTTTTCCCTAGGCACTCATAGACATTACTGATACCTCCATTGTTCCCCTCAGTGGCTTGTTTTTTTGTCCGGTTGGATGGAAATGAAGGTCAACAGCCATGTACAAAAAGATTTTCAAAATAGTTAAATTACTGTGGCATTAAATTTTTTGCCTTTCTGAAGGACAAAACACAAAAGTAGGCACAAAACCCAGGCAGAAGCCCCACATTGCTCACAGTCTTGGTGCTAAAGAAGAAATCTCAGAGCTGATGTGGAACACCACCTTCCACAGCAAGTCCCCTCTGCCACCTGAGGCTGCCTGTGCATCTCATCACAGAGCCTCCTCTTTCCATTTCTTACCTGGCTCTTACTGTAGAACAACCCCATTGTGGTCTTTCCTGACTCTGAGCCAGGTGCAAAAGGTGGCAGTGGATGGGTATGGAGACGTCTCAGCCAGGCAGATTCTCCTGCTTTAAGCTGCCAGGAGCAAGCAGGCAGGTGTGTTAGTGCCTGACTCAGTGCCGCCTCGCCCGACACCACCACTTGAGCAATCCCCAACTCCTCCTCTTCCTCCTCCTCACTGCCCTGGAGGTGAGTGCCTGCTGTGCACCTGCACAGAGGCACAGAGACACAAGCTCTGGCACAGCAGTAGGATGCTCTTTGCAACTGTAGCTTGAGACCTGGAAGGGATCTTACCTTCACAGCTATGAGCACAAGGAAATGTTTCATGCTTTTAAGCATCCCCATCACTTCTTGAGGAGGCCACAGTGCTTTTGCACACTGGAGGGCTGTCAAACTGCAGCACTTTGTGTGGAGATGGCTGATGCCAGGAAGGGTCCATCTGGCTGCCTAGAAGTGGGCAACAAGGTCTTCCTTGGTCAAGAATATCCAAATAAACCATTGCGCGTAGAAAACACTTTTCTTCAGCTTTTTATTGCCTATAGCGAGTAGGTGGGTCTTTGCTTAAGACACACTGGAAATAATTCTTTTATGCCCATTTCACTGTCCATTTTGCCCAACTCAGGCAGTGAGTCACCTTTCAGCTGAGCCATTATTGCAGGAATAATACTGCATGAAGCGATACCCTCATCACCTGTTGAAATTGTAAGAGCTTCCATTCTAAAAGCATAGCTTTAAAGGCTCACTCATTTTCACAACTTTTTTGCTTTATACATCTGAATTAAGATGCTTAAGTGAATACCCCCAAAGAGGTTATATTTGGGAGAGTGAAATTAATGTTGAAATTAATCACTCTATGTTCTCACCTGTTCTTTATGTCCTCACATTTATAAGGCTTCACAGTGTAGCACACTGCTAGCATTATGTCAGGTCATCCCAGTCTCAATAAGGAAGTACATATAAGGTAACAAAATGGGAGATTTTTTGAAAAACCATCATCCTTGCTATTATGAAACTTAACAGACAAATCAAACTCAAAATAATCTCATTTCACTTTGCAATGAGTTGAGAACTGATAGACAAAGATAACCTCACAGACACAATATACCTTGAATTTCATAAAACATTTAGCATTTGAAGACTCTCTAACTTAAGAACTAGATGCCACAAATGTCATGCAGGTGTTGAACAGATTAAGGATGGATAACTAGCAGGTCACAAAAACACAGTAGTCAAAGGAGAGAAGAGTCCCTCAAAGGCAATTAGGCAATTATTCCTAAAGAGGAAAGAGGTTGTAGACAGCTCAGTTTTAAGCCTAACATGTTTCCATCAATGATCTGGAAACAAAAAAAAAATAATAAAAAAAAATCACTATAGGCACCCTGTTTCAAACAGAGGACACTTAGATATTGGGAAAGCTGAAAAAAAAAAGAGCTACAGAGTGATCTGAGACTAGGAGGAACTCCCCTTGGAGAAGGAAAGGCAGGTTTCATATCAACCAGCAGGACACAAGCAGAGATATCCCAGTGCTGACTCAGGATGCAGCACAGCTATGTACAGTAATTAGTCATGGTTAGAAGATGGACAAATTAGCCCTGCTGAAAAGCAGAGTTAATTAGGTTCAGGTTGTGTCATCCACCTATCTGGCTTTTTCCCATCCTGTTGTTGAATTTCCCCTGTAAAACAGACTGAAGCAGCTTTCATTCTACTCTGTTTCATTTCCAGCAAAAAAAAAAAATGGGATCCCATGAGCTGATATTCTGCTATTCTGGAGCTGAACCATAACTGCAACTGCCTCAGACATAGAGAGCTAATAATATAAAATCAATCATGCAATACTGTACCTGCAGACAGGGTTATACAGTGCCCTTTTGAGTGTTTTGGGTGCACAAAAACAATTAATACATTCATAGGTGAAAAATGTAGTCCATTCCTCTTCTGCCACCCCCTAAATTGCTCTAGGATGCACCATCAAGTGTTTTTTCTATAGGAGAAAAACCTTTTTCTCCCATCCATTTCCTAGAACTTTGTTCCATACAAACAAATTTGTCCCTTCTGAGCCTAATCAAGACTCTGATCTTAACACCAGTTCTGCCCTGGTGACTCAATCTGAAGCTGATTGCAACAATAGGAGCCTTTTATTATCAAAGAGAAGATAATCCCAAGCATTTTCTGAGCTGCTGTGATGAGCCTCCTTATGTATCACAGCTCCACAGTGCGCAGGGCTGCTATTGTGGAAGACTGAGCTTGTGATCGGCTTGTTGCAGGGCTGTGAGAAGAGAGCCTCTGGCAGCTACCTTCCCCTAGAAGACACCTGGGATTCTTGATCATGAGAACTGCTCTCTCAGGATAACCCCTGCCAAAAGACCATTTGCAGAAAAGAGTAGAACATTTGAAAAAAAAAAATATAGCTGGAAGAGAGCTCAAAAGTCCCTCTTGCGTTGCCATGCTACATGCAAACTGCCAGCAGTTACTTCCCACCTTAGGAAACACTGGGAGAAATGGCAAGATAATCTTTCAGGAACATTCAAAGGCAGGTGAAGATGAGTGAGACAGGACAGTCAGCAGCAACTCCAAGAGAAAATGTAAGGAAAGTTGGGCAAGATGACTACTACTTAGGATGAATATAGGTGTTTCTGTGAATAGCAGCTCAGAGGATTTGTTTGACCACATGAAGCAAAGATGACCTAATTTGGGGGTATTTTTTATTGATGGTGAAAACTGTATATATTTTTACAACAGTGATAGTATCTTAAGAAATTTACTTTCAAAGATTAGTGAAGAAAGCCAGTTCAATAAAAACCTTATAGTGGACAGACAATCAAATTGGAGATGACAACCTCCAGTGTGACAGCAATTAAGATAAGTAAGATAACAAGATGGATTAGCCATTTACCAGAGAAATTCAAGTTCAAGTGATTGTTCTTCTGCCAAATAGAAAAAAAAAAAACATACATACTGCTTTGATTCACATTTTAATGCGCTACATATTTCATTATTCTCTCACACAACACTACATTAATTTATATGGAATATACATATCAATTGGTAAAGTAACAAGGTATCAAAACTAAACACAAATTTTCCATTTTGAAGTTTGTTTTAGATTAAACCACTGGAAAATTCCAACCCATTCATCTGAACAGTCACATAAATAAGATGAATTGGAGTCAGCACATCCTCAGGATGATGTGATTTCTACTGTAAATAATACTGCCAAGTGTCAAACATCTCAATCTCATCAGATAACAGACAACCCAAGAAATACCACGTGGAAGGTTAAAGTTAGCAGGTAGTGACTAATATTTCCGCTGCTTCCTCCGTGCCACTGCCAAGCGTAAGGCCCGAATTATCAATTTCTCATTATTCAGGACATTGTAATCAGTCAGTTTCACCAGTTTGTCAAAATTCTCTTCACTGAAACACACTTCCCTTGTCGTAAATGGAGAGAGGATAGTGGAGACATCAACTTTGCCTTCAGCCATCTCTTCAGGAGTCCTTTCCACACCTGGGGAACAAACCACAAGGAGATGCACCAATAAGGTTTTCTTGCAAAATGTGGGTCATATCTATCATTTAAGTAATTACAGGTAGAAAAGGGAGACTTGGAGGGTAAGATATGATTTGCTAGAGGGATGTAAAAGTAGTCTGTATTCTTCAGACTCTATATCAAGCCTTGGTTCAAAAACAACATAAACCAAAACAGCTGTGAATGAGATCAACACTGATTATCAGCAGCAGCAGTTGTAAACCACTGGTTGGACAACAAAGTCTTTGCCACCCAAACTAGAAAAGTGCAAGCAAAAGGAAAACAAGATACTCTTGTACTGAGTGTAATAACAACCCTCTCACTGAAAGTTCAGGAGAAATGATGGCACTCAGTCAGAGGACTTAGTTCATATTTAAAACAAAGAGCTGTGTCCACTCAGTCCTCACTCTGGGAGATTACTTTTAAATACGTGAACAAAGCCCAGATGAATGGGCACCTACTGAAACCGCCAGAAGGTTTTGCCTCCCTCTTTGCTGCAAGCAGCGGTGCATAACAAGCACCTTTGTAGAGTGTAACAGCTTGTGTTGAGGACCTGCTACCTTTGCTGTATGAATTTTGGGAGTTTTAACTTCATATTATCCCTAGTAAATCCTGTGGAGTAAATGCCTATTTCCATCTCAAGTGTATTAGGAAAGCCTCTGGAGTTCTCTTGGTTCAGACACAATGACAAAGACTAGTTCTTTTTGTCAGTGATGAGACTGATAATCCCGGGATTGAAAGAAGGTCAGAGATGACAGTGAGACACTAGATATGAAACAGAGAGGACACACCAGGCAAGTGACTTTTTATTAATATTACTAACCACAGGGTACTCACCAGGAGCTTTATATTTCTTGAAGGTGTCATTTACTAGGGGGAAGAAGAGCACTGTTGGAGCTTGTGGACTGTCAGCGTCTTCAAAGACGTAGCATTCCTTCAAGTTTTCCCTGTCTTCCTCACTTATCTCAATTTTGGGAAATGGGATTCCTTGCCCTGAAATGTACTTTGCAATTTGATCCAGAGGCTGGATGAATGAATAAAATAAACAAAATTAATACCAAGAACAAAAACTCAAAAAAAAAAAAAAAAAATCCAGAGACCTGGATTTTTTAAACTCCGGCAGCTAACATGAATACTCCAAGGATAAAAGCTTCCTCTGGAAATATGATAAATCTCAGACAGAAACAGCCATAACCACACCAGACATCGCAGATTCTCTTATTTTCTGTATTGCTTTAGGCAAAACAAGAAAACATTCACTTTCTTTGAGCTTACAAATGGACCAAAAAGCCAAAAGATGGATTTTATAATTCCTATGAGGCAGGTTCAGAAGACGAAGGCAAAGAAACTGCAAGAATGGAGAAGGAACAGATCACTCAAGATTATTCTGTGTCATTGTCTTGACGACTTCATTATTTACCACTTTCCAATCTTTCTGTCCTCTCCATGGTTTGTGACTGTTTGAATGTGATTCCCTATCAACAAATGCATTTATCAACATACCTTATGATCTCATGAAAAAAAAAAAAAACAAAATTTTAACAGCTATATTTACTACAAGCCTATGCTTATTTTTGTATTATTCTCATTATGTATGCAACACTAATTATATTATTTTTCATTAGTAATCAATTCTGGCATCAGCCAGTACATTTTGCTAAAACTGATTAGAGATAAACAGGCCCAGAGAAATCTAAGTTTTCCCATTTAATCTGTTAAAATACTGTCAGGACTTTCTATTGCTCCTGTAACTTGTTCAGTTCAAGGATAACAAAAATCAGCATTGGAGCTCCAGAACACTCCTCACTCAGCTCTTCAAAAGCTCTTGGAACCACTGCAGTGACAACTTTGATATTTTTAAAATGCCTATATCCATCATTGTCTTCTAATATTTCTTAGTTACTGAGATATATGTCACCCAATAATCTAAATAATAAATCATCCAATAATCATCTTATTCCCATTCCAGTCCTGGGAAGTTGGTTTAACTGGTAAGTGCTAGAGAACAAAAGACCATGAAGGAAAAAGATCACATATATCATGGCTTTTCTTACCAGTGTCTGGGACCCACCACTGTAATTTAAATGCAAAATGACATCCACCTCCCTCTTCGATCTCAAAAGTGGTGGATAGCTGGTATTGATGAAAAACCCAGTATCAACCAAGGAGAGCTCATCATCTGCTGTTTCCATCAGTTTATTTGGTAAGGAGTCTATCACTGTGTCTGAAAAAAAAACATTTCTCATTACAACAAATTACAAACCAGAAATTCACTACTCCACTACAGAAAGTTGAAGAGGGAAGAATGGAGAATTTTTCCTCTCATTTTCCTTACCTTTGACCCACTAACAGCACTAATATATAGAAGTATGTGACATGCTACATCTTTTTCTTTCCTTCCTTCCTGGACACCTCAAGCATCTTTGGGCCAAAAGGGGAGATCCCTTATGCCTCCTCAGGGTGGGCTCACATTGTCCACTGGAACACGATCCCCAGACAACTGAATTCAATTTTAGTTTTCAGCTCCCTCCCACCTCCCCCCCAAAATGAAATCCTGTTTAAATCCATCTTTTATTTCTTCCATTTGTGGAAAGGAGAAGTGGAATTTCAGAAGATGTCAGTCTTTGTCTTTTCCTCCTCATTGGAAGTCCTAAATGAATTCCCAAACCTAAACCTCCTCAAAATGTTACTGAAAAACATGCTGAGTTACTGTGCCTTTCCAGGTGGAAAATCCTTCACTCTCCAGGTACTTGCTATGCATCTGGAAGCCTCTGATAAAATTAGGGTACTGTGCAATAGTTGGGCGTCCTGTTAAGACATCTCGCAGAGCAGAGGAGAGGACACTCGAGGGAGTGAAGAGACATGTGTCTACCTCATAGGGATTCATGGACAGAAACGGTTCTTCTGCTGCAAGAAGGAAAGAAGTTGTTCTGAGTTTAGGACAGTTTTCTGAAATGATCAATATTTTAAAAAACAGTAACTTGTAAACAAGTTGTCACTATCCCCCACCTCGAGGGTAAATCAAACATATTTATAAGCCTTTAAGCTCTATGCTACCAAATAAAGTTCAGCATTAGACATTAATTAAGTGACAGCTACCTGCAGGCAACAAGCTGCCAGGCAGTGAGCACCACCTCCCACTCCAGGCTTCTTTGAATGATGCCCATCTCTACTCCAGCACGTGGTGCAGGGGAGAACTGCATCCCAAAACAAACATGAGGACAACATTGGCCTTGGAACAGGACACCTTCAGAAAGCATGTGACATTAGCTAAGTTGGGAAGCCAGTCACTCCAGGTTCCCTGCACAATCAACAGCAAGGGCAAGCTTTCTCCATGGGCAGTTTAGTGGAGAAAACAGCCCTCTCAAAGAGCTGTTTTCTCTACTGGCAGCATGAGTCCCAAGGAGGACCACATCCAAACTTAACAATCTTAAAATATGTTCTTAATATGACATTACTTTTACATGTCTGCTGGAGAGTTTTTATGTTTCTATGTCCTTTGGAAAGACGCATAGCTTTGCCAAAACTTTTCCAGAGAAGTACAGTTTAGTTCTAAATCAGGCCAAAAAAGCTCTTAGCTGACACCTTTGCTTTGCTTTCCTCACATCTCTCTCTGAGTTTGACAGCATCTCTTTAGACATCTGACCTCTGCACGGAATATAAGCAATATATCCCAGTGGTTAAAAAAAATAAAACAACAAAAAAATCTACACAGAACAACAACAACAAAAAAAACCCCTCTCCCCTCTCACCAATATCTGTTACTCTGTCTCTGGTCCATCTACACCAGAAGTCCTCTGAATCAGCAGCCAAATTCCAAACATACATCACATCTATGGAAAATATACTACTCCACATGCCTGTAACGTGAAAGAGAGAACAGAAACTCATTGATGGAGTAATCTTGGAAGAATTTTAATTGATACATACCTTCAGTCTTTGCCCTTGGATACTTCCTTTTTGACTGGATGGATATCTTTGTGGGCATGCTTCCTAAGTGTGTCCTTGCCAATGCAAACTCACACCTGTCTGACCTGTTTGCTGGTGTCTTCCCAGGGCTGTCCACCACACACTACATGCTCAGTCACGCCAGCTGCCTCTTGAGAAGCCACCTTTCCCTCTAGGCAACAGTTACCTTGCATGTAGCAGATCCGTGTCTCTGAGAGTCTCTTCACTAGCCTTCCCATAAAGAATTCACTTCCAAAATGTTCTGCGCGAATAGAAGCTCCATATTTTAGGAGACTGACTTCATACGGAGTGAACTCCAACCACTCTATGGTGACAGTAGACAGATCATGAAAAGGCAATAATGTGTTATCTATGGCTAAACAGAAGAGTTCCAGAGAGCAGGAATAAACCATGAAAAAGACACTGCATAGTTCATAATCTGCAGTTCACCAGCTTTAGCAGTACTATTGCCCCGAGAGAATATATATATTTTGAATATTTTGAACGTCCAGCAGAAAATTCCTGGTCTGAATGAAACCCATAAGTGTTCTGTGCAGATAATCTTACCCAAAAGCATGTGTTGCTCAGTTATAACTTGTTCCCTTAAGGGCATCAATGATGGAGAGCTTAGCATTCACCTGGTGTCACGTACTCAGATACTGAGGTTAAGCAAACACTGTGAAAATTAATACTAGAGAAAAGAGTGATTTTCCTGCTGCTGGTGCCAGATATTCAAGGATTTCCCTTTAATAAGACCATGAGGAACCATCAAAAGAATTGGTTTCATTACAGGGTTTTTGTGACCAAGATAAATTAAGAGCTTGTCATCTTCTGTTGTATAAATATATTTTTGCTCCTGGCAACACAGAGAACTCAAATTCTGTAGACTAAGCATGTTTGAATTTTTTACTTTTAGTCTGTATTATGTGAAATTTGAACTGAGTTTTTTTGCTGTTAGAATGAAAGAACTCTTCTATTTTTAAAGCTGACTAGATACGTTTAGTCTTAGTTCGGATTACTTAAATTATAAAGTTATTAAGAAATCTGGATCGTAACCATTACCTCTGAATGCCTGAGCACTATAGCCGGACTTGAGGTTGATGGCCACGTAGATGGGCAACGGGTTCTGACCATTATCCACAGCCTGCCGTTGGTCTGAGAGTCTATGCTCATCTTTCTGGTTTTGATTAAAAAAGATTAATGGAACAAAGTGAAAAACAATTTGCAATAATACAGTGTGAATTATGAGCTTTATCCAGGTTCTCCTTCCTGTTCTCAGCTCACTGGTTTGTGCAGAAACACCTGGCATGGTATACTGCAAACTTGGCAAGTACCCATAAGCAGCAGCTACCTCCTGCATGCCTTCCAGGATTTTGAGATATGCAGAGAGGTTGACTGCAGGTTCAGCAAGGAAAAAAACATTCCCAGGAAGAAATATGTGGCTAAGTGAAAGGCAAAGTTCTTTCCTTATCTGGATCTTAAGGAACAGAGTTTATCATATATTAATATATTTTGCAAGTATATACATATGCAAGAATATGTTCTATTTCATACAACAATTTAAAACCTATATAAACATAAACTAGAAGGAAACTACTGAAGTTACACTGTTTTTAAGGTACCAAAATTTCTATCACTCTTTCTTAAGACTTGATATCGTATTCCTGCTAATAGTATCATCTCCATATGCAGTTTATAACCAAGTTACTTTTAAATACATGTATTGATGCTAGTGAAGGAAGTTATTTCAATTCTTTAATTACCTCTTATAGTCACAATATTTTATGTCCAAAGTGATTAGTTTACATTTCCAAATGACTTTTTCTCAGGATTTTTCTTCCTTTAATTAAAAACAACACCTTGGACTGCAATGCCATGGCTCCTTCAGTTCAAGGTCAACCAGATTTCAAAGCAAGAGTAGTGTTTTAATAATGGATGAGATTGTATAGAATTTAATCACCCAATAAAACTAATTATTTGAATTAGTAATACTGAATGGCATCCCAGGACTTTTTTTCTTTTTCTTTATAGCTATAGAAGTTCATCAGATTTCTAGAAAAAAAGGTTTAATACCTTATCATGTAGCATGGACTCAATGACAAGCCCCCAAAGGTCTATGAAAGAAGTGTTATGTCCCTCTTTAGTCCTCTCCATCAGGTCATTATAATAGTACTTAAGACAATCCAAAGAAAAACAGCAGATCTTGGATTTGGTTACTTGCTTGCGAGCTTCCTTGATTGCATCCTCCAGATATTTTTGTGACCAATGAGCATCTTCATATAAGTTTCCCATTGTCCTGAAGAAACATTAGAAGAAAATAATGAAAGAGATCTAGTGTCATAGCTTGGTTTCAAAGAACTTTCATGCAATCTGTTTGCCTGTTTCTCAATTTATATGGGGTTTACAACTGGAAATTAAACACACCTGAATTACTCTCATTTGAAGAGCAAACAAAACCCCCAAGCTTTCCTGGTTTTGAAAATAAAGGCTTATTTGGGCAGAAAAAAAATCATCTGAGAAATTCAAGGGGAAAAAAAAAAATCTGCCCAAGGCTATTAAATACAAAGACTCCACAAATCCTCAGAAAATCCATTTCTTGGAAGGTGGTAAGTAGTCCGGGAGCAGCCACTACTAGCTTTCTCTAGTATTGTGTTTCTTGCCAGTATCTGCTGCTGGCTCCTACTTGTGAGAGACCTGGGCGGTTCTTGGGCATGTCCTGGTATGACTATTCTTGCTTGTCTCCTTGAAATCATAACACAGACAAGTACACTCAGATCTCCACATACATAGACAGAACACTTAAAAGGATTTTGGCAAATACTTTGACAAACCTGCCATTAAGGTTTGGACTTATATAAAGGACTGACACATGATTCAGTGCAAAAAAAATCTCCACTTCCAACCAGATGTAGAGGAATAGAGCTACCTGGAACCCACATGATTAAATTCTTAAGTTATTTTAAATATGACCTCATCTGCTGTGTGCCCACTGGGAGAAGAGAGCGCTTTATGAAGAATGATAGTGCAGTCTCTCCAGGATCAGTAACATGGCATCATTTGTTGGATTGTCTATGACAGTATTAATTCCACTAGCCCCAAATACATCTTTTACCAGAGGGAGATGCACTCTAAATCCAAAATGGAAGTGAGAATAACCAGCAAATGGCAGGCATAAATTCTTCTTCCCATCTTTCTTCAATTTCCAGTCTAAAGTCAAATGCCTTGCATTCAGTCTAAGGCATAATTGATAAAATATGAAAAGGTAATACAGCATTTACATGAAAATATCAGGCACAGAGTGTGTCAATGTGATGACAAAAGCAGCTGATGGTTGTGACAATTGATCTCTTATTCAGTCTCTTTTGTGTTTCCTTGCTTTAGGCGGACACAGAGGAGATTGTGGGGGGAAAAGGAAATGCTTTTGATTTACTAAGTGCCATGTAAGCTGATGGTGCTGCCCAAATAGTCAACAATGTTAAGCAAAGAAAGTGCAAACATAAACCTCGTTTGGGCCATTCTCACCATGTGGTACCCGATAAACCACCGATGTAGGAAATGCAGTCTAACAGATTGAGTTTCTGGAGACCCAGCAGGCTGCCATACATCGCTGTCAGTGACCTCGTTCCTCCTCCAGTTGTTGTGATGGCCACCACTGGCACCTGTTCAACACAGCAAAACAGGAGGGAAAGCCATGCATGTGTTAGAGGCAAGACCTCCTACTTTTCTCCTACTGCAAAAATCAGATAATGGGTTGCAGGTATTGATACAAGCGGTGACGCTACTTCCTGCAAAAAGGACATGATTGCTGCAAAAGACTTCTGTTGCCACCACCTGACTGATAGGAGAGAGCAGGCTTTTATCTTCAGATTAGGTGGGTGGAAGGTTGTTTACTTAATATATAATTGGAAATCAACATCATCACCCTGGAATTCTTCTCAAAGTGTATTATTAGAATCCATCCCAGAAAACAAAGGATTTACCATGCCAGAGCAGATTAGGGATCCATGATTCTGCCTCTAACAATGACCAGTGTCTCAGAAGAACACCTAGCACCCTGTAATCAGCCAGACCACACAATAGCCAAATCCTTCCTGGCCTCAGGCCACTAATTACTTTATGTCCTGAAGCACAATCATTGATAGTATTTCCCCTCACTCCAAAGTCCAAGCTTAATTGAAGAGACAGACTTTTTCTCTTACTCTTTTCCTCATGAGGTACACCCTTTGCTTCCGTTAGTATCTTGAGTCCTGTGGATGCCCACATGCCCTGTAGAATGTCTCTTTATACTTTTTAAGTATTAGCTTCTAATTTCATCAAGTCATTTACTGTTCTAAAGAATGAAAAAACCCAACCAAAAAAAAAAAAAAAGAAAAAAAAAAGACAAGTTCTTTCTACCCTAAACCTGGGAAGAAATAGGAAATTTTATAAAATGATTCTGAGGAAAAATCTGATCATCTTAACTAAAATTAAAATAATTTCAAAATGTTATGTTTTGCTTTTTACTTTTTCTAAATTTTTTCATTATGAATTAAAATTCATTTGAGCTGAGCTGAAAAAAAAATAATATGTCAGTTAACAAGGGGGAGGAGATTTTTTTTTTTTTCTCTCCACAATTTTGAAGTTAAATACATGAATAGCAGAGCCAGGATAATTAGACCTGTTCAAAAAACAGCTTTGGTCTCACCTTCCTGTTCTTACCACCTGAAACATTTTCTATGTGTCAGAAAACTCTTAGACAGCTATGTAAAAATATTCGTACCATTTTTCTTGAAAACTTCATTTGTTACATTATTTTCTGCTCTGAAACTGAAAATACTATTTTTTAAAATCTGTACCCTATCCACACCATTGTTTCCTGTAATTCTCAGCTAAAGAGGATTCTTGTCGGTGTTATGACTGTAATTTTTTTCAGATTTTCAACAACCCATCTAGACATAAACAGTTACAAAACTTATGACCGAATTATGGAAGCATGAGCAAGGGCTACAGTGAAAAAACTACACTTTTGATCAGTTATTTCATCTCTGCAAATCAACAACGCTATAAGATTAACTATTTTTCCAGATTGATAATTTTATTCTAATGGGTTTCCCAACAATAGACCTTTTCTTCTGCAGTAACCACCCAAATTCTTTTTATTCAGATGTCTGTGTGAAAATGTTTGCTTCCTCCCTTCAAAAGCCTTTCCAAATGGGTTTCCACCTTGTCTCTATTACTGAGCTAAGGCACACTGTTTCCCAAGCAGCATCTCCCAGCATCTCCATGTCTGCCAACTATAAATTTTCCTCCTGAGACCCACAAGCAATATCAAGAATAAACAGGAATGGGTTGAATTGAGGAACTGTTGAGAAGTCTGGGGAGGTGTAACATTATCCCACTTTCCGCACTCCACTATAAGAGCCAGCTACTACTCTTGCTCATCTCCTGCCCTGGGTGGCCAGGCCTGCCCCAGAAAAGCAGGATTAAACAAACAGGGGTTTTATTTGTGTTTTCAATTTGAGAACCAGGCACCAATCCCCAGAGAGGAGTTGCTACCAGAGACTGAATTGGCTTGCCTCGTGCTCTTTCAGATCCTCCTCCAAATGAAGAATCTTTTTCAGAGCAGCAGCAACATATTTCTTCCTTTTCCGCAGGAATTCCTGCTCTTCCATACACAGGTTAAACCCCAGACGCACATCCAGGTCTCCTGAGCTGGAATAGACAATGGGAGACTTCAATACATGTGTAATTTATAGCTGATTTCAAGACCTGTATGGCAGGTAGTCAGAAAACTCCACAAATCATCTGTAAAACAAGCTATTTCCAAGTCTGCATACTGATCAAGAAACAGAAGGAAAAGGAACATTTCTTTTGGCAGCAATGAGTAGCAATGAGGATGAAGGGGAGTTTCCAAGGTGCTTTAGACTTCTTGTGAGCACAGACACTAAGTCAAGACATACAAACCAGGGAAAGATCACAAAAAGGGGTAATTTCAAGAGAAATTTTTTTCTGTATCTGTTTCTTTTTGTCATTGTGACATCCTGGAAAAATGATGCTATTATCCCCTGTTCTCAGGTTTTGAGAGCCCACTAACAATATTTAAAGTGAAAGTCCTAATGAGCTGTGCAGTGGAGCTTGAACTGCAGATCAAGTCTTGCAGCATCACCTTCTGCTCAGCCTCTGTCCTGTGGAATCCAGACTTTCACCTCTGTGCTGAACAGATTTCTAGATAAGCATTTGCAAGATTCATCCTGCAAGTATATGAATACTCATCATTTTTTCCACATGAGCAACCACATTGAATTTTCTCCCTTGAAAAATGTGAAACACAAGCCAAAAAAAAAAAAATTCAGATAAAAAAAGGTACAAAACAAATCAAAATGGCAGCTAATGTTTTGTGCCTTCAACACCACAAATATTCTCATTACTGAGAAGAGCATGCACATTGACCAAATTTTCTGGTCCACATCACCCTCTGGTGGCTGCAAACTCTATCCTGAACATTGCTTTCAACTAATATTTCACAAACATTAATGTTTCAAGTGTTAATGTTCGTAATCTCTGTTGTCAGCAAATTTTGCAGAGTAAGGCCAAGTGATTTACCTTACAAAACCAAATAACTCTTTAGCAGTAGATTAATATTTCTCTTGCTCTCTCTAGAAATCTGTATCTGTTAGGTTTACATCTCAATATATTTTGTTATGGGCAGAGACTGAGCGGGTAGATCTTCTTCCTACATTGTGAATTTCACCTACACAAATTGCTTCCATGTTTCGAAAATCCACCTTGCTTCCCTTCTGTACATCACCTAATAGTAAGGATGCTGTGAACCACACATAGTTTTCATCTGTCTCATAAAACCTCATTGTCCTCAATTTCAGCTATCACTGGTGCAGTCCTGTCGCTGCAAGTAGGCTGGCAGAGGTGCAACTGGTCAGCTCTCAGCTCCCGTTATACACAGTGAAGCAGGAGAAGGGGCAGAAGCTGGGCTGCCCTGCATTTGTTTCAGTGACTTTGTAAAGTTAAAGAGGAACAAGACTTATTTCAGTCATGATGCAGATCTGACTGTTGGCATAAATGGGCAACAAAATTAATATGCAAGTAGTGTGGTTTTACTCATGTCTAAGAATAGTAGTCATAAAATAGGCTACTTTTCTCTGAAGAAACCTACCAAGGCTCAAATTTTCATTTTTTTCTGCGTGATCCTGTAACTGCAGCAGACTTGTGCTTACCTCAGGCACCACATGAGCACAGGACAAAGCACTCACATGGCAAGGGTTCATCTCTCCACCTATCATGGAGAAAAGCCTAGATAACTAGTTTACAGTAATCCTGGATGATAGGACAAAAAGAGGCTATCTTACCATTTTCTTGCTGTTACGCACAAGTGAAAGGAATGATCCTAGAAATCCAGAAAATAAAGCTGATTACCACCAAATTTAAAATAATTCTTTCCTTCAAGCTCATGCAAGGCACATTCAGTAAGAGAGAAGGTTCTGAAATAAGGATTCATACGTCTAAGCACGTTACTTTGGAGCAATTAACCAAATTCAGTTCCTGGTCTGAAATAAAATTCTCTCCTATTTAACGAGCCTGTCCATTTTGGACCATTAGAGTGCCATCAATTTGTATGTTACACCAGCTCACTGTGTACATGCTTAGAAGCAGCAACGAGAACAAGACAAGTTACATTATTTTAAAAAAGAAAAAAATACATACAAAAGTACATACATTACTCTCAATATCAGTATTAGACAAGCTAAGATCTGAATTAAGTTCATATTCTGGATCGTATTTTTAAAACTATCTATTCTGGAATTACAGCAATATCAAAAAAAAAATTTTGGAATGCATATAGCTACGATGGCCATTTTTGTTCCTTGAAATCACTGAATTCTAATTTAGGGATGCAGGTTTACAATGATTTTCCTATTATTATAATTATTGATAACACCTGCTTCCTTAAAAGTGAAAATGACAGTCTTTTCCTTTCTCTTAAACATTTTCAATAAGTAGCTGTAGTTTCAAACAGTGATTTTGTTCGTTTGGTAACTTCCTCTCTAGCAAGACAATATTTTGAAAATATTTTGAAAATATTTATTTCAAAAGGTTCACAGCACTTACCTCTTCTAATATTATTTCCTTCCGCAAAGGGAGTGAATTCAGAGGGAAAGAAAGGACCCCATATTTTGCTGTTTCATTTTTATCTGCCAGCTGCAACAGTGTAAAAAGTGGTACACATGAAAGCCTTGTCATCTCTAGAACTTCTTCCACTAGGAACACTAGTTCAGTTCACTGGTTACATCAGTATCTTCTTCTAATGTCATAGAAGTTAATGATAACATACAGAAGGGGAACATACCTCTTCTGGTAATGTCATATCCAATCTTGTCTGCTCATTTATAACACAGTGGAACACAATGATCCTAAGGCTGGGATCAGAGTCCAGCAAAATCTTCTGGCTTCCTTCATGGGATCCTTTCACGGTAAATGTAAGCTCCTGATCTAAACAGAGAGGCAGGGAACAAAGATAATTTTAACTATTCCAAGCAAGCACTCATAATTAATAAACAAAATCTACTTCTACTCTGCATGCTTTTTGTCTGATTTTCCTTACACTACGATGATTAATTAGACTTCAGGTTGCGAAAACAGATCAAAAACTAATGTAAAAACATCTTGGTGGACCTATATAAGTCATTAATGTACAGAAATAACTTTTTTTTTTTTTTTTTTAAATACTGTAGCATGCTATTTGGTAGGAACTCACCATGAATAAGTAAAACTAAGATTTAGATTTAAAGGAGTGCCTGTTTAAATGATTATTCACATTGAATGTAAGAGTGATTTATTTGATGTCAGTTCTGGTTCATCGTATATATCTTATTACATATTGTGCCTGCTACAATAGTTAAAGGATTCAAACCCAAAAACAGACAGACTACTTGACATGTGCCCTCACATCACCAAAACTGAAACAATCTGTTGCCCCAAAAATCTGTGTTTCTTGTATGGAAAAGCCTTTATGTTTATAGAGAGATGATCATATACTGTTCTCTTGTAAGATCATGGCCAGGGCATATAATTTTAGGTAACTAACCTTTCCTCGTCATGTCACATTTATTCTGAAACTTCCTACAATGCAACTCAGCTATTGCTATCATTTTCTTCATAAAGGTCAGTTTTCCATTTGTGAGTTGTCAAAACAGCCATGACTTTTTTGAGATTTGCCCTGTGAGCAGCTATACGCAACCTACTGTTTATTTGAGTCGACTTGAGGACTAGTGAGGGGTCCTGCTACACTTACTAGAGCTAGGCTTTACAGGCAAAGCCCTGATTTGGTGATGGTTTATGTTTTGTGAAGAACCCTTTATTACAATTGTACATTTGAATTTAAGAGCTGAGTTTGATTATTTTTGCTCAAGCAACCAAAAAAGGGAATCCCTTTCAGAAACCTGAATGTGCAGAAATTTTGCACATACTCAAACCAAAATTAAACATACAGGATAGGTTTTCTACATTTAAGTTATGAGGTAACTTTAAAAGAAGATCCAACTTCCATACAAATTTTCATTTTGAACAAGCAATAAGCAAAGAGAACTTTTTTCCAAGTTTTTAATACTAGCAGATATGGCTCTATTTTTGCAAAAATTAAGATTTGTCTCAAAACCAAATTCTTGAATAACTTGAACTTAGGCAAATATGATCTTTCTGCAAGATGGGCCATGATGAAACTAAGTATTATGTGAAACAGCTGAAGTAACATGCACAACAGATTATTAATTTTTCAACATCTTGATAATGACTGAATTACAACACAAAAACAATAGGTTAATGAAGCAATAACCTCACTTGTGGATTGCTGCGGCAGCTTTCCTGTATCCAGTCTAACCTCCAAACAGGAAACCTCACGTGCCTGTAGCAAGAGGATAAATGATGACCGAGAGAAGCATAAACGTCATTGCAAGTGATTCATGCTGTTCTCAACCAACCCCTCTCGTTGATCAATGAGCAACATTATTATTATCTATTACAGTCTCATCAGGTAACATGAAGGCAATAGTGACACGGGTTTTTTTTCTGAGTTTGAAAGTGTAGAGGAACATCTCATGAGCTGCTTGAACTTGGAGAGACAGTTAAGAAAGAAGAAGAGACCTATTGAAAATAATAGGCATATTGGGATATGGGACTCTTCTTATGAGCATTTTATCTTTTTCTTCATTAACTCTTGGTAGTTCTGGGTGTAAAGTGGGAACAATGGGTAGGAAGTTCAAGTTTCTAGAAGAGACTAAGTGGCACATGCATGTTGACAGCATGCCTTTGTGGAAGGTGGCACTACAGTGGAGCTGTGGGAAAACAGGAGTCCTTAGGGCCAACAACAGATCTTTTTCCCCGGTAGGACAAGTGCAGCTGGTAGTACTAGCTTTGGGACACGGCTCAAAGTTTTGAACACTTGTTATGCAGACACAAGAATGATTGTAAAAAATATACATTACCACTACTACTCCATTAGTAATGATACCATCAGGATAGTCCAGACTGGAAAATAAAATGGAAAATACATGTCATGGGTGGGACAATTCAGACGAATATTTAAGTCTATGAGCTAACACATTACTCCTTTCCCCCCAACATTCTCACTCAAAAACAGTTTAAAACTTTTATCATGCATAATTCTAGGCGACGAGCTGAGTTGCAAGTTTTTTCATCCACCCATAATAGAATACGAAGCCAAGCTTTTACTCCTGTGGTTTCTCATATTTTAGTGACCATGTAATGAATTCTGATACACGACATACTGAGTTTGAGAAGAGCTAGAGGCTGTTACATCCATCTTGATTGTTTGAGATCATTACACGGTTTGACCCAACATTTTCTACTCAGAAAATTAATACATTTGTCTAGATTTCTACAATTCTCAAAACATTACCATAACAGCAGAAAAAATTACACTTGCCTCAATAAAGTGATTTGTGAAATGGACACGAGATTTTAATGTATCACTGTATCTGTAGACATGCTTCAACTTATCCAGCTAAGGCATAAGTGGTCTCACGCCAATTTTCATGGTCTTAAATATTTTTCCCTCAAAAAAATCAGGCAATGTTTCATTAAGGATATCTTATAGTTTACCATTTTATTAAATTGCAGAGGTAAACTCAAACAGTATCTCAATCACCCAGATTAGTCCAAAGAGAATATGTACATACATAAAATTATAAGGACTGAGCATCAACCCCTCAACCTGCTCCAGAAGGTACAAGGTGTTTCTTCAGACTTTACAAGTTATGAATTATACACTCTGTAGCATCACATAGTTATATAATTGAAATATGTATTTCATCTGAGCTGAAAACAATGAAGCGATACACTTCTTTTAAATTCACATGGATGACATTGTTATTATCCATTTTAAGAGCAGATTTATCACAATTATTAGATTTCAAAGCTCATAAACAGTTTAAAGTTTCATTTCCAAGTCAGCATATTCCTTTAAGAGAAAATATGAATTGGCTAAAATCAATACAGAATGTTCAGGAAAAACACAAAAATGAACTGCCACACCACCAAGCCCCCCTAAAAAAAAGTCAGTTGTACATTGGAATAAAGACTTTTACCTAAGGATTTTGTAGGGTTTTGGTTTTTGTTTTTGTTTTTTAAGAGTATTTTAAAAGAGCATTAGTCAGGAATGGGAAAAAATACTTCATGTTTCTGCCTACATGCAGGGAAATGTGCTTAAGTACTACAAAAGTTTTGTTTCAGACTCAAACTTCTGCACTCAATTGCTATTTTTTAGTGAACTAGTTGTAATATCATATGATATATGATGTCACTATCCTCAAATAACTTTGTTTAAAAAATTAGGGAAAGCAGAGAAAGAGCATGGAAGATATTAAAAGATCTCAGTCTCAATAGCCTGGTAAAGAGGTGGAAAGACAGGAAAAGATGTCTTCCTATAGAGGTAAATATCCAGTAGAGTGTACCATTATTTGAGGTATTGGTACCAGAAAAGTATAAAATTAGACTGATAATTAGGAGTTCAAGGCATGATCTTCAAACAGGGAGGCGGAACCTGCATTGTTGGACAGAATGGCTTGGAAGGCTCCTGGGAAGAACCGGAACAACACAAGCACTAAGCACCAAGGGCTAAGATGTCCCTCTTGGAGTGTCACCTCTGCAGGCACTCTTGAGAGGAAGCCCAGGTGCTGTCAATTGTTGGTTACTCTCCACACGGCTCTTTCAAAATTTATATCCTGAGTTTCAAGGCTTCTGTTGTTCACAGCATGACATATGTTTTAAACATTTTGACTTTTTTTTTTTTTAACCTGGTGACCTATACACTTGTCTTAAGAAGAGCAAAGGCTCTCAGTTTTCTGTGAAGCTTCGAAGATCAGCTGTGGCTAGAAACACAGCTACACTGGGTGCAGAAGAACTTGTCCTATTCAGGATGGCCAGGACTTTTGAATATTTTGCCTCGTTTTGGAGCACTAAAAAACATCCACTTCTCAGGACTAATTGGTAACTTCCCTAACAACAAACCTGCTATTAGACAGTCCTCATTACACATACTAACACTCCTATCCTCTTCTGCATCATAGTTTGTGATTTATGGCTTTTCCTAATGTGGACTTCAGTATTACTGTGAGAACTGGGAGAATGTTGTAGCCTGCAGCACAAGAAGCTACAAGTACAGATACCCTGCGCATGCTTGCCCACTAAACATCCGTTGAAGGGGTGCCTAATGCTGCAGTAGACTCCGAGAGCCCAAAAATCACTTCCCAACACCTGGAACACACCAAACTGCCTTCTCCTCCCTTTTTGATCATGCCTGGTTTATAGTGAAATGAGCAGTATTGCCTAGGAAGTTCCAATCACACAAATTCCCATATTACAGTTCACATTTAGAATGGGCAACTGTGCTCTGTTTCACCAGAAAATGTGAGTTTTTTGATACAAATGCAGAAGATGTTAATTCTTTCATGCCAGATCCAGCTTCCATACAGGGCAACCTGCTTTTCTGAGTTTTCTGATAAGCCAAGAGAAGGATGAGGGATGGTACTTTCCAATAAATAAAACTGCATTTGCCTCCAAGAGTCTCTGGTTGTTGTTTTCCTTGACTCAAAACTTCTGCCTTAAGTACTGCTTGAGGCTCTGTGGCTTCCTGACACAAATACAAATAAGAACAATACATTTGGCCCCCGATGGATGGAAACTCAAACTCGGCCTACCCTGAGAATTTCCTCTGCAGTGCCCAACCAAATGGCTAGCATAGTCTGCTGGTCAGCCCCACACATCAGGGGAAATTTCTCAAAATAACACAGCAGAACTACAGAAAGAAAAAAAATACTTTTATTTTCAAAAAATCATGCTTTTGCCATATTTCAATAATTAATATTTAGCTTTTATACAACTTTTTGTACACTTATTTACATTCATATGTGTCAAGTGGGCTTTGTTTTAAACATCATCTTTCACATTTGGGGAAAAAAAAAAGAAAAAGAAAAGGGTGGGGGAACTGAGATGAAAGGTTGTGTAAGAGTGGTCCTTCATTCTTCTAAATGTTGAGATGCAACTTTTCAACTTGGGACACCTGAAAGACAGAAACATGTCAAAACAATCAGCAGACCCAGCAAATACTGTGGGACCCTCAAGCACATCCTTGGAAATTTCAAAGTACCTTTTAGTTCATCAGAAGTCTCTTTGGGGCCCCTCAGTGTAAGGCAAGAGCTTCAGAAGTCAGAGGGCCATGGGATGTTGAGGGAGCGAAGCCACCGAGACCAGCGGGACCCAGTCCCTGTAGCAACTCGTAGAGGTTCATGCTGATGCTGGACCCTACCAGGGGAAACACAAGGGAGAAAGCCCCTGTTGCCATTGATAATCACCAGGAAATAACAGAAAAAGCACAAAAGTACGCAAGTCATCAACCTTACCTTACCTTTTCTGTCACTGCTGCTCAAGGGCAGCAGCTGTCACGCCAGCTGGGCTTGAGTTATCGGCCCATGAAACACTGGGCAGGCGTTTGCAATCCCTTGGCTCAGTTGCTGGTGAAAAGGCACTTGGAGGAAGGAGCTTGCCTTCCCCTCTGTGTCGTTAGGATCAAAGGTCTGGCGCTCAGTGCCTGCCATGGGTAGTGGCAGCAGAGAGGCGAGCATTTGCAGGTACTGCAGGAGTGCCGCAAGAATGAGGCAAAACTAGAGAGGGCTTTTGTCTTGCAGTTGAGAAACCCAGCTACCAAAGTGAAGATTTTCTTCCATTTTAAGTAAAAGATAACGGGAATGAATGCAGGAACCAATATCATACATGTATTGCGAGGGAATTTTTACAATGTTCTTTGGTAAAAGTAACAGAAAACACAATTTTTGCAATGAGGTCAACAGGCAAACAAAAATAAGAGCGACAAAGCCACTATTGTAGGAGCAACCCAGGAAGCTTTCCTGGCCTGGGGTTATTGTTCATGTGTGATATTATTCATCTGAAATGCTGGAAAGTAAGAACAGACTAATATAGTAAATCTTGCAATTGATAAAGTCTGGATGAAGACGCAGGAGAGAAAAACTACTTAAGATAAATAGTGTCAGACAAAAGGGGCTGATGGGAATAGTTCTTAATATCAGAGATAAACTGCCGTATTTACCCCCGAAAATGTATGTTGTCATTGTTCTCATCACAATATTGTCCTGCACACTTAGCTGTATTTCTTGCTAGCGATATACTTGGCTCTCCCCCTCTGAAAACTCCCTTCAACTTCTGTCAACACTTCTCCCACCCAGCAATGCTAAAAACTGATGAGTTTGTTCAACACAGGAGAGGCTGATTTGGTCCATAGCTTTCTGGTGACCCATCTCAGCTACTTCCATCTTTCACACCTTTCCAGGGCTCTTTAATTTATCACAGGTAATGCAATCTATTGTCTCCAATTTTAATGCACAAACCCTTTCATTAGTTACTCCTGATATCACACTTTTCTATGTTGAGGGAGAAAAAAGCCCTCTCAATATCCTACCAAGACCACGATATTTAATCAATTCAGATGTGCTTACACCTTTAATCCAAACTCAGCTGATGGGTAGAAAGCATTGACCAACACGCATACGCAAGAAACGCAAATGAGGTTAGTAGGTGAAAAGTTTATCTGCCTTCCAACAGAAGAGAAGTGTCTTCCCTTTTCTCAGTCCTCCTGAGACCTAACAGGGACATGTCCTGACATATGATGGAGCAATTGCTTCCTTTTGCATGTGAAGTTCTTCAGGCCAGAGCTATTACTTTGGTCCCCCATATACCAACCATGAATGAAAAAAGGGGATCAGATGTGTTCTTGCTGTAGCAACTGAGCCATGACAGTGATTCTTTTTAAAACCTCTTCCTTGGGACCGCCAAGGAAGTCCCAACATCATCTTCCAATCTCCAGAAATTGCTACATTTCTCACTTCATCTATTGAATGCCTCCAGGAAAAGGCAATTGGATGCAAGGTCCAAGAGAAGGGTTTGACAGAGAGTATACGTGCACATGCTCCAAGATGAATTCCAGCCTCCATCCCCATATGTACACCCAGTTGTGCACAACACCAAAGCAGCCAAACTACCTTGACCTCCCTTCATCCAAAGACAGGATTATCAAGAGTATAATTCTATGTACAAACTCCAAAAGCCGTCCTATAACTTGCAGAGGAAAGAAGACACTAGACAGGCCATTTGGGACATCCCCGTGGCACTCCTAAGATGTGATAGGCACCATTTGTTGCTGGGCTCTTTGCCAGTTTTGGTGCACAGCAAACAACAAACAATTCACCCTGCTAAGTTTCCATGAGTTATCTTCAACAACTTTTTTGTTTGTGAATACTGGGAGATCTTTTCTTTTTCACTCATAACACTTCATTCATAACTACTGCCCTTTCTCCAGCAACTCCAAATTTCCCCTTCTGTCAGGCACAAAGATGTTATTCAAAGTCTCCACCAATATATTTTCCTGCAAGGCCTCCTGAAGTGCCCCAAATGCCTTGAGAAGGTCCCAGCAATACCATCCCACCTCTAAGGTTGTTTTAACAACACCTTCAGCCCAATAGCATGGATCAAATTGGTAGCAGAAATCCTTTCAAGTAACTTCCTCAGAGTCATATGGCATATTATGGAAACAGACTGAAATACCTGTGATCTTGCACCACACAGTCTCTCTAGTTAGTGACAGATTTCTCCACAAGCATTACGTGACAAACACATCCCCTAAACAGTCAAACTCCAGCAACACCTTTCAGTCCTATAAAGTAAAGCCAGTGCTGCTCCTCCAGTTTTCCTGGTTTCTCAGTCCACAACCTCCCAGTGATCTTTGCTCATTTCTTTATGCAGACTAGTTTGGTCCTCTCCCTGCTGGAACTGATACTGAAGTTGACCACAGCTCCCCACATGTAGTCAGGTGAGCTAAACAGATGAACTTACATGAAAGCATTTTATAGCACTGTGGATTTCAAAAGCCATAACCCCCAAGAAGGGAGTACCTAAGACACTTGGGCTTGGCACTCCTTCTAGGGCACAGAACTTCTGGAATATTGCAATTGTCCTCATACTTCCTTGTGTATTGATTCAATGACAAAAAAGAGAACAGGAGAAAGTTTGTGCCCAGGACAGAGCAGTCAAACAGGGCAAAAACAACATTTTAAGATATCTAAAAAACTAAAAATATGTGTTCTGAAATTTACTAGACTTGAATGAAGACATCTAGATACTGCTCTCAGAGACTGTAGGTTTATGCAGCATATCACAGATGCACCAGCTGTCCAGTATACTTTTATAGAGAATACATTTGTATAGAATTTAGGACTCTACTCACGTGTTCTGCAATGTGAACTCCACTTCCAGCTCCTCACGTGCCTGAAAAGAATGGGATTAAATACAGGTATATTACTTATTTTACTTTGTAGCTTTCATTGCACAAGGTACATATCATTTGTAAAATATATATTTAGAATAGTGCTTTGGAAAGTTCTCAGAATATAAGAACAATTTGCTAAAGAAACTGCAGTGCCAAGTGAAAATACTTAATTTTATTGTACTAAAAAAAACAGTCTCTAAAACAAGTTTTTTAAACTAAATGCCACGTGAGCATGCAGACATAGGAACTGCTGTTCTACCAAAACAGCCATTTTTCAGATTTCAATTCCCAACACAAAATGATCAACTGCTTTAGTATTACTACAGTTTAAAGTGGCTGAACAAGAGTTAAGGAACATGCCAGAAACATTCAGAATGAAGGCACCAGGTAATTAGTTCTAGCTGGTTCCATCCTAGATTTTTAGCATAGAGATTTGTTCTTAACAAAAACTAGCACGGAGCATTCATAAGGAAGATTGAAAATCCCTGTACGAGAACAGCAAAATTCAATTAAGTAGATTTCTCCTATAGTGAAGCACCATGAAAGTTTATATTTAGGTGGAAGGAAAGAATTTGGTTTTTTGTTCTCACTGATTCCATTGCTCACCTGTGGATTCAGCTGAAACTTCACTCGAACTGTGCGTCCTACAGTGAGTTTATCAATGTCAAAGAGAACTGTACAGAGTTCATCATCCCTGGTGATCGTGTCTTCATCACAGACCTTTAGCTCCAGCACATTCTACAAAAGAAGGTTAAGAGTATCATGGATTTCTTTCAGTATCTAATTGCTCCATAAGGCAGGAAAATCTCAAGGTTTTCCTCCCTCCAGTTTTAGAGGATGAAGGGAAAAGGAGAAACAGAAAAGGGAAACAATTTGGGGGTATTAGACTTCACATTTATAACTGTACATACACAAAGAAGCAGGCTTGTCTGCCTGAAGAAATTAAATAGGACAGACAGGTCATGCAGAACATTCATGAATTTGTGATAAGTAGCTGTATTAGATGTTTCTACATTTGGTTTATGGCCTTTGGCTCTAAGTGTATAAAACAGACACAGCTACACAAAGAACATTTAAATTATTTCCTTTCTGCCCTACCTAGAAGTAACTGATCTTCGTGTTATTTTCATGTGATCTTTATCTTGGGTTTCACTTGCACCTATAGCCAGGAATAAGGTAGTAGGGCCATATTCTCCATATTTAATCCCTTTTCACTGCCTCAGTATAGTAGATATTTAAGTAACAAATAAGTTGGAAGAGAACAATAACAAGGAGATGTTGCAGCAGAGATTTTCCTGACGAATCTTCAACACCTCCAGTGTTCAGAAACTGGCTAAATACCTACTGGCTCATTGCAGTTTTGTATAATCTACTATCTGCAGACAACAAATGGTAAAACACATTTCTTTTCACTACCTTGACTCGGCGGTCAATCTTATAGCAGAAAGCTTCATTCCAGACAGGGTTTTTGCTGTTCCTGATGGTTCTGGTCCGAACCTTCTCAGTTGAGGCGGTAGGCAGCCACAGTGTCACATAGCAGTCAGAAAGGGTAACTGCATAACAAGAAGATGAGCAGAGTGATAACATATCCAGAGAAAGAATCACTGTACTGTGTACCTGACAAGGCAAAGGTAACAGAACAGGGGACTTCTTCCTAAAATATACAGGGTGAGGAGTAAATAATACAATGAAGCATTCAAAAAACAGAAACATTCTCATGCATTTGCCACGCTCATTCCCAATATAAAGTTTTATTTGAAATAACACTGTACTCCGCATGCAATACAAGCACACCTGTCCATGCTGCATTTAGCTTTATATTCATAACTTTCCAAATAACTGAGGCAGGGCAATGTTGCCAAACCACAATAATATCTGCTGGTATAGGGCTCCAGCCATACACACTCACATCAGCTCTCGGACTGTTCCTCTGACACACAGGCAGCACATCTCACAACCTCCTATCTAAGCTGCAGAGACACTCGATTTCTAGCATTTCCTCTCCAGATTTTGTAGCTTAACTAGTTGAAAACCTTTATCAAAATGCTGTCTTAAATGAAGAATGACAGATTTTTGCCAAAAAAAGTAAAGCGTTCTCCACATCAAAGCTGAAAAGTTGCATTTCCTTATTACAAACCAGAATTTGCCAATTGCAAATTAATTTCTATATTTGACTAAATTTTTAGAAGTTATCTTTCTCAGCAAGTCTTTTGGAAAACAAAAACAATCTCAGCCCTGCAGTTCAGTTACAATTCATCCTATTTCTTCCCACCACTCACTCTGCAGTCGAGAAAAATCTTGCCATCACTCAGTCTAGGGAAGGAAGCCATAAGTCCCAGCTGATGACATCAGCTCCTTTCATATTCTGAACCCCATGTCTGAAGGGAGAACTGCCAGAGAGTGAGACTTGCAGAAGTTTGAGACAGGAACACATAGTGTTTCATGCCCATAACGCAATACATATTCTCTCTATTTCACATTAGCAACACTCAACCAGTCATCTGGTTCTTACAGCAGCCTCATGAATCAGAAGAAGGCAAATGATTCAACCCATAGTCAATCCCTGCATCATGCTCAAAACCTACCAGTGACAATGTTATTACATCATATTAAGTACAATTTTCTTCATGTATTTCCTCTTTATCTTTCAGTAAGATCTTTTCAGGATTAAGCAAATAATTACATTGAGAAAACTTGAATAACTTGCCCAAGATCCCATAATGCAGTCAGTGACAGGGTGCAAAAGAGCCTAGATTTCCAGGTCTATACCCAAATCTATTAAAATGATCCTGCTCTGGAACAACATAGGGAGAAAATCTTTGAACGCATATTTATTTTTCATTGGTAAATAGGAATGTGAGAATTAAAGACTACAAAGAAAGAGTCACTTCCATAAATTCAGCACACTCTAATAAGAAAATATGAAAAAATACAACTGAAATGGGTAACATCAAGGTTTAATCAGAAAAACAGGAAAGCTAAACTGGAAGAAAAAAACACTAAGTTAGAATTGTAACAAGAACCATACTGTTACCATTACAAAGAGGTAGAAAATGGATACTTTCCCATAGTCTTCCTTGAAACCTTGGTGTTTTCAACTAACTGAAATGTTTGGATTCTCAAACACTTTTTTAATGCTTCAGAAAAGCTGAAGTCTGTGTGACATATCGCACTACTGACAAAAAAAATATATATTTTTTTTTCTACAATAATTTGACTTTCCTCAGAAAACAAATTTCCTTCTGAGAAAATGATCTTGCTGAATTTTTTTCAAATCTCTTTACCAAATACACTTTAAAAAAAGCCTTAGGAAGCCCAGGTTCTGAATTCAGTTCATCTCAAGGGGGTAAAGGTATGACATTCATCTGTTCTTGAGTCCAGAACAGGGAAATAGGGCAATATGATGTGGCAGACACACCAACAAGCTTCAGGAAGAAAGACTGTACGATTCACTGTGGTAAGGAGCGAATGTGAGCAATTCGTTCCTGACAAGGGCAGCCACAAGGAATTGCAGCATAAGCAGGTGACCTGCTGCAGCACACAAACGCACACACCATTGTGCATGCAGCTTTGCAGACGTAATTGCAGTGACTGCCTGACCAGCTCACATATTTGGTCAATGCAAATCAGCACTTAGGTATTTGAATACCTGGGGTTTGTTCAATAAAAAGTCAGTGCATAAAACTGTAAGCCCACAAATTGTGTGTTTCTGCACAGTAAAACAGGGTTTTGATCTCAAAGAAACCCAGAACTTTACAACCTCTAAGGTGTGCTCACTTTGTCTAATGAATCAAATTCCTTTTTCAAAAAGACACAGTAAATATCACAAAGTAGTTTGATCCTCTGTCATTTCTAGAGTAAAAAATATTAAGACATAAACAGTAAACAAAGCATTCAGTACATCATGGTAGATTTTTTGAAGCTGGAAAATAAAAGGAGATAGATAAACAAGCACAGCAGTATTACATTGCGAAGATGCAGGAGAAACCCAGAATACCAAAAGTGAGCGCAGCAGAGATTTGTTCCCTGATAGTAATGATTCATTCAAAAATATTGTTGTTAAGCAGAACTTCCACGTGTTCCAAATAGAGTTTTCTCTCTATTCTTGACTCATCACATTAGTTGAATCTCAAAATATATAGCAGATCAGCTAAATTTTATGGCTGGATTTCTTAGAAATTCTGGTGTGCTGCATAAAAATCTGAGCATATCAAAGTAAATTTAATTTTGATAAAAATATTGTGAACTTTTCATCTTTGTTTTACATCTTTCCAATTTATGCTTGTGGTCTTTCAATTTGAATTTTGTTATTCTCTTTGTCTTTCTTTTGCCTGGGTCTTTCATGCCTTTCCAACTTCACCATTCAGATTTCCCTATGAAAGTGACCCAGTGGTATAACTGCATTTTGAAAGGCATCAGAACAAGCCCCAGTGCACACAGGAGAGTGGGCTATTGAGGACCCCCATCTGTGGAACAGAAGCTGTGAGAAAGCCTCAATGAACTGAGAATTTTCAAATACAGAATTAGACCAGTCCCTGGTGAGTCAGTGTCACAACTGGACAGTCAACAAACTGCTTATTCCATCTATTGCAAGGCTCATTCTCTGCTAAGAATTTTGGGTTTATATTTGCTGCCACACTTGTTTAACAAGCAGATGCCCACTAGCCTGCAGAAACACAGAAGTTGAATCATTATAGGGCTTCCACAGCTGGATATCACCAGACTCTGTGGATTTGTCTACTGCAGAGATTTCTTCTATCTTGGTCTCTTCTCACTATTAACCTTTGTTCTGTGATTCAGCTATGATGTTTTGTTCTTGTAGTCTCTATTCTAGATACCCTTTTCTTACTTTCTCTCACTATCCCTCTCTTAAATTCCTCTAAAACATTCACAGTAGTGTTCTGTTTAATTTATTCTTATTTTCTAGGTTAAATAATTTCCCAGACACACTGGATTTTATAATTTCTTCTTGTAAATTCTGCAGATGTAAAAGAATGTATTTGCTTGTACTTCTGTTACTTTCATATTATTTCCTACTACTGCTGATTTTACATTCGTATGACCAGTCCTCTCCTTTGTTCTGTCAAAAAATTCTGTAGGGAATACTCGGGTGTCTTACCCAAAAGCACGAGAATTTTCATCATTTAAAGAGCAGCCCTCTGATCAACTGCTAAGTCTGGTGTCACAAGGGTAGGAAATACATCTTATACAGTGAGGTATGAAAGGAAGAAATTAAATGTACCATCTTACTTGAGTTAGCCTCTTTACCCTTAAAGCAGAAAGCAACACTTCAGTATCAGAGTAAAAATAATTCTTGCAAACCTTGCAGCAACATATCTTTTGTTCCTACACAATTCCAGAACAGACACATTCACCAAATGTTTTCTTTAAAGGATTATAAGAAACATCCAACAATAGTAAAAGTACTCACGCACGTCTGCCTTCCGGACATTCCTCACTCTTAGTATTTTTACAGTGAGCAAGTTGAAAGGAGACACTGGTCTCTGCAAGATAATTCAAAAAAAAAAATATTGAGATTAGCATTATAGTCTATAGGCACACACTATTATAACCCTGAAGTTCTAAGGGTATAGATAAAAAATATAGATAAAGAATTTTAAGGTTGAGCCAGTATCGTTTATCAAACCACAGCTGGAAAAATGATACAAGTTTCTGGCACAGAACCCTTTACAGGTCTGAAATAGAAGCCATGGATTTCAAAATTACATACAAGCTGAGAATACGTGCTGAGAGTTTGATTTGATAAAGATCACATCTTTCTAAAATTGCTCCATTATTACCACAATAAACACCCCAACAGAACACACATGGGTGTCCTCACCTCTATTGCAGACTGTGGTGTATAACAACAGGCTGTCACTGGGACACCAAAAACAGTAACAGTTGCTGTGCAAATAAAGCTAAGCATGCACCAGCAAAAGCTCTCGCACCAATACAAGATCCCAGACAGCCTAAAAGGCCAGAAATGCAGCTGAGCATAACAAAATACTTCTCATGAAGATTCTGACCCATCTCTGATCCCCAGCAGAAGGCTATTAAAATCTTTCCAGAGGTGATCTGGGAATTAACTCAGAACTCCGATAAATATCGGAGACCTTGGGCTCAGAGATATTAATTCTGTAATACCTCATAACTTCCAGAGCTCATACTAATATGTTTTCATATTCTTCAGGCTATAAATTAATTCCTCCATTTCACCTTGGAGATAACTACTAGTGTCTTTCTCTCCTCTCCTACACTAACATCTCCTTTGTTTCATCTTTCCTTTTAAAACCAACGTATGCACAATTTCTTTCAATATTTGCTTCAAAATGGTATTTAACTTTGAGTCTATCGATTCTGTTTTTAGAACAGAGATGGGTACTTTGTGCCCAGAAACTTCTCTAATCTTTTTAGCTATATCCATTTGTAGGAACAGATATTAGCTCTAACTATAAACATTCTCACTCCTGCATTCACAGACTTGCTATATCCTACTAAAATTAATAGTGTCTTAACACAAAAAAGAGTTTTATTACTTTGCACCTAAAGTGCTTGTATTAATCATAAGAAGTGAAAGTAAAAACAATATATTGATGTTACCTAATAAAATCTACCTTTCTACTATTTTGTTAATACACATTACACATTTTGCCAGCCCATTTGTCTTTCCAGCTGTAGCAGCAGACCTGTCCTGAAGTGTTTCACAATGCTTTGACAAAGTGTGAAGCAATTGGGATCGTGGACATGACATTGGACACTAACACAATGTAATGCAATAGGTCCAGTGAAAACCTCATCACCCCTGAAAATACATCAAAAATGAAGCATACCCCAGCATACCCCCTAGCACTTCCCTTTGTGTCAGCAAGGAGCCCAAAGATGCAGATCTGAAGGTCAGTGAGACAACAGCAGGAGGGTTGGAGCAGTCACTGGTAAGGGCACATTTGTTCTACATTATCTTAACCTGTCCAGACTTCAGTACAGGGGCCAGTTTTATGGTGCACCATTCATGAGCACTTGAATTGTCAGCTTTGGACACTTCAGCTGTCTCAGGAAGTATATCACACATCTACCCACTCCATTATCGCAAACAGGGTCACTTAGGCACACCTTGAAAGAAAAAACTAGTTCTTTTCAAGGGCTAAAAACCCCAACAACAACAAAGAGAGAGATTACAGTCTCCAATCTAATGCAATTAAAAAAAAAAAAAATCACACCCACACTATGCATCTGAACTACTAGAATTGCTTTTCTGTATGCATTAAATAGAACAGGGTAAAACACAGAAGCACTCATAGGTGTAGGGACCAACACCCAAAGGCCTGTCTACCCCTGACAAATCTACGAACATGTTTGCTACATTCATGCTTGGTCACCGCTTTCCCATCCAATACATCCTAAATGTTTTTGTCCTCAGCATTGCTATTTCATCAGAAGAGGTGGAACATGTCTTTACGCAGGAAGGACAGGACCTGCATCCCTTGAAGACAGAGGAAGGGACTTGAGCAAAAGTTCCCCATCCCAGGGAAGTGCTACAACCACCAGGCCAGACACAATTTTAAAGGAATAAGCTTTGCCAGTTCCTTGAAAACAAGCATCTAGACCTCTGCTTTGTGCATCTTGAGGGGATAGTGGTATCTCCCTGTAGCCTGAAGGGGCACAGAGATAGGATGAGAAGGGAGCACAGAGAAGGGCGTTTCCCTGCTCAGCTGCCCTCCTTCACTGGATGTGCAGATTTATACAGTTCCCTTCTCAGCTGTTAAAAGTCCCATTCTGGTGTTTTTAACCCTTCAAAACATCAATCCGCAGTGGTTAATTCTGGCTTATAGAGTCTGTTGCCTCACTAGAGACTTAGAAGTCAGGCCTTACAACTCCTAACTTGGAGGTGCCTGAATGCTTTGTCAAGTCTAGCTGTCAGCAACTTTCTCATAGTCACACAGAAAAACTATTGAGAGGTGTGTCTTAAAATAGGTAATCTGCCAGTAACAAGCAACAACTTCCCCATCTTTCCTTTTAATGTGATGATGACCATATCGCAGGCTGGGTAATTTCTGAGGCCAGGAGCCTCCCAGGTCAGCTATTACACACACTTCGACTTTCAGCTTCTGTATTTATTTAGTCTGAGACATGATTGTTACCTCACAAACCGGAAACACAAGTCAGGCATTTTAATAATCACTGTTGAAACTACTTAAATACAGGAGATTGCAAACATGGGACTTGGTCATAGTATCCTACGTCAGATAAAAATTCAATTAAGTCCTGTGGCACACTTGTGCAATCCTGACATATCCAGTGCTAGGGAAGTCAATCAGAGTGTTCACATAGGTGAGTGCTCATTCATATGAATGAGTTACATAATTGAGCTCTAAAACTGTTCTATTTCAGTAAAATTCGAAACTTAAAAGTCTTTTATAGAATTTGTTCCTGAAGACACTAGACTGAAGCACATACAACAGTCCCAAGTTACATCAAAAGAAGTCAGTTATCGAAGTACAACAGCGTGTCAGATCTTTTCAAAGCAAGGTGCTCTTGCCTTAGCCTTCTCCTCAAAAACGAATGGAAATCTCACTGCTCCTTTAAAAACTGTGAAGACCAAGAAAGAAAACACTCAGCCCTGTCAGAAAGAGTGGCATGACTTTAAAATACAGATCATTGCCTTGCTTCTGACCTGCAACAGGTATGTGGCACCTTCAAAGTTCAAAGAGTTTTGGAGCCTCAAGGGCAGGCAGGCTTTCATTATGTTACTATGACTACCACCTCAGGCAAGGTCAAACGCCTAAGAAATATTTTTTCTTTGTACTATACATTTTGTATTTATTTCACCCATTTTAAAATAGCCCATAGCTAGGTCTTACTAATTCAGTAGAAGTCTCTGACTTTATTCCAGAATAAAAATAAAACAAGGAGCAGTGATTCAAGGCCTGTTCCTTTCCAAGAGCTATGTAAAACTTCTGTGGCTTCATCCTGCCATATTCACATGATTTTTCTTCTCTTCCTGTTTGCAGCTTGGCAGTTGGACTTGAACGTTGGAATAAATCCCAATCTTGGAAGAGAAACCAAGTCAAGAATTTCCACAGTTCAGCATGTTTTTTTCTCAAGTCCACACTAACCTATAATACTTTGATATGATCCAGTGATCTGAGCAATTTTAAAAGTATTATTTTTCTGCCGGTCATTTAAGGGCATTACTAGAATTTTATCACCAATATATTTCACATGTTACCTTTAACTTAAACGGCCACTCAAGTTTAAATCATGCACATCCTGTGGGTTGCCCTGAAACTGACTCTGATAATGAAAGCTGATTCCTTAACTGACCTGTTGATTGACAAAAACCAACTCGGCTATACTATGGTTATGTATTTATCATCATAAAGACTAAATTTCATGGGGAAAAAAAAAAAAAAAAAAGGAGCAGCTCAGGTCCTTCCTGATTTTTGCCTCTGTGAGCATTAAAGAGTCAGGACAGAAAGAAGGAGCTCTTGATCTTAGTTTAAAATGTATGTACTATATTCAGGCCTGATCTGCCACCTTAAATACCCTAAAGACAAGTAGCACAATCTAAAGTCTCGGAACTCTACATGTCTTACACCTAAAGACCTACTTACTAACAGGATAAAAAGTGCTACTGATAAAAAAAGAGCTTGATCCTCTAAACACAGTCTAAGTATACAGAACTAAAAGTAACAATATTTCTTAAAACTGCAAGACAGAGCTCTAGACATCATTTTAAAAGATACATTTTGAAGAAACTCTGCAAAGCCTTTGCTTTACCACAACATTTCACTTTGAACAGAGAAGGTAAGTCATTCTTGGGCACAATTAGGCATTAGATACTATCAACAACAGCAAACTTTCATGAGGCAGACCAAATTTACCACTATTTGGGAGAATCTCTGCATCATTGCAATCCTCACAGGTGGAACCAAAGCCTGAAATAAACCAGACTGGGAAACCCCCAGGTCACTGAAGCAGGGTGAAGTTGTCTTTCCAACTACAGATCCCAGAAGAGTCACAACTGAAATTGCAGCCTCAAACCCATTGCAAGTGCCTCAAGACAGCCCCATGCTGTTGCCACTGCCATTGTTTCCATCTGCTGGCTCATAGCAGCTTATCAGATGTATTTGCCTTTATGCTAATACCTGTTAAAATAAAAGTCTGCTAATTGCCCAGGGAGTTTTAATTTGCCTGTGCAAATAATCCATCCTCAGCCTTTAAAAACAAGCTTGTTGCTCTTTTTTCATGTTCAGAGAAGGTTGGGCACAGCTCCCACTCCTATCAGGCTGATGAGACTGGGCTTGTCAGAAGGTTGAACAAAACACATTTATTCCAGAGTTTTACGTGTTCTGACACTGTGCTTTTAAACACCATGTTACACAGAAAATTGCAAGCTTTACAACAGGTCATTACGGCACAAATCAAGCCTACAAGGAATAGTACAGTGCTAAAAACAACCCAAAGACCCATTTAAATGGAGTCTTCTCATGAAGGAATAATGTATAAGACAAGTAGGCGTTTCATCCACAGAAATCAAAACACATAAAAAGTGAGGACTTAAAAAATTAATACAGGTGAAGTACAAGAGAGGCCTGATACAGCACAAAACAGCATCACTAACATCAGACACCAGACTACTTAGAGTTTACTGAAAACCAAGGCGATATTTCATCTACAGAGCTGAAGTTGCAGCTCAGCTTTTCAATGTTCAGTAAATACTGGAGTATAGTTTCCCCCGAGCCATTGAATTCCTAACATTTTTTCTGGTGATCTACATTCAGCACTGGACAGCATTTAATGAAGGGCCAGCTAATTACCACCTACCGTTCTCTCCACTGGTGCTGAGGTGCCCGTAAAAGTCTAGGAAAAACAACACAAGGCAAAGTTAAGAAAACTAAGCTCCATGTTAAACTCTTACATTAGGCTGACATTTAAAAACATCTCATATTCAAACCCATGCTTACAGCTATGCTCATTAAAGACACTAGGTGCTTCACCAAGCACCAAAACCATCACAGTGCTGTGCTAGCTTCTCATTTCCTTGACATGAAACTTTTTCTTAAGGATACGCAGTAAGTAATCTTGTTAACCTTAAAGCATAGTTTGAAAATGCAGACACGCCACGAGATTCTGTAAAAGGCTAGACTATGGAAACCATTGTTGCAGCCACGAGGTCTCCACAACACCAAACTCACTGCCTGTGGACAGCCCATACACCTCAAACAACTTGGTCTCTTCTGTGATCAACTTAAATGGAACATCAGACAATTTTACCCACTTTGTGCTTAGTATCAGCTTCTTTTGCTTACCTCGTTTGAACTTAAATTTGATCCCATTGCAGCCCCAGTTGCATATAAATCCAGTGTTAAAAGATACTGACTCGTACAGCTGGCAGGAACTCCTCATGCAGATTAGGGGTGGAGGAATAGGGATTTTATGGCAAGGCTCTCCTGCTCCACCCCTTTGTTATTGCCAGTCATTAGGCAATCCCCTCCCTACTTCCTGCAGCCTATTAAAGCACCTCAACTGAGTCAGCACAACAAAGAGCTATTTCTTTTCTACTTACTGTAACATTTGGAGGGGACACTGGGGGCCCTTTCTGCCCAAGGATTGCTTGCTTGAAAGTACTGCTGCCAATAAAAAAATAACACAGTTTCACAACATCTCTAACACCAAGCAAAGCACTTGGGACTAATTAAATCACAGCACTCAGAGTATCCATCTCTACACTACCAACATCATACTGCAGGGTGGTGGAAAGAGATCTCAACAGCTTCTTTCCAAATCACGAGCTCAAACAGCTGTAGCGATCTTCCTCTAGCAGCACACAGTTCAGCAGGTAAGTGACCCCATTGCGGTGTCACAACTAAGTGATTGTAGGATCCAGGCTTCCCTGAAGTTACCTGGGGCATATCTGTGCTACACTTGCCATGCACACAATATTCTTTGCTGGATATTTAATATATATCTAGTAAAAAAAATGTGAATCCATGTCCAGAAAACTTGCAGTTTGACTTTAAATGTAAAGAGAGGGAAGGGAGGAGCTATAAGCAGTAGGTGAAACTTGCAGGTGGAAGGGCAAGGCAGGAGAGGGGGTTGTGCTATCCCACAGGGGCCCAGAAAGCACAGCAGTTCACCCATCCTCAGAGTTTACTTCAAAAGGATCTTGTGTGTGCCCACTCTCACAGAGGAAAATACTGGAGCACAAAACCTTCCCTGATTTGTCTTCACTCTGGTGTGCAGTGACTCACTGCCTGTAGGAGCAGTGCATCACAATAGGCCTCAAATAGCATCTATGTGCAGGCTGGTAGATTTTGGAGCATCCAAGACCAGACTCTGGCTCCACCACACTCTTTCCAGCCTCTCTGCTCAGTGCCAGAAGCTGGTTAGTACTCATTTTTGCATCACAAATTCCAAGTGATTATTTTTAAGTCAATCTCATACATATTGATGATTAATCCACTTCATGCAGGTGAAGAAAGTAACCTTGAAGAGAAGAGGTATTATCCAAGGAACATTACTAGAGTTAAATCCTCTTTTTACATGCAAGTCACTTTCTTCTGTGTTGATGTCTGTGTGATACACATGAGATGACTGTTCAGAAGGTCTTACCCAAAACATGCAGTGGTATAAGCTAGTGTTTTCCATGTGAAGCACTTAATAGACTTCTGCTCGCTCCATAGTCATACTTTGCACAACCTTTTCTGTAGGTATGGAATCAAAGGAAAATGCTCATATATATGAACTTGCAGCACCAGAAATGCTCCTTGAAAGAATGATCAAAAGATCCTTCCAATGGACGTGAGCATTTCTACCCCAAAGACAAAATATCTCACTTGACTTCTGTTCTTATTATTTTGTCATTTGGAGCAAATTTAGGTGGCGCAGTTGCAGCTGAGCATCACTTACTTGCACTCTCACAAAGCTATTCTTTCCAGCTTTTGAAAGAATGCTTCTCTGGAAAAATTCCAGTATTAAAATTTAAAGTGGGAATCCGCTTTCATTAAAAATGTCTGTAAAACATCCTCTATCAAATGAAAGAGGGTAGGTTGTCCAGCTCAACTTCCTTGAGTTGTCCCAGTAGATATATACAACATTTATACCATCCCAGCTGTTCCATAGCCCATGGAAGACTCCCTGACATTACATTTTCTTACCCACGTCACTTTTAAGATCCATAAGTGAGATAAGACGTCACAATTTAGAACGTTACTCCAGAGCCAGTGGATCTTGCCTGCTGCTTCCTATTCTCTGTTATTATTATTTCCATTTCTGACAATAGTGTCATCATTGCCATAACCAAAATGTGTTTCTAAATAATTTCTCCTCTCCTGTTCATGACAGCCAGCAAGTTTGGTAGCTGGTTTTGTCTTCCCTTAACCACTGTTCATCCAAGCCACACAAGAAGGTTTTGGAATATAGTATTTTACAAAGCTTTAAGTCAAGAAGTATGATCTCAATGGGTTTTCATTCATGCTTTAAGTTTATGATAGAATTCTGACTTCTTGTAACACCTGTTACAGTAAGTCCTTGTCACCACTCAAAATTTTAACTGTTGTCTATAAGGACTACACAATCTGCTTCAAAATAAATTGTGGTTTTGTAGTTTGTCCTACTGGCATTTTAGAGGTAGAAATACGTCCCTAGGATTATGATTTCAAAAAGATTACCCTTCAAAGATTAAGTATTGTGTTGGGTTTTTTTGCATTTTTCCTCAGCTCTCCCAAATTTCTAGGAGAATCTCAAAGACAACCATCAAGCATTCATTGAAGAAATCCATGGGTGAAGTTACCCAAACTCTAAAGAGCCATATACTGACTCTTTTAAAGTAATCACATTTCCACAGTAAATAATTTTAAATTGGTAGTGATCTTCATACACATGCTGGTTACACTCTTATTTCACTTTCTAAAGACTAGTGAGCCTATGTCACTGATGAGGGAACACACAGAGCAGTATTTTTAAAGCTCTGAGCAATAACAAGGAAAGCAAAAAGGAAGACACAATTTTCCTCTGCTCTCCACCTACTTTGTAGTATGCATTTACATATAAATGATTTTGTATCTGTGTCTTAGTTAAGGCAAAGCAGAGCAAATATTAATATCTTGCTGATCTGAGGCAGTCAAAGTCCATCTAATCTTCCCTGTTGCAAGCACAAGTTTCCCCAAAACTTGGGGGATAACTGTATATTTAAGTGCAATAGGTTGCAGATAGCAATAACAGCTGCATCTAATGTCCCACAATTGCCGCATATACCATTTTGTCACCTTCCAATAATCCAAGACTATAGAAATGAATGCCTAATGGGGGATTTCATGCTATTGCAAGAGAAAAGTATCCTTGTACCATCTTTAGGATGGCAACAAGGTCATAGTTTAAACATCTGGAAAGTAACAAGAAGAGTAAGTATTCAAAAACACGCCAGCGGTGTTACAGAATGCCCCATCAGAAAATAAATACTTAGAATTAACAAATAAACAAATTCAGTGTCAGATCTACAGTTTGTGATTTTCCCTGGTTCTAGCGTACCTATTCATTTTCCTTTTCTTTTCAATGATTCCATAAGCTACAATACCTTCACAGACCTCATCCTGCTGATCAAACAAGAGAGCAAGCAATCCAAGTCAAATTCCAGTTACACACTGGATCTAAACTCAAGAATCTCTGCACACAAAAATATTTGCCATGAAAAGTGGCACTTCCTCATGGTACCTGATTTCAGTCTTCCAAAAATTTAGCTTTTCATAGATACTTTTTGGCCTGCAACTAATTTAAAACAACTGGCTGGCATAAAAGAAAAAAATATACTTATTTATATATAACATTTACATTAATATCTTGACATTTTATTTTCATGCTTATACATACAACACTTACTACTTCAGTACTCTACAATATCCTTGATGTTTTGTATTGCATATGGGCACACAGACACCAAAAAAAAAAAAGTCACATAAGATGCAAAAAAGGACTTCCTGATAAAGCATTCTTGGAAAATGCTGCAGGGGCACAGGTTAGAGAAAGAAGTCTGAAAATTTTTGTATCATCTATTTGATGATATCTTCAAGCTCAACCTGAATTTAAATTCCTGAGAATGAAAGGTACAAAATCAGTCACTGGAGAGAGAGATCACACTGGCTATAGGGGCAGGGAGGATTATATTTTTACTTAAGGCACTATTCTGATTATGACATATATGAAGGAGGACTTCCACCTTCAAAAAGTATTGAGAAACTTGATTAAAATGATTCCACAGTCCTTTGGTATGTTTTGGAGAGATAAAATCTCACTCCTCCTACTCACAAACCTGAAGCAATTGAGCAGTTATGCCATCCAAAAATCCTAAGTAAAGTATTGGCCCAGCTGTTTCCAATATATGCAATCCTTCCTTCAGTTTTGTTGCAACAGAATTTCAAATCCAATCTTTGTCTCAAAAAGCAGTAGAGCACCTGTATCACTATCTGTGCTCTGTAGATGGGAGCATTCAGCAGCATACTCTGAAGTTGCTTGACCTTTCCGGGTCCATTCAACACTTCAGGCACTGTTCAAGCTCCTTTTTCTCTTCCCTAACCCCATCAGACCACAGGTGTGAGGAATACCAGCATCAGCCTGTGTCAGCTAATTAACCAGTAATTCCTTTGTCATAAATGTGGCAAGACACATAGCCCAACACCTTTACAGGAAAATATAGAGCCAATTTGAATCTGAACCAGTTCTCAGAATATCAGGAAATCACCCCATGTCACCAGCTAATTAAGGGGGCTCCAGTCAGTCTGAGAGATGTTTGAGTTCTAAGTATAAAGATTCACAGGTAATTTGTTACAGGATCGTGCCATTACACTTACGAGAGTTTGTGTGGCAGGTCACAAGTAGGTGTTTTCATAAAGAGAAATTGTTGTTGACCTACCTGCACCTTAAATAGAATATTATGCCAATGCTGAATCACTTTGAAAAAAACCAGCTAGTATGTCACCGAGCCTCAGCTCCTTCCTTAAAAAATAGCACTGGTAATAGAACATCTCAAAGGTGCTCAAAGGTATTTTTGACTAATAGCTGGCAAGGCACTCAAACACCTCTTCCTCTGTCCTTCTACACTGCCTTCCACCGTCACATCACAGGCAGGATTCTGAGGTATTGCTGCAATGCAAAGGTTTTAATAGGACCAAAAAGAAGCCTTTTCTTCCCCAAACAAGAAAGCAAACGTGGAGAAAACTCATAAGCCACCAAGGTAGGACCACTGAGCTTGGCAAGACCAGGAAAAGTGTTGGCTTCATTTGGTGTTAGATTCTTGGAGCCAGGTCCCAACCTGAACACCAGTCTGAGTTTAACTTCAAATCAATATATCAAACTAGGGAATTTGGGCAGCCCAAGATTTGTCAGTGGCTTTCTCAACAGGACTAGATTTCTTAAAATGAACTCCCTTTCCTCAGCTCATTCTAAGCCATCCTAATTTTCTGGATCTCCTGCCAAAAACATGCATCATCACCACACCTTGGGTGAGTACAGCTGAAGACCTAGTGCCAGGTGTTGCAATCACCAAAAACCAGTCAGGAGAATACATCAGTACAAACTACACTGCATCTGTTACATTCTTGAAGCTGTAAAAAATGAATCTTGAAAAATCTTTAAAATACTTAAAAGATACTTAGCAAAAAAATTTAATCAAATTTTTAAAACCCCATTTCTTTACACATGGAGGACTGGGAGGGGACTCAAGACAGCAAGTATGGCTTCACCAAAGGCAAGTCGTGCCTGACCAACCTAGTGGCCTTGTGGCATGGAGTGACTACATCAGTGGGAAGAGGGAAGAGCTATGGATCTCATCTATCTGGACTTCTCTAAGGTCTTTGACACGGTCCCCCACAACATACCCCTCTCTAAATTGGAGATGTACAGATTTGATGGGTAGACTCTTTGGTGAATGACAAATTGGTTAGATGTCTGCATTCAGAGGGTAACAGTCAGTGGCTCAACATCCAGATGGAGATAAGTGACAAGTAGTGTCCCTCAGTGGTCCATCCTGAGACCAGTACTGGTCAATATCTCCATTGAAGACACAGACAGTGGGATTGAGTGTACCCTTAGCAAGTTTGCAGACAACACCACGATGAGCAGAGCACTTGACATGCCTGAGGGATGGGATGCCATCCAGAGGGAACTGGACAGGCTTGAGAAGTGGGCCTGTGTGAACTTCATGAGATTCAACGAGTCCAGGTTCAGGGTTCTGCACCTGGGTTGGTGCAACCCCCGGTATCAATACAGGCTAGGGGATGAAGAGATTGAGAGCAACCCTGTCAAGAAGGACTTGGGGGATGCTGATGGATGAAAAGCTGAACAAGAGCCGACAATGTGCATTAGCAGCCCAGAAAGCCAACCACATCCTGGACTGCATCAAAAGAACCATGACTAGCAGGTCGAGGGACACAATTCAGCCCCCCTACACCACTCTCATGAGACCTCACCTGGAGTACTGCGTTTGGCTTTGGAGCCCCCAGTACAGACATTGACCTGTTGGAGAAGGTCCAGAGGAGGGCCATGAATATGATCAAAGGGATGGAACACCTATCCTGTGAGGACAGGCTGAGAAAATTGAGCTTGCTCACTATGGAGAAAAGAAGGCTCCAGGAAAACCTTACGGTGATCTTCCACTACTTAGAAAGATGGGGACAAATTTTCTAGCAGGGCCTGTCATGACAGAACAAAAGGTAATGGCTTTAAACTAAAAGAGGGAACAATTAGGCTAGATATACAGAAGACATTTTTTACAGTGAGAATGGCACGGCACTGGATTGGGTTGCCCAGAGAAGTGGTAGATGCACCATGTCTGGAAACACTCAAGGTCAGGTTAGATGGAGTGCTGAGCAGCCTGACCTAGTTGAAGATGTCCCTGCAGGGGTGGTTGGACTAAATGACCTTTAAAGATCCCTTCCAACCAAAATTATCCTACAATGCTATGATTATTTTTAAAAAATAAACCTATGAACGCAACTGAGCTGTCAGAGTGACACCTTTTACTTCTTTGCTCACAGAAAACTATTGCTGTCTTACTGGTGAGACAAAACATCAAATTATCATAACCAAGGGCAAGAAAAATAGGTGAAAAACTGGCTTTCTGGTTAAGAGGGCAGAGTTGAAAAAGAAAGACGTATCAGTAACTAAGAAAAAAAGAATTGTTGGACTTGAAGACCTTACATCTATGAAAAGGAGATGCAAAGGTTACTGCCAACAGTTTCCTCTTATGAAGGGAGGGTTGCTGGTTTGATTCATATTACAGCAAAGCTTGACAGGCGATGACTGATAGTGTTAGTTCCTGTTAATTGAACTGATGCACAGGAAAAGGTCTGGTTTAAAGGTAACTGTCGTGGTTTCAGCCAAATTTACCAAAACCTGATTGACAGATGTCCCC
>VZRU01002960.1:60121-79975 GCA_013398155.1 Pedionomus torquatus | reverse complement strand
CTGAGGGAGCTGGGGCTGTTCAGCCTGGAAAAGAGAAGGCTCTGGGGAGACCTTCTAGCAGCCTTCCGGTATCTGAAGAGAGCCTACAGGAGAGCAGGAGAGGGACTCTTTGTCAGGAAGTGGAGTGATAGGACAAGGGGTAATGGTTTTAAACTGGAAGAGGGGAGATTTAGATTGGATATTAGGAAAAATTTCTTTCCTGTGAGGGTGGTGAGGCACTGGAACAGGCTGCCCAGGGAGGTTGTGGATGCCCCATCCCTGGAGGTATTTAAGGCCAGGCTTGATAGGGCTTTGAGCAACCAGGTCTTGTGGGAGGTGTCCCTGCCCATGGCAGGGGGGTTGGAACACGATGATCTTCAAGGTCCTTTCCAACTCTAACCATTCTATCATTCTATGATTCGATGTTTTGAAACAAACAGGTTCACTTCAATGTATTGCCTGTTAGACTGGAGAATGCAAAAGCTAAATACGTTTCCTCCACTAACACTGCAAAAATCCATTCAGATTGTCATTCAGGTCCATTTTTGTACCAGGAAGCAAAAATTTGGTCCAGTGATTGCTAAGATGTGTTCAAAATGTGCTGGTTTTAGTTCTTCCAAGTCAGCAATGATACCAACTACCGTTTGTTCTTCAGACTCTGATAATCTCTGTCTCATGTAGTTCAAAAAACTCTGTCCAAAACCCACCCAAACCTTGGTTTAACACACTGGGACCACAGAGTGTGCCTAGAATTTTTGTTTGAGCCTATTTTGTTTGAGCCAGAAAATACCATGGAAGAAGGGAGAAAACTGGCAAAACTGATCAGGGCCCAGGGCACTGCTCCCCTTCAGATCCCTCTCTGGCTGCTGGCAGCTGCCTTATACTGTCCCCCCCTCCACATCTTCACTTCTCCTTCTTTCCTTGCTCTCCTCCGCCCCCAGTCTTCATAGTTCTTCTGGACTATTGCTGCCTGGGGAGGAATCCCAGCAGCTGAAAGGGGCCATGAGGACTAGCTGGGGACCAGAGAAAGAGCAACAGTGCTGACTTTCAAGGTTGTCAGCTAAAGGTAGTGGTCAAAATCCAGATGTGAAAACAAGGGAAACTTAGAAGCTTGGACTTACTGTAAAAGTTTTTGGCATTCACACAGCATTAAAAGGAAACTCGGATTTACAGAAGAGTATATAATAATCATTACCTTTAAAATCCAGAGTGCTAAAGTCATCCTTGACATTGAGGGACAGGTATATTGGCAGTGGATTCTGCCCCTGATTTACTGCCAGTTGCTGGTCAGAGAGCTTGTGAGTACTTTCCTGTTTATCAAGAACAGAAGTCATTGTAAAAGAGGAATATGATACATGTACTTAATGTGGTATTTAAGTTTGTAGTTAAGTATCAATGAAACCTCTCCTAAACCTCAGCAGATTTTGTTCTATGTACTTCAGTTGTTTGACTACAGAAATGCTTTCACGTATTACCTGTCAGCCCCCTTCACCAAAGCATTATCACTGATGCTTCCAGAGATTTTGGGATGGGATAAAGTGAAAATGTGGGAAACTTGTCTGCGCAGTCACTAGGCCACAACTTGCTTTAAAGAAAGACAAAGATATTTAGCTGCCTTGGAGGTGCTGCAGATAAAAGTCAATCAGGGTCTATTTCATTCAATACAGTTTTGTTTGCTGGTATGGCTATACATTGCTATGCCTGAGCTTAGCTTTGTCAGGGCCACCTCTCCTCTGTCTGTTACTACAATGCTCATTTGATTTTAAATTAAAGATGGAAAACCAATTTCATTAACATCTTGACTTTTTACATGCTCAGACATTTCCCCTAGATACTTATATTTTAGGTTGTATTATTTTTCTTCTAAAAAGCCAAAGAAAGATCCCTCAGAAGTTTTAAGAGCATTTCCTAAAGGTGAATCCAGAACTTTAGACATGAAAAGTTAGAAATTCTCTGGAATAAGAGATGGATATATAATACCTGATTATGTAGCATACAATCAATGAAGAGTCCCCATAAATCTGTAAAGGACAGCTTGTGCCCCTCTTGCTTTCTTTGACAAAGCTCCTTTTCATAGTATTTCATGTGATCCAATGAGAAACAGTGCAGCTTGCTCTTGATTACATGCTTCCTGATATCACCTATTTGCTCTCTGAGATCCTTCTGTGACCAGTCTGTATCTTCATATAACTTCGCCATAGTCCTGGTAAGAAGAAACATACCATGGCTCATCACTGGGTACATGACACATCACGGGCTTATACCACACATAAGCATTTTATTTCAGGATACACAAGGCTCTCAGCCTCCAGCTTTTACGTTGGAAGAGCAGCTCAAAGCTCAGGCAGAATTTAGACTACAGAATGATATTTTTTGCTGCAGGGATACATACAAAATCATACTAGCTTGTTTCTTTTCAGAATCGAAAGAGTAATAAAGAAACACCCATAAGTTAACACAAGCTTTTACTAGAATTACCCTTTGATTGTCCAGGTTCAAGCCACAGCTTCTGTCTGATATCAGTTTCCTGAGCTGTTTTGGACTCCCAGTGAAACCCTTCAGCAAGAGTTTAGCAGCAAACATTGCCCTGGAGAAGTGCGAGAGCTCCCCTCCTTGGACATGCAGCATGCGGGTCACCTCAGACTGCACACACAGGGCCAGTCTGCTTGACGTTTCAGCTCCCAGAGCTCAGGCAGATTCTAGTCACCGCTCATCCTCACCCTGCTTTTTCTCCAGTATCTTTTTAGAGCAGCCCTCCAGAGGCAAAACATTTTAAAGCCCTAGACCACTGTGATATGTGCAAGGCAGTCAAAATTGCGTGCATGATACACATGTGTTTTTCAGGGCTTTTCTTTCAAGTCCTCTCTTTCAGAACTGTGTAAGAGTTGAGCCACACAAATATCACAAAAGGATTTCTGAAGGGTTACATGTCACTAGATAACTCCAGAGATACACAAAGGGAGTTTCTGCGCCATTATAGAAATACAGTAGTTCTCACACAATTTGTCATGTAACTAAAGGAGATAAGAGCTATAGCACTGAGTGGTCCCATGAAATGGTTATTAAAAGGAAGCCAAGCATCACGCTGAGTAAAATTCATCAGCAAGATAGTATGCTCTGTTAGTACAAAAAGCAAGCACAAGCCCAACACTCCTTACCATGTTGTGGCAGATAAACCACTGATGTATGAAACACAATCCAAAACACCTAACTCCTGGAGAGCCAGGAGACTGCCAAACATAGCCGTCATGGACCGCACTCCCCCTGCTGTGGTCATGACTGCTACCACTGGCACCTGTTCAACACAAAGGCACAGAGTCGCTCATTACTGGATGAAATAGAGAAGTGATGGGCATGCAGGAAAAGTAACGGCAAGTAAAAGTAACACCCTGATTCAAGTAGGTTTGGACTCAACTCACTTTCTTCATATCAGTGCCTAGGTGGGCGTTTAAGTTGTGTAAACTCTGGTGGGACTTGGCATATGCTGAAAACATATTCCTTATCAGTGATGCTTTGGTAAATCAGAAGCTGTAAGCATGGCTTTTCTATGGTATAATTTATTTTCAGATTCACAGAGTCTTTTCTGTATGTTTTTTATTTTTTATGTTTTTCCCTCAGAACACATTGTAAAACTGAGGACAGAGGGGCCATTCTTCTTTCCTCCTCTGTGCAAAAAATTTCTTTTTTGAAATTGAAAAGATTTATATGCAAGTACATTACACTTCATACAAAGTGGGACAGAATACTTTTAGTTCTCAATATTCTGTCCCACATACCTCATCCTCCTGCAGGTTTTCATCCAGATGAAGAAGATCTTTCAGAGCAGCAGCGACTACTTTCTTCCTTTTACAGATGAAATCCTGCTCCTCTGCACACAGGTCAAACCCCAACCGCAAATCTAAATTCTTGCAACTATAGCACAAGAACAGAACAAGACACATGGTCTAATAAGCCATTTCTAGAGCTGCTGCTTGATACATCAAGCAAAACCAGCAACAACAATAAACTAGCTTAAAGAAGAGCTACTTCCATACATATGAAGGTTCCCCTATGGAAATTAAAGTAGGTATGTGGATGCCACAGGCCTTGTAGGTATTTTAGACCAGAATCACACCCTGAACTGTATTTCACTCAATGTTGAGGAAGTTAAATAATCAAATTCTCTCCTGATGAAAAACAAGGAACGTAAACAGAATTGAAGCTGTTTTGATTGAGCTCTGAAATTTGGATGCCTCTTCACATTCTTTTGCTTTGTATGTGTTTCCTGAAGAGCAGAGGGGATGAAAGCAGATATTTAAACTTAAAGTGCTTTAGGCAAAATTACCCTAACACCATGTTACGCTTATCTCTACTAAGAACTTCCGCTGGAAATACTTGAGTGGGCAAACAACTCTTAAGTGTAACCCCTCATATCTGTACCTGATTATGAACACCATATGTGCCATTGATTTTATAACTTCTGTTTTCACAGCGTTATTGTTCCAGTGTTTTTTCAGCCAAAATGTTATTTTGTCCCTTCTGTGACTCATAATTAATATTCAGTGAAAAACCTCTGATTTATCATGTCTGCTATTAGTGCTTGCAATGTAGCTAACTAATCAGTAGGGGGTAATGTTGCCATTCAGAAAAATCACTGCAAGCCAGTCAATTAATTATTGTCCTCTTGTTTCATGAAAAACAACTTGCAGCAGACTAGTAAACGGATAACAATGTTAGAAACATGTTAGAAATCTGTACACATAAACGTGTAAATATTACAGATACAGGTTACAAGACAGAGGGATTCTTAGTATTGAAATTAGGAAGCACTAACATTAGGAAAAACATCATGACTGGTTACACCCCATGACTACCTGCCACGTATTCTATGCTGAATTCTTACCAAACAACTTAAAAGCATGTGTCTTTTTATTAATCCTTCCTCATATTTCAGTCATCTTTAACCATTTACGCTGTTTTTCCCCGGTTTTAAAATGAGGTAGTTTAAGATGTAACTTCTTTTCATCTAAAGATGATACTTCAAAAGGATAGGAGAAGGTATAATTAATCATTCCGAAGAAATAAAATATTTACCCATCTTCCTCCTTCACAGACACCTCGTAAGATTCATTCTGAGAATCAAGAAGGAAAGCACCATAAATTCTAAATAGTATTGAAACTTTGCAAAAGCAAGTTTTACAGTATTAGCAATTATTCAGATATATAGTCTAATGATAAATATTTGGTGTCTTCTCAGGCCTTCTGCACACAGACAGCACTAGGAAAAAATATTTCCAAAGCAATCAACAATTATGGATATGTTGCTTTTCCCTAAGTAATAGTTAAACTTTCAAGCATATGCAGAGCTGAGCATACATATAACTCCACTAGTATAATTTTAATAACAAAATTAATTCCCAGGTATCAATTAGATATAGTTTACACTTGTTGAAATAATTTCAAATGCTATCAAAGGTTACTCACTCTTATCACTGTCACTTTCTTTTCCAAGTCCAGAGAATGGAGAGGCACAGCCAGGGGACTACTTACATCCATTTCCCTCCTAGCTGAGCCACACTAAATTAAAGTGGGAAAAACATTGTTATAAGGAGAAAGTTATTTACAACCCGTAGGTACAAATCTACTGGAAAAGGTTTAATTCCTCGTGCTTGACTCAAATGTCACTTTAGTTTTCATCACCATCCTCAAGCAGAACGTACTCGACAGAAGAGGCGTTGCTTTGGCAGCGTGACGTACAGTCTGGGTTGACTGTGCTTGACGTAGTGGAACACAGTGGTTCCACTGCTTCCCTGTTTGCAGCGAGGACCTATAGAAATATCCTGGGCTCCTTCATAGGATCCTTTCATCGTGAATGTGAAATCTCTCCCTAAGAACAAGAAGCAAACCACAGAGAAATGTTAACTAGCTCCGAAAAATAACAAATAGAAATACCACAAGTAAAGTTTCAGCCTTTGTGCAGACAACATTAATTTGGGCCACAATGTTGTTCCTCCACCATAATCAATACGAACAATGGCCAGACTGAATAAGCAGTAAAAGACCAGTGCAGCATTGCAACTTCTTCCCCACCAAGTGAAGCATTCACACCCCCTGAGTTTCCACCCCCCATAGCTGTATCTTCTCCCTTTTTACTTCCTATTCTCATCACACATACTTCAGTACCACCACTCTGCAGTGCTGTTTCTGAGTCTCCCAGCCACATCCACAGTTTCCCTTAAGCTACAATGTCACTGCATCTCCAGTGGATTCTCACTACTAGCAAGCAGGTAATTCAGGGAACACCTCAATCCCCAAGCAGCCCTGATACAACCAGATATGAAAACAGATCAAATATTTATCTAGATGCAACAGTATCTCCTATAGCCCAAAAAGCAGTGACAAATGGTTTAAAACAATAACCTCACTTGTGTAAGGGCTCTGCATTTTTGCTTCATTCACATGTACTTTCAAACAGGAAACTTCACGAGACTGGAAGAGACAAACAGTAAAATCACTGGTCACAGAAACAGTTTAGAATCCTCACTGAGGATCTAGGGGTCTTGTGGAGACACCAGCTTTGGCCATGGTGTCCAGTAAACATGAAAAAATTACAGAGGCTGATTCTCTTGTAAGAGTCATGCAAGCAATACTGTGGGGTCAAAGGAGCTAAGATAGCTGAGGATCTGTCTCATTACATTTAAATACCATTCAATCCCCACCAATTAACACAAGATATTTTTGTCCTCATCTAGGCCACTGTTTAACTTTTGTCTCCAGAAGAGTGAGCTGAGGAATATCTACAACTCTGCGGAACAACTGGACAGATAGCATCTTTGAAATGAAGCTGAAACTCCCCAGCCTAGGAGGAAGTAGCAGCACAGGAGCATCACACAGTACTTTGGACACGGTGTAAAGAGCCTTTGGCTTCAAGGTAGACATTCAGTAATAAACTCTGCAGTGACCCAGAATTCAGTCCCTTCCCAAGTTTTTTTGTTTGTCACCTTTTAATCAGTGAGCAACTCACTGGCACTCTGGCAGAGAGCTGGTCCAATCATCTCCCAACACAGAACACGCTATAAGCATGACCAGATTCAAAACTTTACAACCATGCCTGTGTCTCATCTGAAAAAGCATAAAGACTATGCCTAAAGGCATAGCTCTTCCAACTACATCCTTCAGTTCTTCCCCACCACATGAATGTAAGCATAAAAAAAACAAATAATAAAAGAATTACCACTAGTACGCCATTAGTAATGATGTTTTCAGATACGCCTGGACTAAAAAGCAAAAAGGAAAAGGTTTATTTAAGAGTGGGTGTATAAGCAATAATCTTTTAAAGGCAAATATGTTTCTGAGTTTGGTTTTTCTCATTGCCAAGTGCCATCATCACTTCTATCTTTCACCTCTGTTTTATGCTCACTGACGGGTCATAGTTGCATAGCTCCTAGGGATGCTCCCTCTTTCTTCCCTCCTCTGATCAGCATCATCTCTCCATGGGCTGAATTACAAAACAAATACCCACCCTCAGCTATAAATAGTGAGACTGTCATCCACGGGGTGATTTCACCAGATTGAGGAGAGAAAAGGTACCATGGGGAAGATGCTGAGATGGGATGTCTGAGCACATGTACATTTAATCACTTCCCCAATGCTGCATTGCCACTCTTTAAAATGCAAAATTTTCTGATGACAAATTCTGTAACATTTAGGCTTTACTCACATGTTTTCCAGTAGAAATTCCACTTCTAGTTCTTCCTGATTCTGAAAACAAGATGAGTAAAAACGAATGAGTAATTATTTTTTTTTTTCAATTTTGATAGAGCTCTGCTAGTTTTGAATAACTCTTCTTGCAAGATTTTGCTATTCTCACACTCTCTGCATCATAGTGTAAATGGATAGAGCCTTCTTCAGCTGCCCTTTAATTTCATGTCTCTCCACATCTCTACTGTTTACAAACCAACTGTCCCGCCAAGGGCAAGGAGAGATCAAGTATCATGGAATAGGGGATGAAGGTCCTGGTATTTATTTATTAGGAGGATAATACACGGGTCAATGAATGCTAAGGAAGGGAGGTATAACAGGTGAATGATGTAGGAGAACATACTTGAGAATAAATGGATCTAGGTGCTGAGTACGTCTGGGTTAAAACCAAAGAATTTGCAGAGTATTGANGGGGAAGGGGGAAAGAGCCCATTTCTTGGGTTCTTCCAAGACCAACTTGGAAAATGAAAATTGCCAGGGTGAAGGAAAGAAGAGAAAAGAGCGAAGAGTGAATCTGTGAAGGAAAGGCTCCAACAAGGCCAAATAAAGATGTAAAAGGGGGAAGAGCATAAGAGCAGGGAACAGCAACAGAAGAGTAACACATCAACAACATACGAGAGACTGAATAACTGTATTACTTAGCTGCAGCAATTTACTGGGTCAGTCTGTTTGGGATACAGTCAGTCCAGGAAATACCACATAAGAACATATCTTCTGTATCACCCACAAGGAGGAATACACTAATTAGTAGAAGATAAATCTCTTTTTTAGAAAGGAGGGTAAAATTATTTATTCATATTCAGAAGAACTAACCTTTACTGCCAAATATCTTCTGTCTGGCTGCACAGCGTAGTTTAACTTTGCAAAGAGACTACGAAAAATGTGTCAAGTCTGATAATGTAGTTGCCAAGGTAAAATACCACTACAGTGAAGGGGAAAAGTGAACAGTTTTGTATTTACTAGTTCATGTCAGTAAGACAGATATTCTCAGGTGGCTTCTCTGAGAGCAGGATCTGTGGCATGTAACCCAGCAGCAGGCGGTTCTGGTCATTGATTTCTCTTTTTATGAGAATTAAGGTGATCACATGAGTTTGTAACAGAAGGCTGAGGGATGGATTATAGAAAGCAATCACCTTACAAAGAAAGACAGACTTTATAAAGCATTTAAATTTATCAAGATTGTGACCAGTCTATTCTGTCCAAACTCACTGAATATCTGTTCAAATTTTGGCCAAAGAATAGCAGAAACAAAGTTCAGGAGACACTGGCTCTTAACATCTACTTAATGGTGCCTGCCTTATGTTCCCATCCTTATTCTGTCATACACACACTCATACAAATTCTATTTCTATTAAGTCCCATTCACATTTTTGTGGGTGAAAAACCTGGAGCAAAGCAATGGAAAGACTTGTTAGACCACACAGTGAGCAAAAGATATGGCAGGAAGCAACCCCAATGCTCTGGCATTACCCATCCAACTTCCTCAGCCCTGCTTTAGTGATACCACAGTAGATGAAAGAAATCATTATGGGCACACACTATCTATTATTAAGGTTGCTGAACATGTTCCACTACTGAGTTGCCTTTTTTTTTTTTTTTTTAATAACCCTGGGTGTTCTAGAAATCCATACACAGATGTTGGAAACCAAATAAGTATGGTTTGACCAAGACTCTCCTGAACGCAGCTCACCTTGTCTTATCTCCCCAGCTTCCATTTGGCTAAGTCAGTGGGTTAAGCCAATTCTACACATGCCTCAGAGAAAACTCAGGGCTTGAATCGCACCTTAAATGATCTCAATCACACCAGGCTTTTTCTACAGAAGGCCATAGTCAGCTGGAACAGATACACTGAAGTCCTTAGTAAAGATTTGCTTTCTCTAAGAGTAGTAAATAAACACTTTCCAAAGTAATAACAATGTAATAAATAAATAAATAAATGGCAAGAGTTGTCTTTAAGACAACCTGTCTGACAGCGTGGTTTAGAAATACAGAGCACACAGAACTCCTAGGAACTGTAAACTCAAGCCCTTAAGTCTCGTTACTACACAGCCTCCAAGCAGAGAAGGTGTTAGATTTTGCAGAAAGTTATCTCAGTCCATATTTTGCTCTCTTAAAAGACGGGTGCAGTTTCTCCACTTGTCCTCTCAGCAACTTTGCCCACCAAAACATTTCAGAGGAAACTCTTTATCCCTTCTTTAACATAAGCAAACACAATGCCCTTTGAGACATATGCAGAAAAACTCCTGCGTCACACACTGACCTAAAAGAAAAGAATAAAATATTGAGGAATCATTCATCAAGCTCTATCTGTCCTGTGCTGGCTCAGACACTCTAAAAGAAATTTGTAACCCTGAAAAATGAAAAAAGAGTCCAAAGAGACTTGCTGAGAACTTATTTTTTTTAAAAAAAAAAAAAAGCTGTTTTTCAGAAGGAAGGAAAAGAACGGAGATATTTTCATGAGAATATATAATCATTTACCAAGCATATTGCTTGGAAGCAGAGGACAAAACCCCTGGTGAAGCTGAGAGAAGATACCTCTAGTGAGCTACCAGCCAAAAGGCCAGGGCAAGTTCCCAGAAAGGGAGCCAGGATTGTTCCTATCTCTGCTCTGCCAGTCTCCTTCAACAGCAATGAGATCTCTAACCATTAACTTCTTCATTTTTGACTCTTGCTCTCTCTGTTGTTTTTTGTTGTTTTTTTTTTTCAAAAGATATTTTTGAAATCTCAAAAATAATCAGAATAGGAAAGCCATTTTGCATCTAATTGCGATCATAACAGAGGGCTGTTTCTGACCCCTCCTAAACCCTGAGCATTTACCTTTGTGCTTTAACAATGTCCTTTTAAAAAAGCCTTTGTGTGTGAGAACAACCCTAATGGTTAGTATAGGTAGTAACCTAGGCAAAATTCTGATCAAGAGCATTCTTTTTTCTACACTCTTAATTTCACTCATCTTTTCATTTCTTACCTCTGGATTCAATTCAAAACTGAGGTGAACTTTTTCTCCAGGTTGAATTTTAGCTACATCAAAGCGAACAGTCAAAAGCTGGTCATCCGGTGTAAAAGTATCCTCATCGCAGACTGTCAGCTCCAGGATGTTCTAAGGAAAGAGGCAGGGAAGGATGTAAATGCCATGTTCTATGACTACTAAGCCCAAAAGGAAGGTATAGCAAGAGTCAGCATGCAGCCCTCACACTGCTCTATGCAGTCAGACTCCTGTGATAGCACAGAGCTTGGTTCATAGCCCCTGGGGCTCAGATTGCAAAATCGAGGATTAACCCAACAAAAGATACATCATCAGCCTTGGCAATGAACAAGAGCTCAAAAGAAAGGCAGCATAAGTGACATGCACAGTGGCAATATGCACTGAGAGTAGAGATTAGACGTGCCATTCATCATGGTCATATGCGGATTCAAAATTGCTATCTTGAGAAATGTTGGCATATCAGCAGAAAGTAGTGACAGAGACCAAACCCTTAGCCCTTTACACATGGAAGATAAAGTACATTAACAAATTATTTTAACAAGATTTTAGTTGTAGTGATTGCCCTTGCAATTCCTCAGTATTCAGATTTCCCTTAGCAGCATGAGAAGATGCAGCACTGTTAAGCCATAGGAAGTTGTTCCCACGTCTAGACCTTGTATAACTCATGCTCCAATTGCTAAACTACACCTGCTAACTATACTAATATTTCAAAAGTTTTTTACAACTGTTCCAGGACAGGAAGAAGCATTGAACTTTATTACAGGTGATCAATAACCATCTGAGTTTACACTCATTCAAAGAAGCATGGGATAGTCTATGGTTCTAAGTCTGTAAGTCAAATGTTCAAAAAGGTTTGGTACATCCATAGCAAATACAGCCTATTAGGCTTTCAAAAATATGCCTGTTTAATGATAAAATGGTTAGTAATAACAGATATTTTTAATGTTTTAAAAAAATAGCATTAAGTAATGGTACCTCTTCCAATTTACAAATGGCATCACTGTTACTGTGTTAAGCAGGTATTGGACTCAATGATCTCAGAGGTCCCTTCCAACCATGAAAATTATATGATTCTGTGATACAGCAAAAATGCCTTCACAGTCGCATATAAGAAAACGTAAGTAATCCTCTAAAGAGTTTATAAAACCTCCCATCCAATTCATAAGTTTCTTCTGCTTAGAAAATGACAGAGACCAGTCAGGGTCATACCAAGGCTGTTTACTTACTGGTAGGAAACACCATCTCTCATGCCATCTCCAATGCTTTCTGTATCTTTCCATTAGCATCCTATTCCTCAGCGTAACTGAGTTCAAGCCTCTGTGTGAACCTGAACACAGCAGGTGAAGATGTCTGCTTTAGAAAGCACCTACTCACTGTCACAGGTGCAGATCCTACCTTTACTTCTCTTTGTATCATGAAATGGAAAGCTTCATTCCAGACAGGGTTTTTGCAGTTGCGTATGGTCCTTGTCCGAGCTTCCCGACATGAAGCTGTTGGCAGCCACAACTTAACATAGCAGTCAGTTTGGCTCACTGTGTTAACAAAAAGATGCATAATTAGCACAGCAGCACTTTCTTATAATTTCTTTTGCCCAGTCAGGGAAAAAAAGATTAACCTCTGAGTAGTCCTAAATATTTCATTAAAGCCAAAGGAAAACATTCTGGGTTTAGTGTTATTTAACATTTCTATCTACATTTGTGTCAATTCCAAAGAAAAGTAAATTTTAAACCGCTAATTCTATTTTATAACAAAAGCCAAAATAGTCAACTTTGACAGTACTGAGGTATTCCAGCTCTTCTGATTTTTTACTTCTATTTTCAAATATTTCTCAGGTTCCAAGTAAATTTATATATGGCTTCCCTTCCTGAAACTTGGCTTTTTCCAAAAAAAAAATGGAAAATGTAGTTTGGGGAATTTTTTCACCTGGTTCTAATTGTAATGCACAAGCCATTCACAGTGATGATACAGCAACAAAGACGCAAACAGAGCAGCACCCAACTATTGACTTTTCCTATATCTTCCACAAAGGTGCCCTTTCAGAAGGGAAATAGGGGAACTGAAGAGTTAGGGGGAAAGGAAATATCTCAGAGCAGCCAGTGAAGGGAAAGACAACCTTCTTTCCTGGCACAGATTTCTATTCTATTTAATTTTTTTTGTTAACTTCTTTTCTAAATTTTTTTACTTGAGTCTAAACAAAAAGGAAACCAGATACAACCTCTTCAGCTTAAAAACATGGGACGTTACTGTAATCCAGTGTAAAGCAACAGGTGTCCAAGAGCATTAAATTCAGGTGACAGTGATTTTCTTGCTAACCTATAAACATGCCATTGTTGATACTTACACAGATCTGCCTTGTGAAGATTTCTCATGTTTATAATTTTTACAGTAAGCCAGCATAACTGAGGCACTTCTGGCTGCAGAACAATGAGAAAGGTACCTTAATTATCAGCATATAATTCAGATATAACTAACACAGCCTATCCTATAGCATAGCAATAGTATATTCTCCCATTAATGAAGTGAAATTATTTCTTGTGATTTGAAACTATACAGTGTTAGATTCCAGCAATGTTTACTAACCAGTTGTGTTTAAGATAAAGTTTTCTAAAGATTTAGGTTTTGGAGGTTCATTTTTAATGTAGGGAGTAGTAAGACATACCACAAGATAGTTTCCACAAAGAAAAAGAAGTTACTACATGACTGCCCCTGTAAAATCCAGCTACATTTGAACTACTGTTTGCTCTTCAAATTTCAGGCTAAGTGCAACAGATCCCAGCATAGCACTTCCTGGCGTGCCAGCTGCAAGACCATGGGATGCCCCCATTCCTCCGCAGAGGCTATGTGGCTGCCTGTCTGCCACATAGCACTGTTGCAGAACAAGACAGATACCCTCCATTCTATAATGTCCTGGTCAAGATATCACTGCTGCTGCCCAATTTGGCTGTGGGATAGGTAATGCCATAACATCCATCATCATACCAAAATACCTGACCCTTAAAAGGAAATAAATTACTAAAAGAGGGAGAGAATGATTCTAGACATGAATGGCCCAGTATGAGACTACAGAGCTCTTCAGCTACACCAGCAGGAGGAAGGCTGAAATCAGAGGCTTGGGGTAAGCATCCTTCCATTTCACACACAGGTCCAGTTCCCTATCAGGTAGCTCTAGCACTTCAGTGCAAATTTGACAGAAGGCAGAAGAACCTGTATTTTTCTGATATTTTTCTTTCCTCTGTGTGGCACTGAATAAAGATAACCTGTCATAAATAAGGTTTACATTAATCAAAATGAAACCACATTTCCACAACATGCAGAACTGGTACATGTACATAAATCAGGAGCTGGAGGAAGACCAGAACTGAAAAAAGCATGAATCACAAAAATCTCTAAATAATATAAGGAAATGAAAAGTTGCAAACAGAAACCAAATTAGACAAGATGAGAGCAAAATTGCTAGGATGTTAGATTATGCAATTAAACAGAAAGAAGCTGGAATAAAAGTTTTAATTGCATATGAATGCACATAAGCAGGAAAAAAAAAAAAAAAAACAAAACCAAAACAAAACAAAAAAACACCCACCACCCAAAAAAAGAAAAAAAAAGCATAAATAGGTGATTCAGAATGCCCTGGCTTATTCAGAACTATTTGCATAATAAATTATTTTAAAAATTGATTCACTTGGAAAAAGAGGAGAAGCACTGAGCTATAGCAACATACTGACATCCCCACACTGCAGGGGTCTACACGGGAACAGTTGGAAGGCTCCACAACCCTCTCTACTTTTTGTTTTCTCCCTCCACTCCCTATCACAGCTAAAAACAACCCTGTGGTCTTGTTTTTCCTGGAAACAAGCATCTTGAACATCAGAAGTAAAATGTTACACAGAATGAGTAGGTCCATTAATTAAATTGAAAGGAACGATTAAATCTTCAAAGCATCATGATTTCTGAGAGACTGGCCCCTTTCATATCTCTTCTTTTCCTAGTGTCCTGACAGGAGTAGATTAACCATCTAAAAAGCAGTAATCCACCAGGCTATTTACAAGTCACGGCAAAATTCTCAACCCAATAGTTTTCTCTCAGAAAGCGTCAAACAAAACCGACAGGTTTGGAAGAAACTCATCAACCTCAGAAAAAATTTTGGCAGATATGTTTGAGAAGATAACGAGAACGACAAGAGCAGCTGATCTGAACTGCTGAAAGCTGTACTTTTCATCCCAAATACAGAGGATTAATTTTTCATCCTCAGTGTCAGTACCACCCATTATCCAGGAGTTTGAAGGAAACTTATTCACAAGATGGCTGAAGTACTAAGAAAACATGCAGACATAAACCCAAGTATTATGCCATAGTGCTAGCAGGTAGTGAGTACACTGCTCTCCTGGATCTAGTGAAGAGTTAGTCTCATATTTCTGAACTGAACACAGCCAGGGAGCAGATTCAAGAAACTCAGGGGGTAAAAGCATAGAATCTTCAATTTTTTTAAGTTATCATTTAATATCATTCCAACCAGTCATTACTCAGAAAGGAAATAATTTGTTACATATCCAGTATTTACCACATTCAGTACCTTCCAACACCTTTTGCCAGTACAGTTTTGTTAAAATTAGTATTCAGAATTACCTTAAGTGGCAGGCACTGAATAATATCTGCTGTTCTGCCTCCATAAAGCAAAGGAAAAATAATTTGAAGACTGAGCCCTGGGTGTTATGAGGTACAACTACCATCGTATAGTGATGTCACACTAAAATCCAGCTCTCCCGGTTCCTTGCCCAGCATCAGAACCACAAATGCATCACCTTCCTCACCTTCCCAACCCCTAAGACATAGTGAATGTTTTCCACTCTAGAGAGCACACTCACAAAGAAACAAATATTCCCTTAAACTAACCATTAAAAAAATATCATCTCTCATAATAACAGTTAAGCTTAGGGAGAGATAGGAAAGGCTGGCAGAAGACTACAGGTAGCATGGGCACTGTTCATGCCCCACAGCTCTCTCCTTGCAGCCCAGGAGCTGTGCTCTATACAATACCTCATCTTCAGCGCTGCACGGTCTTTCATGATTCTTCCTCCCGATTCCAATCTTCCTATGTGGGTTTGCTCGGATGAACCGATCCTGGGGACAAGAAGCCAAGAGATAAAACCCAGCAGTCAATTCATAGTTTTCAGTTTCTGCTCAGATTCAGCATGGCAATAGCTGGAATCCTACTGTTTCTCCTCCTTATGATGGGATATGTCTCCATCTCACCAAGAGTACCTATCTGCTGCTCTTGGCTAATTACTCTGCACACTGCAGACCTGTTTAACATTTAAGGATCAGAACTCTCCAAGCATTTGCTTAGAATCTCAATCAAGACAGCCAAACAGATCCTCCTGCTCCACCACTGATTTTCTCTTACCAAAGGTGAATAGGCTGACGATCCCATGAGTATCTCCGTTTCATAAAAGACAAAATTATAATGGTCTAGTCTGTATGCCTCACAGCTGGCAGATGCTCCTGGACCTTGCTATTTTCCAACCAACTGAGGCAGGGAAGAAGAGCTGTATAGATTGACTCATAGCTCCACCTCCTACTGATTTCAAAAGCACAAACTATGCTTCTTTTTTTTTTTTTCCAAACACCACAGTGATTTAGGGTAAAGAAAGGAGATTGGTCAAACATTTTATCGTAGGCTAACTCCAAAATAAAAGAGTTATCCACCACTGTAAGGTCTGAATAAAAATATAACCACATAACCACACACAGAAGGATACCCTGAAGTAGTTGCATCTCTCACAAGCTAGCAACACCTAGCAGGACATTGCAACTATTGATACCTACTGTAGCAACTGTTACTTTCTCTAGTTCTAAAATCTAGACCTGTACTTTGGCTGCAACAAGTGGAGCGACCTGAACATGCAAACAGCAGCATTCCAGCTCCCACCAGCTTCTCCAGCCAAAGGAGAAACTGCAACAGTTTTTGCCAAGTTCACTACAAATGACAGCCACAGTGTGGAGACTGGCTCTTATAGGCAGTGGCAAATAAAGAAAACAGCCTGTAGCGTTTCTTCTCTCTTATTGCTTCTGTATAAGGGAGGTTGTGGGGTAAACAGAGCCAGCAGAAACTTCTGTTACTGAAACATATTTTAATAAAAGTGCTACTTTCAATTAAATTATGTTAGAAATTCATATGAGCTTTAACACAAGTATCAGAATCATCGAATGGTTAGAGTTGGAAGGGACCTTAAAGATCATCAAATTCCAACTCCCCTGCCATGGGCAGGGACACTTCCCACTAGGCCAGGTTGCTCAAAGTCCCATCCAGTCTGACCTTTCTTTCAAAAATGTTTAAACATTCCTGTACAAATTGTCAATTCTTATTTCATTTTCACTTTGGAATGAACTCACATTATTTTTCTGTAATAGCACTCAATAAAAGTATTTCAATTACTAAAATATGACGGAAGTCAGCTATTGCATTAAACATTTTTAAAATCACTGAAACCCACTGTTATTCAATAGTGAGAAATTGCAGCTGAAATAAGGCTGTCTTGAAATAAGTGGGGGGTTTGGATGTTTTTTGTTTTTTTTTTTAAGAATTTTGATGTTTCCAAATCAGACACAAATCCCTTTTTGAAAGCAGCGGGGCTTATAAGAAAAAGAAATCTGACTTTCAACAATTTCAAATGAACATCTCTGACTATTCAAACTGTCCTGCAGAAGAGATCTGCCTTGGATCAAGTTTCAAATCATTATTATAATTAGTTGGGTCTTTCACAGAGGCAGGCATTGAATACATAAAAGTCCCTACTTTAGGTTGTACTATTAATTATGCAAGAGAGTGATGATTTCCCAGCTAGAGGGTTTTTGTCAGGTTGTTCAGGGTTTTTTTTTTATTTTGTAGCACAGTCTAATTACAATAGAGACCTATCTCACTTATATTATTTGATAATGCTTTTGAAGCAATGCTCCCTGCTTTGAAACAAGAGGTGCAGCTGATGCTGTTACAAGAGGTTGAACATGAAAGCCATTGCATCACTTTGCTCAGGCTCTGAAGTCATTTTATGGCTCAGTTTAATGACAGTGGGTTCTCTCCAGCTCTTCAAGTATAAAAGTTGTCCATCCAATTAGATATTATGCTTTGTTCCCCACTCAACTCCTGCCTTTCATGCAATCTCCGCATTTGGGGCTTGTGGGGATCTCAAATTAAAGCAGGCAATATTAACTGCTCAAGCAGCTACATCGCTATACTATACACACTTGATCATCGTGACAAAGAAGAAATCCAGCTAAACAACTCTCCCGTGCAAAAGACGATGTAGCCCAGCAGCAGTAGGAAGTTACGTGATAACACGATAGTGTGCATCATGAACAATGGTGCAGGTGAGTCAGAACTCAGGAAGCCACAGACCAGAAGACAAGACAGTGTTTCACCAATAGCTTTATAACAACTCAAGTCTTCAGCGGTACACCATCAGTCGCATGGTGATATGAGGTCAGGAGTCAGACACCTAAACGGGGCCACGTAACTTGCAGCACTGGTGCCTAGGCTAGCAGAGCTGACCAGTTACAGCAGCACAGGCTCTGCAGCCTCTTGAGATACAGCTGCAAGAGCTGGAGACTCCTACTTGCCACCATGAACCCAAATATATTTTGACAAATGCTCAGAAGCACTTTCCTGTTACAGAAATTTGAGACTGGTAATTGGTGATACCTCCAACTTCTTTTAGGGTTTTTACAGCTATTTGACATGTAATATAAGACAAAGTGGAAAAAGCCTTGAGAGTCTGGCTCACAAGCCTTGCAAGGCTGCTAACTTCTCATAGAAAGGTGCTGTGATAAAAAACCACAATTCTCTTGATCTGAGCTCTGATACACCAATGCAGCCACAGGGTCCAACTTCATTTCTAAAAATACCAGTCTTTTTAATCTTCATAATGCCCTAAATAGAAGCTGTTGGACACCATCTCTAAATATCATGCATCATTTACATGACCCAAATTAAATATCCCAAAACTGAATCACTCATAATCCTTTTTTGACCTAGATTCTGACAAAATCTGAAGTGATGGTGATTGAAATACCTAAGAAAATAAGCCTTCATGCATTTTTTCAGAGCATCTGTCTAAAGGGTTTGGGAAAGATGAAGAACAAGAAACATTAAGCTGCATTTCCTGCTTTGATAATATAGAGAAGACCACATGGACAATAACAAATTTTCTTTCTTGTGGGACAATAACAAATTAACTGCTTGACTTAATATTGTCTGTTGCACATAAGTCGCACAATTGTGTTCATATCCTGTTAGAATTAAAGTTTTGTTCTAATACATGATTCAGCATGACCATAAAAAAGTATTCACGTTCAATATTGCCAATTTAGGCCTTACTTACAAATTAGTCATGCCAATTTTGTCAGGTTATTTCGTAAGCACTTCAACACATCTGAAGTGAGTTGACGCAAGTGATAATGACAACAAATGTACAATTTGCTTTGAGTTACTGCTGAGGGTATAGCTATACTCAAGGACTGAATTACTAAAGAGCACCTTCCCCTCAAACAGCACTACTAGAGCCACCCAATTCACCACTCAGGGAATGCTAAGTCACAGTGCACAGGATTCACCTGCATCCTCAGTTCAGACTAGAAAATATCAGCTATCTTTTATAGGTATATAAGATATACCTATAAATATAAGATACATAAGATAGATAAGATGGATATGATATATCGATAAGATATAAGATATAGATATAAGATATATCTATATAAGATATACCTATATCTATATACCAGCCCAGAAAGCCAACTGTATCCTGGGCTGCATCAAAAGAAGTGTGACCAGCAGGTCACGGGAGGTGATTCTGCCCCTCTACTCTGTGCTCATGAGACCTCACCTGGAGTACTGTGTCCAGCTCTGGAGTCCTCAACAGATAAAGGACATAGAACTGTTAGAACGGGTCCAACGGAGGGCCACAAAGATGATTAGATTGATGGAGCACTTCTATGAGGACAGACAGAGAGAGCTGAGGCTGTTCAGCCTGGAGAAGAGAAGGCTCTGGGGAGACCTTCTAGCAGCCGTTCAGTATCTGAAGGGAGCCTACAGGAGAGCAGGAGAGGGACTCTTTGTCAGGAAGTGGAGTGATAGGACAAGGGGTAATGGTTTTAAA
>VZRU01002960.1:38323-54991 GCA_013398155.1 Pedionomus torquatus | reverse complement strand
CCCGGGATTATGCAATGACATTTTTTATTTGTTTTAAATTTAAAAGTTGCATGAAAAAATTATTTACATATGGTATTGTGGGTTTTTTTTTTTCTCTTAAGAGAAAAGGATTTGAAGTTTCGTCCATCATTTTCTGACCAGTTTTGCTTCTCCCCTGAGTTATCACACCTAGTTAATCAAGCTTTGCAGCTCTGTGTGTTTACCCCTAAGGTAAACTCATCCTGGTATTTACATCAACACCCTTGGCTGAAACTATGTGAGGCGTGAATCATAGCCTCTGTGGAATTCTCATCACAGCTTCTGGTTTGTAGGACATTACACAACTCTTGGCAGACTTCAGCTAACTTAACTGTGGTCAACAACCCAATAACCAGTTCACAAACAAACAAACAAACAAAACCAAAAAACCCACCCACACACCAACAGCGCTGTGGAGCTTAACTGCAGTTGTGGATAGAAGTGATAGAAGTGCAAGAAGCAAAATCATAGTCATGATTACACGCCCTCAAAACTACAGCAGAGAAGATGGCTACAGGACAATGCTTGTCATTAGTAAGGTACAAAGCTTATGGTTAGTAGCAGAATGTTTCTTAGGTGTCTCCTGTATTACTAACTCCAATTCCAACTGACATGCTTTGCCCTGAAACTGAAAGATCCTTCCGTCACATACAGTTCATTTCAGAGAGATTTGCTCAGACATTTGCAGGAAAAAGAGCCATAATAAATATAATTTTATAGTATGCCCACTAAATACAGCAGCCTACTCTTGCAGCAGAAAAATGAAGTTACTGTGCCTGTAGCTCAAGGTCTTTTCTTATGATACTTTAAGACTATAAACGTAGCAGGTGATGCCATGATACTTTAAGACTATAAACGTAGCAGGTGATGCCTTGTTGAGGAGCAAGTGGAGAGTCATTGCAGTGTCATGTAAGAGGACATTATCTCCCCTTAACACATCTGAAAAATGTGATGGGTAATGAAAGACATGCAGGTATGTCTGTTGATGCTGAAGCATAGTCTGTAAAATTCAGCCACTTTCAGGACAAAGTTTCACTCATCATCACCAAAACACAAGTCGTGATGGCCTTAGTGGGGGTGATCTGTGCTGTGAAAATAAATGGCCAATAGAAGTGAAGTTTGCTACCACTGCTGCTATCTTTCCGCTCCTTCCAGTTTGCTATTTGGGAAGTCAACAGTGAGAAGCTGTAGCCTTAAGGAGAAAAGAGTTATCAATATTCTTTCATCCAATCAAGAATTGGTTTGTGGCTTAGAGGAATCTTAGGCTTCGCATCTCATGCTTTTGTGCCACTTTACTGAGCTCTGCTACCGTTTCACCAGGAGAGTCAGAAGTGGAGGAAGAATTATTAGATACATCCTACATAAATACCGGAATAGGTAAAAGGATATTTTCAAGTGCACTTATCTTCTCCTTAGACCACAAGGACCACAATTCCTCACAGCAGTGTTCTAATTATATCTTTACACTAAGACATGAGCCACGCAGGGAGTTGCATGATCACATTTCTTTGGACAGCAAGAAAGCTTAGTAGTACCACCATGAATTGCAAAAATTAGGTCACAAATAAATTTACATTCAACACCACTTGGGCAGCTCCTCATCATCCTCTTAAGAAAAATTCTACATCCAACTCTTGTATTTACATTTATTCTCCTTTCCCTTCAGAGTCATACACAAGTCACCTAAATACAGAGTCCATAACCTCAAGGACCATCAGGAATAGGATTTTCCAGACAGTAACTGCTCAAACATATCTCCATATTGGGTCTAGGCATGTGTTAGTGAATGCTCCCTTCTGACATACATGTCATTCGATATACATGCATGTCTTAGTTCCCACAAGGTCTCAATCTGTTGCCATCAAGAGTATCTTACCTCTAAGACAGGGAGCAGGAGGGAAAATAAAATTGCCCTAGAGTATTACTAGGAGAAAAGCTAGTAGTTGGTTTTCTCACCATTATTTAGTACACAATACTTTCACCAAGAACCCACACCCAGCCAATTTGTAAAGGCATCACTCCTGATCTAATGCTTCACAGACAGCATGTATTCTCTCAGGGCTCACTGTGCTGCAGGAGCAGTATACACACCAAATTATCATGGCTATGATTCTTAAATGGGACTCAGCTGGAAGAGACTGGAAGGAGAGCAAGTGCTGTCCAGAAGCTGCCAGAAGGCCTGTAGTGTCCTATTTACCTCATCAGCATGAAGCAGGAGCAACAAGGTTTGTGACAGAACTTCCGTGTTACAGCAGAACTGAAACAGAATCATAGAACCCTAATGGTTGGAAAAGACCTTTAAGATCATCAAGTCCAACCTTTAACCCAGCATTGCCAAGCTACTACTAAACCACGTTGCTCATCACTACATCTCCAGAGGCCATTTCTTCTTTTCCTATTGCCTGTTGCTTGGGAAAGAGACCAACCCTCACCTTGCTACCCCCTCCTTTCAGGTAGCTGTAGAACATTATTAAGGTCTCCCCTCAGCCTCTTTTCTCCAAGCTAAGCAACCCCAGTTTCCTCAGCTGCTCCTCATAAGGCTTGTGCTCTAGGCCCTCATCAGCTTTGCTCACCTTCTCTGGACATGCTCCAGCACTTCAATCTTTTCTTGTAGTGAGGGGTCCAAAACAGAACACAGCACTTGAGGTGTGGCCTCACCAGCACTGAGTACAACGGGACAATCACTTCCCTAGTTCTACTCACCACACTGTTCCTGACACAGGCCAGGATGCTGTTGGCCTCCTTGGCCACTCCATTCACCACAATTCTTTGGGCCTGGCCATCACACCAGTATTTGACACAGTGAAGAGTATGCCCGCCCAAGCCAAGGGCAGCCAGTTTCTCCAGGAGAATGCTGTAGGAAACAGCATCAGAGGCTTTACTTTAGTCTAGGTAGATAACATCCACAGCCTTTCCCTTGCCCACCTTGCAGGTCACCTTGTTATAGATGGAGGTCAGGTTAGTCAACCAGGAACTGTCTTTCATAAACCTCTGCAGACTGGGCCTGATTATCTGGTTGCCCTATATGTGCCACAAGATGGCACTCAAGATGATCGGCTCCATGACCTTCCCCAGCACCAAGGTCAGACTGACAGGCCTTTCCTCACATTTCTGCTCCACAGAGCTGGCTTAAACACACAGAATGCCAGGCCACAACAGTGGTCTACCCTGTGTCCAGTCGCTTACCACAAGATTCTGCTCCCTCCTTTGCCCTAGTACAGCTGCAATTTATGCAGTGCTGCCCTGAGCAACCTAACAAAGAAGCATAAATATTACCTTCACAGCACTGGTGGTGGCATTTTAAGTTTCATTCCACTTTGGGTCACTGCAGTTATCCTGCAGACCAGGGTTTGGGAAGTGACTGGAGGTGCAGTCAGAAGGTCTGCTGCCACAAAGCGGTTTGCCTTTGGCACTGGAAAGGGAGACAAACAAGCAGTTACTTTTGTATGAAACCACTGTTTTCTTAATAGAGTATAAAATCACATTAGCCACTTTATATTGTTTTGTCGCTACTTCGGGCTTCAAAAAATCCACAACAGAATTCTTATTACAAAAATCTTCCAGAGTATTGTATTTAAAACACATTAATTAATAATTCATTGTTTACTCATACAGCAGCACCAACACTGAGCACAATAAATTACAAAAATATTAGTTGCAAAGCTCTATAGCTGAAAAGAGCTTGAGCTAGAGAAGCTTCTTAGCAACTTAGAACATAACTCCATGTATGAAAGAAAAGAAACCCAGAATTTTGCGAATGCCCACAGGTCCTTGTGCATGGTGATTTAGCAACCCCAGAAAAGGAAGGCTACCTTATCTGTAATACCTGTTCATATAAACAGGTAGCTTTACAGGTGCAGGCAGTATGTTCTTTTTTAAGGGTGGTCATAGTTGGAAGACCAGGTTGTTAAGAGTCCAAAGTACCAGGCTAATTTGCCTAGTTAAAAATCAAAACCAAAAGGTTCTTTTAAAACTGTTTTTAAAGTGATTCTGCTGTAGGCACAACAAAGACAGGTGACTGAGATTTAAGTAAGAGTCAACTTAATTCACTGGCACAACTTCCAATTCTTACTAACATAATCAAAATCACAGTTCTTGACCTTGATCAGTCTGCCCCTTTTATTTTCTTAGTTGAAGTGATTTTTCAACATTTTTAGGTCTTTTTAGGACACAGGTCTGGTGTGCCTAGTGTACTCATCCTCCCCTCAATCGGGTGGGCCTGCAGTAAACACCAACCATGAGGTTTCCTTTGTTGGCTCGGCCTCTAACTTTCACTCACAAACTTGCAACCTGTTCATCACTATTTTTCAAAGACAGCTTGGTGCAATCAAGCTGGGTTTTTTTACATATTTAATGACTGTGTGACGAAATTTCATGAACTCTGTATACTAACTCATGATGCTTCCAACTGGATCATTCTTTTGTTCTTCCCCACACCCTTTGGAAACTCATCACACTAGGAATGGCTGCCAAGCCTTATTTTTCTGCAAATCATCACGTGTGATTTCCTACAGAAAAAGCAGTAGCTTAGTACTCCACCCTTCCTTAACTACTAACTTGCTGCCATATTTTGCTAATTTTATCATAGACATATACATGTAAACTTTCTTTCTTTGTTCTCCATACTTTAGTAATTAATTGTTTTATGGAAGGTTACAAAAAAAGGTTACCTGGAAAAAGGGGAAAAAAAGCAATCCTGAAGAGCTGTTACTTCCTGCACACAAATTAAGCTACTTTGGTGGGTAAATCCAGGTTTATTTAAATGCTTATCACCTATACAGATTATTCACTCTGAACATTTATGAAGAAATAGAATAACCAAAGTTACCCTGCCACAGGACAAATACAAAAGTGAAATATTTTTAATAATTTCACCCAATTACTCTGAAGATAAAGTTGCTTAAATGATCCTTCACAAAGAACAGAATCAAGAAAATATTTGTTGGGATTTTTTTCCTCCATTATCCAGCAAACTTTCGGTGCATGTGCCTGTGTACATCTATGAACACATTTAATTGTGGGATACATAAATTCTTCCCTGATAAGTTTTTTATGAAAGACTTCATTCATAGAAAGTGCTATGATGGACTCTGCATTATATATTAAAAAGACTGAAAGGGATGCATGAGTTATCAAATCAAATAGGTTCAGACAGCGACAGAATAACCAAGAGAGGTTACACAAACTTCCCTTTCCTGAAACCACCACAAAGTAGGATGACAAAACATTTTCCAGAACCTCATGATAAATTTTATCTGTGTAAACCAAACACCAAAATTACAGCACAGAGCAGACTACATCATGGAATCAAGGATACTACTTCATGTTCTACATGATGGCAAGAGAAGGAAATTTGGAAAGTACAATTCCATGCTGTATTTCATATCCTGCAGGACCCACAGGACAATAGCCAAAAAAATGTCAAGTTGAGAAATTCCCTTTTGAACACTAATATGATAAGCTGTCAAGCATTCTCAGCAAACAAGCAAGTGTTTGATACTGCAAAAAACAGTGTGGCTAGTTTGAATTATGAAAGGGTACAAATCATGAGAAGTATATGCGCACTCTGTCTCAGAACAATGTTTTTACTAACTAGGCCTTCCTTAGAATCAGGCTAAGATACTAGAAAGACAGGTTGGCCTGCAGGCTATTTTTGTAGACATCTTGTTTCCAGACTAACATGCCGTCTGCACACATACCTACTCTTGTAAATATATACCAAGAGCAAGACTGAGGCACCCATGTGAGCTCCTCCTTGGACTTTCCTCCCGTTTTCAGGGCTTCCTTCCCTATTGGCATTCCTTTGTGAGAGACCTCTAAACCCTGCAACTCAGCAAAATAAAACACGAGCCCAAACTTGCCAACTTCCTATTCTCATGGATATTCCTTTAACTTGGGATGCCAGGCTGATTTCTCCTTAATAGTTAGGCTTGAATTTAAATGCCACGACAAAAGACACTTTCCTCCTACAAGACCAGAAACTTTTTAACAAGACTGAAAAACATACACCACAGAGTGAGTGCACAGACTTGTTTGTGAACAACTATCCTACCATAACATGGAGTTTCAAGTGAGGTGGCTACTTAGCAGTATATGCAATATAGTATTACATTGACTTTTTTGCTTACCTTTTATTTGAATAAGGAAAAATACATCAAGACAAGTGTTCATAAGAAAGATTGTGAAAAGCACATTAGAAAAACTAATAATTAGAAGAAAAACACATTCAAAAATATACAAAATCATATCCATTTTTAAGCCTTTATATCATTTCAGATAAGAAAAATTTCCCGTGTCCAGTTATCAAATGCAGAATCAATACATTCAGCTCAAAGTAAAAGTCAAAAGAATAAACAGTGGTTGTTTGCAGCCCTTTTGTATTAGATATTTTCAATCATACAATTAGTGACCTTTCTCTGAGCTTTCTGCAAATTGACGTGAATTCCATCCCATGCCACAGCAGCACCTAACATTGTGGTTTATTCATTCACATTTATAATGTGTGCCTACCTTGAATATCAGTGTTTGTAAAATATATAGACACACACAGAAATTCCTTGAACAAAGGTCTGACTAAATTACAGGCCAAAGTGTAAGGAAAAAATACCTAAGTATCCTTGTGAAATGAGCCTTCCTTCCTCTTACACAGAAAGAGAAAGATGAGACTTGTAGCATTTTAAAGTTTCATCAGCTTGTGATGATCAAACTGTAGGAAGAAGTAACACAATCCCACAATGTCTCTTTAATTATTAAATATTTTTAAAGGGAACTACTATTTCCTCAAAAACAAATGGTTACCAAAGTAAGGTACTCTATATTGAACTTTCAGGGGACTAAAGGCCATCATAGGCCTTGCCTTCCATAGGCCATAGGAAGGAAATAACAGAGAGATCTTTGAGACTATAAATGGCAAAAATGGAAAACAGATAATGACTGTTCAGTCTTGAAAGTACATTGGCATCAGCCAGTAGCAAGTTAAAAGCTAAAGGACACATTTCCTCTTTCAGTGCATAGTTACAATCTGTGGAGTTCTTGCCACATGATCTAAGTTGTAGAAGTTTATGGAGGGAGGTTCAAAAAGCAAGAAAGACAAAGGTATAGAAGAAACACCACTGCACTTCCGACAAAAAGAGGTTCTTCCTCCACAAATTAGTAGTGTTTGGAAGATTATCTCCAGACACTTGGAAGTGTTTGAATAGATCTCCCTAGTCATCTGGTATCAACCACTGTAACATGAGATACTGGGGTAGATAATTCCCTACTCCTTCCCACGTGACAAAGCAACATCCATGTTGTACTGTACATCCCTTGGGCTTTTGTAAGAGCATCTGTCATCTGGAATGACTTTTCAGTGTCACATATGCTATTCCCTTCCCAAGAAGACAGTTTCCAGCTACTAGTTGCCATTATTCTGTCTTGAACAACATGGCTTTCATACACAGCAGCCTGTCTGTATCCTCAGCTACAGAAGCTGCTCATGTATTGGACATATCAATTACTTTCTTCGACTTTCTTCTTTGCAGAGCCAAGTTCAGGGTTTTGAAGAGAGTGTCCTTGCTGTTCAGAACATTGTAGCGATTCACCTCCACCAGCCTGCTGAAATCGTATGGCTCAAAGGTGAAATTTAGTGTACGGTACGGAGAATCTCTTGCCTCGATGAGAAAGTCACCAAACAACTTCTCTTCTTCTGATTCACGTTTAACTCCTGCAGCAAGAAACAAAAAACCCACAACACCCACACTCAAAAATCCCAACTGTCATACTTATTTTAGTTGGATTCTACAAGAAGTAATCAGAAACAACTCTGTTAAAGCTCCTCTTCAGAAATTTCTTTCAGGAAATCCAAAATGCTTGGAAGATGAAGGTAAAAATATTATTACCCTTTTTATTTCCACCAGACCCCAAAATACAGGATTAAAATATACCTTTGTTGTGATCAATTGCTTAGTGCATCCATGATTATCACACTCAAAACAGGAAATACAAAGCTCAGTTCTGCCTAGAAGTGCTGTTCTACACTGAATCAAAAGACTTTAAGACCCTGAGCTGAAGTTACATTAGGAAGTTAGTATATACTCTTTTAAATATGGCAACTTGTGTTTTGAGCACCCTGCCACTTAATTTTAAATATCAAGATGAATGTTAAAGAAATTTGCTAAAAACGCTTTTACTTGTTTCTATGATCAAAATAGTAGTCTTCAGCCATATTCAAACCCAACACTTTGAAACTCCTCATCACTGATGAGGAAATGCAGCCAGGGCCTGTCAAGCATTACAGTATTAACACAGATAGCACTAACTGGGTGCCTTACACCTCCCTTGCCACTGCATCAGTAGTGCACATTCTTTTCTAGATCATCTTTAAGGTCCATTCCAACTCTATCCATTCTATGATTCTATGGATTCCAAAAGTTTTCTTCGGGATGCTGTTCCCTCCCAGCATTGGAAAAATACGACAGTGAATTTTGTCTGATATTTTCTTAAAGTTATAGTTCTTTGTTTCACCCCAGTGCTCTTGCTGAGGTGGGCATTACAGTCTATATTAATTACATTAAACGAACCAAGGATCGCTTATCACTTGACCTTACGCTACAAGGGCACAGACCGCTTGACATTGAGTAACGTGATCTGACTCAAAAACTGGTCCACAACACTTTGCTGCTTGGTGGTTTAATCATAGCAAATAATCAAGTGAACTTATTATTTAAACCAATTTATAGTGCTTTCCTATATAGAGAGAGTAATTAGAAGTAACAAAATCAGGTATTTGTGGAAATTTTTTTGTAGAAATATTTGCAGAAAGCTTACAAAAGAAACAAAAATGCAGGCTAATTTTGATTCATCCAGCCCCTACATTTTTAATTTTTTTTTTAAACTGTCAGCCTCTTCTCTGATTCTCCTTTCCAAAAACAAACCCCAAAACCCCCACAAAACTCAGTAGAAGCTAATCCCATCTTAAATGGAAGTAACAATTTAACAAGTACAGGATAATACTAAGAATAATGAAAGGAAGGATGCTGAGCTCACTGAATTTCCCCATCAAGGCACCCAAAAGTTCTTAAAATAGCTCTTTAAAATATAGATCCCTTACCTGGAGCTTTGTATTTCTGGAAGGTGTCATTCACCAATGGAAAATGAAGAACAATGGGAGCCTTTGGATTATTTTCATCCACAAACACATAACATTCTTTTGGCTTGCTTTCATCTTCGTCACTCAATTCAATTTTTGGAAAAGGAATTTCTCGCTCCTCACAGTATTTCTGAGTCAGCTCTAAAACCTGTTGTCAAAGAACGAAAATAATTTTGATAGAATACTATCAACACCTCTAAGATTATTTAACTACGATCTAACAGAGAGGGACTCTCACAAAAGTGACAGAAATGCATCTTGCAAGTTGAAAAAAGAATTTATCTGGTTGGTGATAAAAAGCACAGTGAAGAATAGAACTAAGAACCTCAAACCAAGCATCAACAATTTGCAGCTGAAACTTTTTGTGCTTTGTTACTCTAAATATATACACTCTGATTTTTCTGCGCCTAAAAACAAGCACTAGTGCATACAGAAAATAACTTGTTTGCATGAAGAAAATCACTAATAGCGACTTTTCCATCAGATGTACAGCTATGTAACAAGGATCTTATGAAATGTGCAAACACATTTATTTTAGGAATGACCTATTTAGGCTTCCGAGAAGTTTTAAATCTTATTACCTATGTCACTTTATCTCCTCTCAACATTCACAGTAAAAGCACAGTACAATAACATTTGAAAGAGGCAAGAATTTATTGTAATACACTTCCATTAGTGTTTCTATTCACCATCTGCTGCCATTGTAAATATGAATCTGTGTTTCTATCTTCATGAAATAATGCTGAGCTGTACTTCTCACCTCAAACGGAGCTTCCCAGGAATAATTGAATGACAAGATAACATCTACATCCCTCTCTGGCTGAAGCACCAAAGGAAAGGGAGAGTTGATAGAAAAACCACCATCCACTAAGTACAGGCTCTCTTCCATGGGGGTCAGCTGGTTGGGAAATGCATCCAGATGAGTGCCTGAAAGACACTCCAAGTAACACAAGTAACTACAATGCATCATTACATATCCCTCAGTAAAAGCAACAAACACAGCTGGCATTATAGCTATCAGAAGGAAAAAGGCATTCCAACATACACATTGATCTGAGACTGGCCTGTAAAGTCTGATGATCAGTTTGCCTTATATGACTGAGCATACACAATGAATCAAATTTTTTGCTACGGTGTCAGAGGGGGTAAATTCCCCAACTTTTTTTCCGCTAAAGTCAAGCCTACTTATGTTACTGACTGTTACAGAATATTAACACACTTCATTATATCCCAGATACAGACAGACTCATTTACCTCTCCAAGCTACAAATTTCTTGATGTTAACATAATCTTTATGAAGATACAGTCCCTGCATGAAGTTGAAGGTTTCTCCACATGTGACACGGGACTTGAAGAAATCCTGGAAAATTTGTAACAAGGGGCCTCCAGGTATAACCAAGCGAGTCTTCAGTCGTGTTGGATCTCGGAAATGGAATCTTCGGCAGTCATCTGCAGAAGCCACAGAAGGATAGAGAACACATAACCAATGTTTGTCCAGCTCCAACTTCTCAATCTACAATATTTAATCAGTTGTCCTAAGGCTGGTTTGATTCCCAAACCAGGAATAATTTGAAAAATACAACTATTTTAAAGTACATTCTTACCTACAACTTTGATAACATCTTTGAAAGAGTCTAGAAAGCCCAGTCCTAGACCAACAACCTTCAGACAGATATCATCCAAGCTTGCAGCAAAGGCACTGCCCCACATTCCTGCATGAGAAATATAGAACAATTTAACATTCAAAAGGCCTTTCATTATGGACAGGTAGTCCATAATAGTCTCCTTGCACACTCAAGAATATCTGACTGTAATACTGTGAAATTATATCTAAACCTTTGGAGAAGAAGCTGACATTTCCCCCTTCTTCAAATTCTTTAGAAAGGAACAAAAAGACATAGATTTAAGTTAATGAGTCCCAAAAGCAGCACGGATACTTTCTGCCTTCCCTTTTATTCACTACTTTAACATCATACCTTGTAGAAAACAAATCCTAGGCTCTGGACGTTTCTGGACGAGGCGTCCCATGAAGAACTCACTGTCAAAGTCCTCTGTTCGAATAAAAACTCCGTATTTGCGAAACCCAACTTCATAGGGAGTAAATTCACACCATTCTACGAGCAAGTCAACGGGATATGTACTCATGTCAGAGTAAACATAGGTGAAAATACTCATTCGAGTTCTGCTTACACAAGGGAGAGAGAAGGGAGTCTCCCTCCATCAGTATGGATTTCCCTAATAGGGTTCTCAGTGAGCCTCTGTCTTACACATGATTAATAAAAACTCTTGTACAGGTTTTCATTGAATCAATACAACCTCCTTTCAATAAAAAAAAAAAGATAATAAAAAAAACGGAGCTTCATAGTGGCACACAGATGGACACACGCATTTGTGTTCCTGTCTCAATGCCTTTATCCTCACTTGTTGCATCATATTTAAAGTTTCAAGTGACCTGGAATATGACAGACCTTCATTTTTCACAGTAATGGTATAACCACAAAGAACCCAGGCTGCTAAATACCACCGTTTCAATGATGCATGCAACAAGGTTGCCAATCCATCCTTTTACATGAATCCTACACAAGCTGATTATCTGAGACTATAAGAGAAAGTAGGTTACCTAATTACCAAGGACTTCAAATCTCCAATTCAGACACAGATTTGTGTATTATAAGAATCTTCGCTCTTTGCTCCTGGAAATTTCAGGCACTTCCTAGCAAAATGTGTGGAGTGGCCAGCAGAGTTGAATCTCATTTCTCCATTATAGCCATTTGCAATCAGGATGATAGCACTCTGCCAAACAGTATCCTAACACCTCTTGCACTGCCAACTGCTGCTTGAGCCAAATTTCATGTTTTCAGCTACTCACTACTCAAGAAACTGGATAAGTGAAAGGAATTCATGGATTTCAGCAAACCAAAATAAATTTGCCGTGGTTATACCTGCAAAGTCACCACTGCTAATATTGGGTCTCACATTGACAGCCGCATAGATAGGATAGGGGTTCTGGGCCCATTTCACTGCTTCTTGCTGATCAGACAGCTTTGATGGATCTTCCTGGTTATAAGCAAGGAAGGAGAAGCACACTTTATCAGGTAAGTTCTATACCCATACTTTGATAATTTGAAGCTGTTCCTTAGCATTTTTAACTAACAATACTACTAATTCAAAGCCTTTTTCCTCCCTCTGTTCATGTATTTGGTAAGATTTTGCCAGAATATTTCTGCAGTTGCAAATTTACAATCCCTGACGTTATTAATAAACTAGTTACCCCTCTGATTTCTGATTTAAATTAGCATAACAAATATTGCACAGTAACATCATTTTGCAAAACGAACATTATTCTTTCAGGCTTAACCTGCCCAGTACAAAATCTATTTAACAACAGTCATTCGAAATAAACACTCCACTTTTCTACAGCACTGATTTATATGACTTCAAAATTCTTTAGTAAAGGGAGAGTGCCAGGAAACCTCAGGCAGAAAGAGATGAGAATTCTCTCTGTTTATCTCACACCTCCATCTCTACCTTTGTGGACTGAAATAGAGTAATTGATTTCTTGACACGTAACACACAGGTGGGCAGAGGTCCCCCCTGGAAGACAAACAGCAGTGCACATCCGAACATGAACTCTTTTACCTTCTGTTGTAGGAAGTATTCCACAATTAGGCCCCACAAATCCGTAAAGGAAACATTCCGTCCACTCCTCTCCATTGCACTCAGCTCCTGGAAATAGTATTTCAGTCGTTCTGGGGAAAATGCCCCTGTTTTGCTGCTGGACACAGTACCCTGAGCTCTTCTGATTGCCTCTTGAAGGTCTTTCTGTGACCAGTCAGGGTCTTGATACAGTGTAGATAAACACCTGAAAATGCTTATATTAATGTCATCAGTGATATCGACTCTTGTGTAAACAAGAATTTTAGCTAGTTACAATTAGTGCTGCAGTTTGGAACCAAAAGCTTTAGAAGTCTAGCTAGAAGATAAAACATCATGAAGGTAAACATGCTGAAAACCCTGGCACTTACAGGACAGCTTCATCCTGATTGCTAAACTATCTCTCAAGGACGTTCCAAGCATCCTACACTAGTACACTTGAACCAGTTCATAAATATGAGTTCACTCCAGGCCATAACAACCCTGAGAGATGGGCAGACAGCAACAGTGCTACTGCGATTAGCAACAGAGGCCATAGATCTGATTAAACAAGAAAATAGTTTAGACTATTGGCTATGACCACGAACAGATGCCTACATTATTTGAAACTCTGTCCCTGAATCAAAAGGTGGAGGCCAGAGCACAAGACTAGTGGAAGAATACTAGGTACATAGGAGTTAATTAAACACACAAACTCTGGAAGGGAGCATTTTACTGTCAGGTTGCACAACTCATCAGTGAAACCATTTCACAAAAACAATGTGTACTTATGAGGGATGATTTCACTGCAAACTCCAAGAACTGGGCTACTGAAACATTCTAGCTATATCTAACATCTCAGCACATTTCTCCAGTCCCCAAAAGGGCAATCCATTGCTATACCTCTACTCAGACACAGATGCCATTTTAGAAGGTGGTTCATGGGGGCGTGTTTCCAGTGACTTGCACCACCTCAGTTATCCTCTTGGCAAGGGTAAGGAAAGGGGGAAAGTTTCTGAAGGCAGCACTCTGCAGGAACATACATCAGTTTTATTCACAATATACACTCTAATATTCAACTGCCAGGCTTGCAAAAGCAGCAGATTCATAAATTTAGCCAGTAGGTATACGGGTTAGAAGTGACAATAAAACTTTGAGACTTTAGGTTCCTCATCACAACTCACAGGTGAGAACTGGTGAAATACTTGACTTTGTCTGTCTACAGATGGCACAAGTGCAGTTTCGGCCTTACTTTGCATCAGCACTGCCATATTCACCTGTAAATTTCTGGAGTCAACACTGGATGTAACTTACCAAGTAGAGCCAGAAATCCCACATAGATACATTGCAGCATCCAAAAGGCCCAGCTGCTGAAGACCAGCAAGACTGCCATAGAAGGATGTCAGCGCTCTCATCCCACCTCCAGACCCCAGGACCGCTACAACTGGAACCTGCAGAGAGAAAACTCAGGAGTAACAAAAGTTCAAACTTTTGAATTGCCAATAAGTTACAGAACTAATCCCATTTAAGCCTCATTTATATAAAAATAAGACATAAATTTTCTGTTTATGTTTCAAGTAATCTCAGATTTCATTTCAAACAACTTCTTTATCTGCTTTGTAATTGAAATACGTTGTTTTCTCTAAAACATAGCATTGTCATCCTAGGGACAGTCACTTGCTGAAAATGTTGTGTATATTATCACACTTTTCTTGAATGCCATACAACATACACATAAGAACAAAAAAAAGGCAAGTATTCTAATAACAGCTTGAAATCTTGGTCTGTGATCCTTCGGTGCTATTTAGATATGTGTCCTCAAATCAGCAATTACGAAACTGTTCCTTTGGTCAGAGCTTCCATTTAACCATTCTAAAACAACACTTTCCCATCACAACTCAGAGCTCAAAAGTCCAAGATACAGGAGTTCAACTAAAAAAATAAATACATCCTGAAATTACTTTTATCTTTGCATTCCAAAACACACACACACACACACACAAATTTTAGTAATATAACAACATCTGAGGCTTCAGAACTGAAAATGTTACAGTGATCTATCTCACCACATAGTGAATTCAAATCATGTTTACTGTCAGTTACAGACAAAGAATCCTACAATACCTGATTTTCATCAAGCATAAAGGATTTTAGGAGTCTTATTACAGCACTGCACTCAATACCTCATCTTTTGGAGGGGATTCTTTTAAGTGAAGAGTCTTTGTCAGTGCCTCAGAAACTATTTTCTTCCTTTTGTCCAGAAATTCCCTCTCCTCTTTACAGAGGTCAAAACCCAGACGTATATCAAGATCCCAAGGGCTAAAATAGAAATTAAGAAGAAAAAAAAAAATATTTAGAGGATTTTTAATTACCAGGGAAGAACAATTTCTGTGAACACACAATCTAGCTGTTGATCTGAATCACTAGATCAAACTCTTAAATTAAGTTTTAGTCTATGTCCCTACACCAACTATTGTGTAACAACAGCTTTTGAAATTAAAAATTGATTTTCTCCCTAAATACAAAGCTTGTGTCAAGCAGTATTCAGATTAAGCTTCAAGAATTTCACAAAGGAAGAAAAGATTCAGTAGGTGAAGAAGACTGTATGAGGAGAAACTGAGATTGCTGTGTTGACATGGATGGAGAAAGGGGAAGAGCCATTTTAAAGCGAAGTTTCTGAACTGAAGAGGCAGATAGGACAACTGAATACCAATAAACTTGTAAGAGTTTGTAAGAGGGGATCAGGTTCTTCAGTTAATGGCTACAGATCAAATGACCTTATCAATTTACTATCCAACTGTTCAGTTTTGCATGTTATTCTTTCTTTATCCTTATCTTTCTTTCACCCTTTCTCTATTTTATAGCTCAAGTTCTTCACACACAGAGATGCCCTTTCTGATTTGTCAGTACAGCACTGGGCATATTCTGGGAATGTTTATAGTATCTGATATTTTACATTTAAGTATTATGCATACAAAAATTGTTCAGATTTCAGCAGAATTGACACCAATCCAATAGACAGTACTTGCAAAGTAAAGAGTCACAGCCTTCAGAGGAAAAATAACCAGAGATATTTTTCTTTAACCTATCCCAAGAGATCACTGGAGTCAACAGACCTCCCCAGAACAGTGGGGAGATTCACTTGGCTCCTTCAGTATGAGAATAAAGGCCTTCCCCAATTTTTAGACGTCTTTGATATTCCCACTCACCTCTCTTCAGTTTTCAAACTCATATCCAGACTTTGTCCCTGTGAAAAGAGAGAACACATCTTGAAACTGATAGCAACTACACAGGTAGGACTACCATCTAGAGCTTGTAACATCAGTGGGGTCATTGAATACTGACCAAAACAGCACTCTCTCCCATAAAACCACATCTCTGGAACATCTTTCCCTTCCATCTATTTCAGAAATTTTCAATAGTCTCCAAAGAAAGTAAAAATATGTATTCAGAGAGTGGGGTGAATTAAAAAAAACCCCAACAACTTTCTTCTGCAAGCTTCTTGCTTTTTTCCTCCTCTAATACTTTTCTTTCATACCCTAACAGACTTCTTGCTTTGGAAAGTGATGAACTTTATATTTACTTTGCAAGACCCAACCATAAAAACATTTTAGAAGAATTGCACTGAGTAATCTCAGTATTTCATTCTAGATATCCAACAAAAACAGCACTCCTAAGAATCACGTGCAGCTTAACTTTCCAAATGCCTACAGGCAATGGGGGGAAAAGTTACCGCAAGCACATTAAAACAAGTTAAAAATATTGAAATTACCTCTCCCAGAGAAACAGTTCTATCAACTTTTTGTCCAATAGGAAGGGAATTAACTGGTACAGTCCCCAGTCCCAGAACTGTTGTATGTTTTTCAATATCAGAGTTTACACCATCC
>VZRU01002960.1:334-26465 GCA_013398155.1 Pedionomus torquatus | reverse complement strand
AGCCCAGAGTCGCTTAACTACACAATGACTGAAACACACACTGGTTCACAATATTTATTACAATCTATTGCTTTAGATAAACCTGCTGTTTGGTTAGTAAACCCAAACCAAATTATAAGAACCAACAAACAAAAGTTACAGCACAAACCACATCTCTATAAAAGTATGTAATGGAGGTGAACAGAGGCACAACCGTAACCATGTAAATAAGAGCACAATGAAGATCCTCATCTGTGAATACAGATCTCCTGGTATCAGATCATGAAGGTAAATAAAAATCAGACTTTCAGGACTAAACATAAGATAGGTAAAAATCACAACAATACTGTTATATCCATATATAAAGAATACAGGGCCTTTTTAAATACCCTTCTTTCATTCTCAATGGCATATAAACACAACTCTCCCAAACCATCTTCCCTCTGTACCTGAACAAGTATATAAAGATCTATACAGAATGTGCAAATCCAATAGAAGTATTCTTAGTCTCTCTTCTTCAAATAGAAGAAATACAAGGTTAAAAAACATTAACACCCGAGATTCCTTCTACCCAGCTGCTGCAGAAAGACATCAGTAGCAATATTGCCCAGGACATCCAAGTACAGGAGTAGCAAAACACTGGACCAAGAAATCTGTAAGAATGCATGGCATATGAACAATAAATACAAACATATGCAGAAAGGGAAAAAAATAGTTATCAAGGGAAAGTAGTAACAGTGGCAAATGAAAGTAAATTAGGATTCTTGTCAGCCTACATCAGATCCATTCCTAAAAACTCTCACAAAACAATGGCTTAAGTAAACCTATAATGTTAACTGAGATCCAATTACACCTTAGGTGGACAGGCTTTATTCATCTACTTGTTCTTTAAAAGGCAGTATCTGGTAGTTACATGCCATGCTCCAAACTATTTAATAATTACATATTTATAAATATTGCTAGACCGGGATGTTGGGAGTCAAACAGCCACCCAACTGGGTTATTTGCTACTGCTGCCTTTTCAATACCACTGCACAGATTCCTTTTGCACTGATCAAACATTTTAATATCCCTCATACCACTCTGCTATAGATTAAAGTTTGTGGAAAAATAAGTTAGACACAAAAATTCCAGCCTACAAGGATTATGGTACAATTTAGTTCTCGTAGTTAAGACTTCTAGCCCAAGAGTAATTTAAGAGCAGTACCAGCCTGAGCCCAACGCAGTTCTAGAGCATTTAAAATAGAAAGATGTTGAAGTAGCCTGGATTTTATTCAATGCTGGAAAGCAAAACAGAGACCAAAGAACTTACATATACAAAATCAAGTGTAGTCTAGAATCTCAAGCAACAACTACAGTTCACTCCCTTCAGAAGTTGCTTTACAGGGTGTTCTTCGTTTTTTAGTATGAGTGCAGATGTGAACTTTTTAGAATAGTCTTTGACCTTCCGCTTATGTTAAGAGTGAATATATTCAGTGCAAATAACACACAAGTTAATTCAATTTACAGCTCAAACTAAAGTAAAAAAGCAAAACAAAAAAAATGCTTACTAGTGGTATCTACTGTTTGTCTGACTACCTCCTGTGGAGCTTCTCATGAGAAGGTGATAACACCGAGTATCAATAAAAAGATTCCTTTGGCCGGCACTTAAACATTCCCATTATTGAGATGAAAGTAAAAATGTAATTTCTATGTCTAGAAATAGGCACAGAAGCCTTCTCTATGCCAAACACCTGGCAGTCTCCATGCAACACTGATACAGCTGTAAAGACTTTAAAGGATTTTTCTTTTTTTGAAGAACTATTTACATACAAGGCCAAATCACAACATTGTCACCCTAAAGAGGTAAGTTTTCCAGTAAAACTTGACTTGTGGTGAACGCCCAACAGTTGTCTAACAACTCATTCACAAGGTTGGAGTGCAATACAAAATTCACTATAAAAATCAGTTTCTGTTCTTCATCTGAGTACCAAGAGGTTCAGTGTAGTTGCCAGTACTATAGTAATATGGTTAAAGTCATTTTCTAATTAATCAATATTGCCAGATAGGTACAGTCAGTTCACAGATACAAATGACTTCTACCCAGCGTAAGAGAACCTAGCAACAAGCCTCAAAAAAAAAAAAAAATAAATCTCAGAGGCATCAAATTCTAAGTTCACAGTTCTTAATTTCATACGAACGCTTGGATAGTTGTCCAACACAAGGTCAGGTGTCCAATGTGTTGACTTCTTTGGAGCAGAAATAATGCACAACAATTGCATTAGGGTATCGAGCAAATGCACTGTAAAGAGACAACACAAAAATCAACTGTTAATACAGTTTTTCCTATTAAAACAAGAACAGCCAAGTTGTGCAGTATCAGAAAAAGAAGCTTAAATGAAAGTGACTCTTTCTTGTTTAAGTTACAGCTTGAACATATTATTGAAAAAAAACAGAGAGAAGAATTCTGTGGATTTTGTAAGAGTTTGATTTAAAAAAAAAAAAAATCATTTATTTTCCTGCCTATAAGCACACTTTACTTGGAAGTCACTGATAATAAGTTAAGACTGGGTGACACACTGACATGCTTGCCCTTCAAAACCTTGTTGAACTTACCAGCATTACAAAAGTCCTACACAACCAAAACAATACTGTATATCCAAATGATAATTCTGATGATACATATTACATACTTACAGAAAAAAAAAAAAGAATATGCACAGCAATAAGTATATTTAGACCTATGCTCATTAAAATGTTTTGGAAAAAGAACCTTTCCTTATCATTATGAATGCTACTGATACATCAGAAGGGTTAATATCAACAAGAAAAACAATGAATAAGCTGGTCACGTGGCATTTCATTGGGAGTTCAAAAATGGGAAAAGTGCAAATAAAATTTGCATTCTGGCATTCTATACTAACTCCTAATTACCTACTAAGATGGCAGAAGAACAATTGTTGGCATCCACGTATCAAGAAGATTTACACTCTCTGCTTAGAAGTAGAATTAACCAACCAGGGAACTACAAAGTCATGAGATATAGAAAACTATTACACATGTACCTTAGTTTCAGATTTTTCGTATCATCCTTCTTAATTCTAATTAAAAAGCAGGTAGAAAACAGTGCTCTTGTAAGATTTTCCAAAGTCAGCATGAGAATCATAGAATTGTCTAGGTTGGAAAGGACCTTTGAGATCATCTAGTCCAATCATCAACCTAACACTGATAAAAACACCCATCAGTAAACCATGTTACTAAGCACTATGTCAACCCGACTTTTGAATACTGCCAGGGATGGTGCCTCAACCACTTCCCCGGACAGCCCATTTCAATGCTTAATAACCCACTCTGTGTGAAGTTTTTTTCCTAATACTCAATCTGAGCCTCCCTTGGTGCAACTTGAGGCCATTTCCTCTTGTCCTGTCACCTGTGAGTTGGGAAAAGACCCCCACCCCACCACAACCTCCTTTCAGGTAGTCGTAGAGAGCGATACGGTCTCCCCTCAGCCTCCTCTTCTCTGGGCTGAACAACCCCAGTTCCCTCAGCTTCTCCTCACAGGACTTGTTCTGTCGACCCTTCACCAGCTTCATTGCCCTCCTCTGGACCGGCTCCAGCACCTCATTGTCTTTTTTTTTTTTGTTGTAAAAAGCCCAAAACTGGACACAGTACTCGAGATGAGGCCTCACCAGTGCTGAGTACAACAGGATGATCATCTGGGTACAGGGGACAGAAGCAACATTCTGTCTTCTGGCGTTGTGAAGTAAGAAACCTTATGAGTTTCTGAAGGGATTTTATTCTCCTTTGTTGAAAGCAGGATTAAACTCTTGCAGTAAACTTCACTCACTAAAGCTCTGATGTTTTTCCAGCTACTCAATTGAGCTATTTAATATGTAATTCAAACATTCTTATAATGTCTCCCTCATACTGCTGTTCTCTCTGTGCATATATATATATATATACACACACATTCCAAGTTCTGCACCATTCATAGTTTAAGCGTACCACATCCATACTTGATTTAGATTTATAGTACATGCTGTCTTACCTGTTACCTATCTTCTTTTTACATACAGTGCACACTTTTTCCTCTGTAATAATGCACTTCACTTGCTGATGCAAGATCCGTTCCTCCTGGACCTAAAGAAAAATTGAAAAGCGTAACTTTTCAAAAAGCAATGCCACACCACAGCTCCCTTCTAGTCTGGTGAAAAATGTCACGAAGTTTAATTTTCAGTGGCTTTATCTACACTAGCACATTGTATAGCACAAAAGAAGGACTGCAGAGCAGGTGCTACTGAATACCCCACACTACAGGCATTGCAGGACTTTACTTTTGACTAGCTTGGTCCCCAGACTAAGCCATTCTAATCACTAGGGCATATAACTACTGAACTGCATCATCTGGTTCAGTTTATCTGAAAGAAAACTAGCGCATGCTCTTTGAGACCATTATGCAACACACAACAGATCACAGTGAGTCCAGAGTCTCCCAAAGACACACACCTCATCCAAACAAAAATTAGTGTACTTATCTCCTATATAAGGGACATTCAGTCTACTCAATGCATATCTACTCATTTCAGGTGCACTACAGCACCACCTAGAGCACAGACATTCCACATAAGAAACAGTTACTTTAAACACCGAACACCTGTTTGAAAACACCATTCCAAAAAAATGACAGACAGTGGGTATTTACCCTCAGAAACTCTGCATGGAGAAGATTCTTGAGTACTTGATTAAATCTCTTCTTCTGAGCATTTTCTTCAAGGACTTTCTCTAAGAAGATTCGAATCTCACTTATCTGTGTATTTGCTGGTAGTAGATTTATTGCCTGGAACAAAATACACTTCGTTAAGAAAAATTAAAACAGAATAGAGAACAAAACAGAATACAAATTGACACATTTGACATTGCTACAATCTGGCTTTGTGCCTACTTCAGTACCGTCACCTTCTGCCAGCAGTACAAACTGGTTACTTACAAGCCTTTCTTACCTTGGTGGTATCCAGTTTGCTGTGATGTAGTTCCAGAACCTGCAGCGCCGCCTGCAGATTAGCTTGAGGCTCCAGCACTTCCATCTTGATTGGTCCCAGGCAATGAACACTAGGTGGTGAGAGATACATCCGAAGCAGTGACAGATAGACCTGTTGCACCCAAAATGAAAAGTTCTGAGATTGCTGCACACATCCACAATGAACAGTACTGGTAGAATCCAGCGATGGTACCAGTTAAGTTGTACCCATGCCACTCAAAATTCTGAAGTGCTCATTTGAACAGCTCTTACCTTAAGACAACAAAACATGAAAAGTACTAATTATGTCCAAGGCCTTTTAAAACTTGCATTCTACACTAGTTTTTCTAGTAGGTTTAATCATACCTTCCTCATTTACCTTACGTAACTCATTTATAACATTTAGAAACCAACACTTCACTGCTTTTTAGCATTAACTTTTATGTAGATGTATGTGGAATACACACACAGTATTTTGTCTTCCGAAATCCATTAGAATTTTACCTATAAAATATATGCTCAACTCCAGTGACTCAGTAACATTCAAAATAAATAAATAAAAACCCAATCCAAATCAACTAGTAATTCCTAAATTCCATGAGCTTATATATAGGTTCCCATTCCACTATATAAATTCTTAAAAGTCTATACAGAGTGAAAACTTTAAAGTCCCTAACGTAGTATGAACAGTCTAAGAAAAGGAAGTCTGCAAAGATGAAGGTACTTACATCTTTGTTGCCATCTTTGTTTCTGTCATAATGTTTATGGCAGTAGCTAGAACAGAGAAGAATCAAATGAAATGCAGGTACAGTTTTGGAACTCAAAGAATCAGTCCACAGAAGTTAACATTTAAATGCTTTGACTACTGAAGCCATCCAAGTTAGGTGATTGTACATCCAATTCTGACCCATTAATCAAGTTGCACAACAAAATTATGCTGTTTACTCTGCATTATTATGGTGAGAAAAGGGAGGTTTTGGGCAAGTCTCCCACTTCCAATCAACTTAACAAAACCTCTAATTCAGCTGTGTAAATAAAAGGGAAAAAAGATGTCTCCAATCAACACATCATAGCATAAAGATGTGTACATGTATCTAATTACTGTACCCAAATCACAGAGAAGTTTGTTTGTGTACGCTGCATATCTTAGATGACATTTAACCCTAGCATTTGCTCCAACCAGCTTTAAAAGAAACTCCAATGTTCAGCTATACCTGTCAGTACTGGTTAATTCTATTTTCACCGAAGTACTTTAGATTCACTCAGAAGGTTCCCTGACAAAATACAACTAGCAAAATGTCATATCTTTACCAGAGGATTATGTTAACTGAAGGAGCTTAACTTTGCATTTGGGCTAGTGGATGTCTCTCCAAAGAGAAAGGAAGCAAAACAGCATACAGAAGTTCACAAGCTAAGAACAGGTGGAAACAACTAAGTCATTGATGACAGCAATATTGCTTAAAAGTGCAATGAAAGAAGAGCATGAAAAGGTAAACCTCAAGGTGTCGGCATCATCATCTGTAATTAACAGCCAGCATTTAGGCTGGAAGAGCCTAAAAGTCAAGGAAACACGGAAAGCCAAAAGATTCTGAAGGTTTACAACATTTATGCTCCACACACAGCAACATTTCACTACACATTTCATCCACAGGGCAGTAAGCAAACTAAATCTTGAAAATAAAAAGAATAAAAAACCCAACCAAAAAAACCCAATAGAAACTCTTACTTTTCAGCCATGTTGGTGTCCTTCAAAATATGAACATAAATAAACAGAGCTTGCTCATGCTTCCCCATACGACCCAAAAGCAGAGCACGTTCTTCTAGGAGACCTGGTGATAGCATGAAGGATTAGTTAACAGCTACACAGAGAAACAACAACATGAGCTCCATTAGTGACCAGTCTAACAGAAGGAACTACACTTTATTGTAGTCTGAGCACAGGTCAAAGTTACACTAATACTGTAAGTCTACTTCACACTAGTCTCAGTAACATTTTATGAATTCTTAAGTAACTTTAAGAAACCAAACACTTGAGATCTATTGAGGAACTCAGGCTCATCAAAAATGTAGGCTAAATAGTTAGCTAATTTAAGCTAATTTAGACTAACCATAGAATTACAGAATACAAGGTTGAAAGGGACCTCAAGGATCACTTGGTCCAGCCTTTCTTGGCAAAAGCACAGTCTAGACAAGATGGCCCAGCACCCTGTCCAGCTGAATCTTACAAGTGATGGGGACACCACAAAGTCTTAGGCCATGGTTACACAAATCCTGCAGAGATTGGTAAACCCAACTATGCCAGCAAACAAAGAGTTAATATATACAGCAGAGTCCCTCAACTACAGACACTGCCATCTTCTTTTCAGGTTACCATGATTCTACAATAAGTGAGGAAGTTTTTCTGCACAATGCTATAAGCTAGGGTTTAATTAACCTATGGAAGCTGAACTCACCATCAAAGGGAAAGTCACTAATTAGTCGACTAGGTTCATACCAGCTGGACTTTTCCAGAAAAAGTAGAAGCTTTTTCCGGTATTCCCCCAAGTCTCCTCCTTCCTCTCCAGCAGGCACTGGAGTTTTATCTATATGGAAGAAACAACACAAGCTACGGTGTTACAACTACTTCACTGCACTAGCACACAGAAGAAGATAAACAAATCATTACAAGCAGGAAGCAAATGCTGATTAAGTTGTTACATGGGCTGGGATTCTGATGCACCTGCCAAATCAGTTCAACTCCTTTAAAATATGAAAAGTTGCTGGTTAAACAATAGACTCAGTTACTCAGCACCATTCCCTACTCTTAATATGCAGAATTCAGGGAGCGGTAGCTTCCATTCTGCTTAATCATGAACAAAGTGTCACTAAGTCCCTTAAGATCTCTAGGGAGACAAACTAGAACCTTCCCTACAAACCCTCAACTTCTATTCTGGTTCCTTCATCACTTGGGATGTCTTCTCCTGGATGTGAACAGGGAAGGTTTACAGCAATACACTGTGAAGGCTCCCCTGTGCCATCCCATGTCCCTGATATTCCCATCAGAAAAGGCTAGACATACCTGCAGGGAAAGAACTGAGATATTCTTTCATTAATCCCTGCACTTTCTCACAGTACAGCTGGATCAGGCAGTTGTGAAAATCTGCACCGGTTTCTTCCCAGACATGAATGATATGTTCCTGTAAATACATGGTCAGGTTCAGTTATAGTGACTTCCTCTGGGAAGTCATTTGTTATAAGGAAGCAACAGTTCCATACTTTTCCTTTACCAAGCTTGACTTCAGGATTTTATATATTTCAATTATTTTTTCTTTGCACAGCTTATGGCAAAGCTAACATTCTCTGAGACAGCATCAGGCTCCAATGCCTGGGGAACTAAAGCCTTATATGTTACATGTTGTACTGAATGTCATGCATTAGTAGAGATTGAGTTCTTACCAGATAAGGAATAGTCAAGCTTTTAAAATTTTCTATCAAGAAACTGAGCACTTTATCTCGTGGCAGAGCTTCTACTTCAGGGAGGTCTTCTGTAAATATCTGTTAAACAAAATTTTATTCACAGCATGGTGGTTTTATTTAAAGTTCAAATACCATAGTGTATTTCCTCTGAGGCACTGAAATACAGCTTATCATTTCATATGTCCAAAGAGTAAGCACAAGAAGTATTAAAATATCTGAGCAGCATAGCTTCTGAGTGCCTGGATATCTCACATCTGAGACATCAACATTCTCATTTCTGCCTTTTGTAGTGCGCAACACCTCCCAAATAAAGGGAATGAATTCAGCATCAAAGAAGATGGGGAAAATAAGAAAGGCAAATTAACATTTAGCATTTAAATACTCTATCAGGCTCTTGTGCAGTAAGTGTGACATCAACAAAATTAAACATCGTATCAAAGGTTCCTCGCTACTTATTACAAGATAAAATATTCCAAGGATAGAAAAGGGCAAGAAAAAATGAAAAGATATCCTTTATAAAGCTATACTTTATCTACTGATAATCTTGCCACAATAGAAATATAAATTATAAACGATACATTTATACACTAATAAGTGGCTTCTTATATTGAGTTCTCCCAGTTCCATACACTGTACTAGTAATCTCAATTGCAAGCTGCCTTTTTCAACCACACTTACCTTCAGTCCGTCTTCAGGAAAATCTCTTAGCACCCAGACAGAGTAGGAAAATACCAAATGCAAGTTCTCTGTGCCTGGAATACAAAAAGCAGCAGAGCACTACATTAAAATCTTAAAGATCTACCTACTCAGAACACAAGCAGGTGCTTTCAGAGCCAGCAAAGCTTAATTTGCAGGAAGAATCCATTTGTTTTTCTCCCCACACAAGTCAAGCAAATCATACATTCCAGGCTAAAGCCACAATTTCCTTACTTTACAAACACGATTTCAAACAGAAACAGGAATTAACTCAATTAGTAAGCACTGCCAAATGTAAACAACTCAGACCAAAATCAAAGTCGGTTGTCTTAATCACATTCCATAAGTCTTCCCTTACTTTTTTTAAAATAAACTAAGCAGAAAAAGCACTGTACTTGTGCCATTTCCTTCAGTCCACTTCCAGCCTGCCAGTCTAATAAGCAAACATAGCAAACAGTCAAACACTTCATAATGAGTAGTGAAGAATCATAGTATGAAGCAATTGGCATAGAACCTACATAACAGCTTTTAAGAAAATTTAGGACCTCTCTCTCTAAAAGAATACTTTTATTTGGACAATTCAGGTCACAAAGTTTATAACCATGCTAGGGAAACATGACATTCCCCTCACTCTGCTGATGAGAGCCACTGAGGGACTCACCGCCCAAGCAATGACACAGCTATACAAGAAACAGAAACCTACATCAACACTATAAAAAGGCAGCCATTTGCTTTTCTTCATCCCACATCATTATCAGGAGTAAGTTACTTTTTAAATATTTAAAACAAACAGCATCTTCATAGTAGCAATTAAAAAAAAAAAACCAAACCAAACCCAGAAGATGATCAGTATGAAGTAAAACAATTAAAACTGCCCCCAAACGAGCCATTTTCAAAGTTTCAGACACAAAATAGTAACTTGTCAAACGGCACTATGGTCACAAGTCAATTAACCTTCTGAATTAACAGGACATTGTACAGTAATGGCTTTGCTAGCCTCACTGCAAGTCATGGGAGTAACTTCTTGTGTAGAACAAGAGTCTAAATCCTTATAAACAAGTGCAAGATTAATTAGAATAGCTCATTTTCAAAGCACTGATCAAGTTGCCTTTGTTGAAATCACAACCAAATCAAACATTAACTTCCAATCTACTTAAACTACTTATGATGGCAGAGGGAGAGGAAGAACTCATCAAGTAACTACTAAAGCTTATAGATCAAAATACTAAAAGGCCAACAATGCATCACATCACAAAACAAAACAATTGGCTTCCTCAGCACATAACATTCAGCTATATGGGGTTTTACACTGAAGGTCACAGGCACACTGAATTTCTAAGCTTCTTCGGCAACAAATCCCTAATTTAAATATGAGCTATAACAGGAAGAAGTTTTGCATAACATTATTTTAACAGATAAAGAATGGTGTAATACAGAAAACTACCTACCATCCAAATACATAACCCTCCTGTGCTTACCTCTGCCTAGATAAAGTGTATTCTTGATGGACATGGCCAGTCACAGAAATCAAAAATTAATCTTTGCTCTAACAATAAGTGCTTACTCTGTTGACACACAGCAAATATCAAATCCAATTCAGTAATACATACTTGATGACTTTAATTACCTGAGAACTATTTAAGAACATTTCATCAAATGTCCAAAAACTAGAGACTAAAGAGTTTCTACTTCTCTCAGAATGCGAGTGAAAGCAACTAAAAATACATCCNCTGAACCCTCACCAAAGAGGAGGCAGAGGGGAAAAAAAAAAAAATCTGTAGAAACCCCATAGTCTGAAATGCATTTATCATCTTATTTAAGGGACTCCCAGAAATGACACTTAACAATTAGGCAAGGCAGACCAGACAGTGCAGGGAAAAAAAAAAAAAAAAACAACAACCACCACCACCACCAAAACAGGCACACACAGCATTGTATTTCTGCTATTCATGGGGGGCAAGAATCTGCAAGTGACATTAGTGTAAAACATTCTGTTTATTAGCAATAATTAACTTTGTAGATTGTTTCCACTGCCTTTCATTACTCTGTAGTGAACAGACCCAAATATCCTTATATCAATTTTGAAGAGCTATGCAAGAAGCACACAGGAGAACTGATTTTCAGGAGGTTCTGAAACACAGAAGCTCCACAAGTTTAAGAGAAATTTGCAAGTTGCCAAGATTTTACAAAAGTACTCCAGACAACTTGGATAATGACATGTCTTGCACATCAGTCACAGGTCAAACAACGTCATAGGTCAATCAAGATTAATTTACCAAGATGATAGATTTATGTTTTAAATAAGATTAGAGGTTTGTTCTGTAAAGCTGTGTGCTGCATGTAACATACCTATACTTCTCTAAAATGAGCAACATTACCAAATAACACCAATGAATGACAAACACATGGCACATTTGGAAAGGTTTCAATGTCATTGTAAGTAATTTATTATCATTGAATAAAGATATTGCTAATAGAAGCCAGCAGTTGTTAAAAGAAGCCATTATAGAAAAAAATATCAAACTTTGCCAACAGTGTAAGACTATGAACAAAGGTATTTCCCTCAGACACCACTCCCAAAGTAATAGCATGAAACTTTTTAAAAAGAGTTGTGAATTTAGAAACTAATAACGTTATTGGATAGGAGGGGACTAGTCTCAAAAGTAGCAAAACCAAAAACGCACTTGGGAGTTAACAACGAACAGTCAACCAAGCAAGCTCCTCCCACGAATCTGTGACCAGCAACTACAACTTTGAGGTCGTTTTCAAAATGTTACTAAACACAGCAATCCAAAACTTCAGATATGATTCTTTATCTCAGGAAAGCCCCATCAACCAGAAGTCAGACTTTCCACTGGAAAATCTAACTGAAAAGTCAGACTTTCTTTTTGTTAGTGATGGTAAATCACCATTGGAAGAAAATTCCAAATACTACAGCACGTTTTCTACCAATGGAAATTTTTAGCAGAAATGAGTAACATTTTCCAATAAGATACTCAAATTTAAACAAGACTCTCATGAACTAATCCTTGAAGCTTGCAAGAAATCAGACAAAACGACAAGCATACCTTTTAGCCTGATAGTCTCTAGAAAGTTGCTGAACAGGAGAATAACAGCTAAGCCCAACAAGATTAACAAAAACAATGCTCTCCTTCATACTCACCCAAATGCTGCAGATATTGCACTGTCCTTTCATGACCCTTCAAAGGTGAGTTGGCTTTCTTTGACTGATCCACCAGTACCTGTAATGCTTTTAGAACAACAAAAAGGTTTGTTCCTTTGTAACCACAATTATCATTCCAACTTGAACAACAAAAAAGTGAATTTTCCCTGTTCTGCTACTGGAGACAAAACAAAAGTTTATTTTAAACACACAGATCAAACAAATAACAGGAACAAGAACCAATTTAATCACCAGACAGACATAGAAACAAAGTCACTTTAGAATATAGTCTGCTCACTGAACAGTTAAATCTCAATACTAGGAATACATGCTCCTCTATCTCTTCTCCTCTCCCTACCCCAACCAAATACTTACCTTTCTCATGTAGACCTTTCTTCTCATACAGTATTATCAGCTCACTGTATTTGTGTGCCTTCTTTAGTACATGCTCACTTTCCTCAATGTGGCAGTGATTGTTCTCCAGCCGTAGCAATGGTGCCACAAGTGCTACATTTGTCTGCAAACAAAAAGGGAGCACTTAAACATACTTCTAATGGGCACCTCCTAAGCTTATAAAACAAAACAGGAGTTGGACAAGAGAAGAAAACAAAACAAAACAAAAGCCTTGTAGCTTAAGAAATGACAGTTCAATATCTTACAGCAGGGCTCATCTTCATTTCCATAACTCATTGAGACAGAAAGAAAGCAATATATCACAGCCACTACCCTTTTAAGAATAAGGGTCAGCTTTGGAAAACGTCATTGACAGCAAACTCTCCTGCATTTAACAGTATAAGGCAACAGGAAAAGCATTCACTAGAACTTCAAAATACACAGGCATGGTCACATTGCTTGGCAGACACAGCAACCAAAAATGGACATATCTGCTTTATTCCATGAAACTACTTCCTGACCAGAGAGCAAACTGGCTAACACCAAAATTTCACAGAATGTTTTTAGAGCAAAGACAGACAGTTGAGTGACAATTTCTGAAGTAGCTCCTTATCCTTCTCCTTAAACATTTCAACATGAAATTCCAATAGAGTTCACATGGTAAAGTCTCTAGGTGAGGCAGAAACTCACATGGAGGTAACACTTTAACAGGGTGGTATCAATGATTTGTAGTAGCTTCTTTTTGGATTTGATCGTGGGTGTTCCTTCCATGAGGGGTGAGGTACTGGACTGATGGTCAGAATCATTTAGCTTCTTCACCAGATGACTTCTTTTCTGCAGGACAGCAAATGAAATTTTAATAGGAGACCATGTATTTCTCCATCCCACTTCAGCAAATATAGTCTACCAAGTAAAAAAACTAAATTAAACCAATTTATTAACTTGTTTTAATCAATTTTTCCCTAAAGATTCTTTTATCATTACTGACTATTTAACACATCACCTTTCCAACCACATTCAGATGTATATATTTCTTTTGCAAGTTTACAGTTTTGCAAGATGTCCAGAGTCTTGAGAAAATAGTCAGAAGAAAACTCTGTTAACCTGAACAGAGACATTGTAGAGAAGTCAGGAGACATTTAAAACATTTGGAAAACTATTCAGGTTTTGAACTACCAGGCACAAAAACCATCCTCCTTTAGACACATGCTTCCTTTCAGTCTAGCATGAATTGCCATAGAACAATTTAGATTCCAGTTAAAACACAGTTAGGAGGACAGAAGTTACAGTACCCTCTACCACCACCCCCAACAGTTCTACCTTTTAATGAGTGCTTTTGAGCTGTCTTTTGGATAGAGTTGCCTGCACAATAGTCACTAAAGAAAAACAAAAGATCAAGAGCTCAAGTTCTCTTCAGACGGCTACTAGACATAAAATGATGGACTGTTATTCAGATCTGGTCCATAAGTAAATTTTGTCCACCCCTTACAAAAATCACATGTGATTCCCACATATCTATAGGACACCTCATGTCTTCCAGCTTCCCTGTGTTCTCAGAAGCTACTGCCATAGTTTCCAACCGTGAAGACAGCCCTTTAAGGCTAGCATTACAGAGCTGGAGTAGGCATACTGCTTCCTGCACATAGCTAGCCACTGAAGTATGCTAAAACTGAATAATCCTGCTCTAAAAACAGATTTAAGAGCACTCACTTGAGTTAGGTAGTCTATGAGAGCTAAATGTGCCTTCTCCAGCTCTGCCCCAGAGAGCCCTGGCAGGGGGTTGGGATACTGTAGCTGTTTCCTGTAATCTGTGGGCAGGAGGTCAGGATACAGACCCATCACGTGAGTGGGATCTAAGCAAAAAATAACTAATATTAGTAACCATTCATTACACAGCTTTTGCAAACCCTTAAATATATGTAACCTTTAAGCAAGCTTAGCTTTCTAAAAGAGGTGTTTGTAGTGAACTTGTATATCCACAAGGTTCCAGATAACAAAATTTACTTATTAAAGAAAATTTAAGAAGGCAAGAAAAGAGGCAAGAAAAAGACTGTTTAAAAGTCTAAATGTAACAAGTCCCAAGCTATGGACTTGGCACTCTTGGAGGACAAGCCATTATTATAATCCTCTTACTGCTCTTCTTGCAGAATCTCAGCAATTTCTAGGATTTCTAGGAACAAGCAGTGTTTTCAGAGAAGATTTACTGTGCTTTTGAAACAAGAACTGAATAGCACCTTCTGCAACTACTGAGCACACATTTTCATGGAGTCTAAGCAAATTGAAAATTACTGCCCTCTAATTTAAGTTCAAAATTTTTTGAGTTCTCAGCCCTTTCATTGTAGCTGTCCAAAGTAAAAATAACGTTCAGTGTCATCAAAACAAGTAAAAGTTCTACGCTTAACTGCACAGGGTAAGTGCTGTCACCAATAAAAGATTCTCAGTCTTAAGAACTATTCTATGGTCCAGTCCAGTCTTCTGGTGTTCTTTCAATAATCCTAGTACAAACCAGTGAAATAGTATCAGACTATTCTGACTTTCAAAACTTTTCCTGGCTTCAGTAGTTTGGTCCATTAAGGTGGAAACAGGGTTAAGGGTCCCTCAGTTTGGTCCAAGGAATTAGCAAATTTATAGACATTCCTTATTCTTCATTCCAAGCCACAAGTAGGCTTCTGGGAGGTGTCAAAACCTTCAAGGATCTGTGTACATGCTATGCTTGCTGTAAAATAGCATACAATACAAATATATTCTGCACAAAGGGCAAATTCATTATTTAACTCACCAGTTTCACAAAAGACAAATAGCTGCCTAGGCTATTTGCCATTCTGAGGGGACTGGTCTGCACAAGACACCACTGTTTTAAAACAAGAAAGAAATAGAAAACAAACAAAAACCCAACAATAGTTTGTGAGCTTCATTTCATTCCTCCTAACCCAGGTATCTTGATGCCACCCCAAGTATTTACCTGTACCAAGCTTGGCAAAAACTTGCATGGATTCATCAAAGCGCTTCTGGCAGAAGAGGTTGAAGGCAAAGAGGTTCTTTATGTGGTGAATTTGTTGTCGCTTCTCACTATCTGAATCATCTTTCATTTCCTGCACACATACAAATAATCAACATTAAAAACTCTTGGGCAAGGTAAATGAGAAGGAAACATTCTACAGAAATAACAGAATACTATCATTTGGAAAGTATAATAAGAAAAATTATAATCTTCCAGAGTAAACACCTATGATGGCAATTCTCAGATACTGTAATTCCTGTGTCACTGAGATAACTTGGAAGGTTTGAAAGCTATCTCTGGTTATCTACACACTCACTCAAGCACAGCAACTATGTCTTCATTCATTTGTCTTTTCAAAGTTTTTTTCTCAAGTTAGTAGCACAAAATGCAATTAATTCTTTTTAATGTAGTTCCAGGGAAGTTTCTGAGAAATCAGAAAATCCTAAGAGCAATATAATTAAACATATTTCTTCAGCATCGCTAAAAATTATTCTGTTTCAGAAGCAACAAGGAGGGCCATTATAAGAAAAACCTAATCATTTGACAAAACAAAACACACAAGTCCAAGCAAAACTGTTTACATGTAGCCTGAAGACTCGGGAGTCCAACTGACTTCAGAGTCTAAAAGAAGATTAAACAGCTAAGAGACATAATCGTTCACATACAAGATTAAATCTCAAAATCTAAACCATAATATATCAGTATAGTGAAATGGCTGCAAAACACCAGAATTTAAGTCAAAAAAAGGCTAGAGTTCACCAGCTTGTGCAAAGTGGACAGTAAGAAGGTTAAAGTCTCCAAAGTTGCTACAGTGAAGCAGAAGGCAAACATCCTTTTGTGTAGTTGTGAACAAGGTACATCCGCTGCAAACCCAAAGGTTTTTGAGTACTTACTGCCAACTGCAAAGCCAACTCAAACTGCTTGTCCTGCAGAAGCTGTTGGATCTGTGTGGCTATGGACACCGGAATGAGCCGCCACACAAAGTGATTACTGGCCACATATATAATATTTGTGCTGTAAAAAAAGACAAAAAGGTCATTTATTAAGTTTCAGACTGAGAAAGAAGCAATACCTTACCTGAAAAATACTGGTTAATAAATACATGGATCAATCAGATAAAAGGGCAACTTGAGAAATGCTGTGAAGCAGAAAGAAGAATGTATATCCAGTGATCAAAAATTCCCAAAGACACTTAATCCTCAAGGTATGGCCTCAACCCAATTTTTCATAAAAATCAAGACTGCTTCAATGCTACTTCTTAAGCTCGTTAGCTTGGAAAAGCTCTTCGTCCCCCAGTTTTTCAGAGCACTACCATATATTCAGACAGCCCAACAAAAGTAATAGTCAGTTATACTCAATACCCTCCAGAGGTGATAAAGCGTGGTCTCTGCAGCTCGATACTCTGTACCAGCAGCCTGGGTTCAAAAGTGCGGATCTCCACATACCTTGGCAGAACAGCAATGATGTAGGGAGGCTGGTGTTCTATTAATGAAACAAATGAAAAATGGAAGTTGCTGTTCTCAAGCACTCCTTGAAACAAGCTATGACTTAAAGCAAGGCTTCTCTTCAATTTTTTCCTCCACTTAAAATGTGTCCCTTTTTTACTTATTAAAAACAAAGCTCAATTGCAATGCTGACAGTGGTTTGCTAACAGACTACTACCAGGCTTTTTGTTCATCTTTCAACATTAGGAATTTCTGTGGCACTCAGGTGCCCAGAACTACAGCCCTTAAAGATACTACCTTCCATTTCAAATCTTTTCCCTTGCTATTTTCTGAGGAGACAGGCACGCAGACTACAAGCAAAGAAAGGAAAGAAAAAAAATAAACACACACATGAAACCTTCTACACAGTACTACTTGAAATACTTTAGAAACTGTCATACTGCAAGTCTAACTAATGATTTTGTCATGTACAAAAGAGTAAAGAAGCACATTTAAAACAACACTACTGCTAATTCTCACCCATGGCTATAGGAATATCTGTCCAATTCAAGGCACATTTCTGAGTACAAATCCCTTCTTCATTGAGCACAACTGTTAGATCATCTTGGCCAACTGCAACTTTTCCATCTGCTACAGGAGCTACCAATGGTTCCAGCTGCTTCCCTGTCGGAAACAGTTCTTTGATGGATCCTTTTCCATCCACCTAAAATAAAAACAAAATAAAAAACCTGGTTTTGAAAATAACCTTTATGGCATAAGACCAAAGGCAAAAAGCCCACAGAGGGATTTACAATCCAGACTAATCACTAACAGGATGTGCAATTTTAAAGAGTAGCAATATCATCATTTATATTGCTTGTACATATAAAATAAAGAATTAATACTCTTGTGTCTGAGATGATGTAGTCCTGTTACTATAACAGTAGTTGAGTACATAAATCATACAGGTTTATAAAATGCATAGCATTGTAGCAACACCAACTAAAGTGTCCAAACACTTCTTGATGCAACCAGAGGATTTTGTTTAGGTCAAAATTTTAGCATGATTTTATTCAATCAGGAGTGAGCATTGTCACACAACTAACAAACTAAAAGCTTAGCAACTTGCCCAGCCTTTTTCCCCTGCCCTAGCCAGTCATTCTTATGGCCACATGCTGTCTTTGGAAATGACCTTGCCCCTCCAAAAAAAAACAAAATAAAAAAAATCCAAAAAGCTGTTCCATGAGCTGATCTAAAAACTCGCTGCCACCAACAGAGAATCCTTCTCCTTCAACTCCAGCTATATGTTCCTGCTGCTTCCCTCACACTACAGCTCAAGCATACTTCTAAGTCAAGACCTAGCCAGCAGAAAACAATACCATAAAGACATGTTTTTTCTGCCCCTTTAGTGAAATGAAGTCACTCAAGGATGGGTGAGTCAAGTACCAAAGCAGACACTTGGACAGCAAGTTTCCACTCCTGGAAGGTTACTTGAGCATCTGCACAACTACTCATATCTCTAGAATGGCAAGAATCAATTATCTAGGAGAAAACTGCAGAAAAGGATGCCTTCTCCTGGAAGCAGTGTCAGTTTTAAGTGTCTGTCCTGTAAAGATCACTGTGCAGTTTTCTTGTTAACTATGGATCAATATTATCGCCCATATATGTGCATGTACATGCATGGTGCACCTCATCTTCAGTTAATTGTAAGGGCAGAAAAGAGAATGAAATATAGCTGTCAAATGAAGCATAATTGGAAACTGTAACATTAAACTGATAACAGTAAGTTTAAAGACTTTCAAACTGAAGTGACTGCAGTTCAGCAAGAGAATAAAAAAAAAAAGAGAAAAACAGTCAAGATCCATTGTCTGCCAGATTAGAAGATATTCTTAGTCTTTTTTCCCTTTTAGAGCTATCTCCTTTCTTAATACATTAAATAAAATGCAAACTCAGCTTATGCAGACTGCTGCCAAACCAAAATATCTCTCTTCCAATGCCTTTCTTCTGCAAGAGCTTCAAACACTGGTTTGAACAGCAATAGAGAAGATCAATTCCTGACAAAACATCAGTTTAAAGGGACAGACTTAGACGACCGCCCTTCCAAAACCACATATAACAAGAGTACCAGATGTTGTTTTCCATAAATGTCTGCCAGCTAAATCCCTGAGCACACAGGCAGTCTCTGTAGCATCTACAGCTATCCAAATCTTCTTCAACACTGTATTCAAAACCCCAGTCTTACCCTTATCAGGTAGTAGTCCCTCTTGAAGCCTACACAGATGGAGTTTTCACACCAGGCCATAGACTTAGGAATATCAGGTACGCTGAGGTCCCCCTGAGGAAAACAGATTAAAACGGCTGTTACAAGAAAAAAAGCAAAAGTCAAATCTAACAACACAGAGTGTAACAGGAAGCACTGTTATTGACTGTTATACCCCACCATACATGCTTGACTTCTGCTGGTCAAGGAATGGCAGTATCCAACTAAAAGGTAGATTCCTACACAGTAAAGAGGCATGCCCAGAAGAACAGCATAGCTGTAAAATTCTCTACCCACTTCCGTTGCTGATTTTTATCACTGTGGTATTCACAAATGCAATTTTCTATGCTTCTTGTCAGTAACTACCTTCTGACTTAATGATAACACCTGGAAAATTGCTGCACACTAGTACCTTTCACTGACTTGCAAGTTTGTACAATGAAAATGTTAAAATAGAATGCGGCCCTTGGCTTAATTTATGAAACTGTACCAATGCTATAAAGTCTGCTTTCAACCATGTATTTTCACTTTCATTTACCGTTTCATCATCAAATCACTGCAGAACCAACCGGAGTCAGTGCTCTAAAAGTTATCAGTGCCTTGAGTAACAGGGACTGGACAGCAAGCAGTGAAGTGCAACTGCACTCTCTGTAGAGGCCCACTAGATTACAGAAACAACACAACTCACCTGTAGTTCATGGAACTCTCTGTCCTTCCAAAAATAAAGTTGTAGTTTCTTCCGCACTGCCACGCACATTCTCAGCACCTCTTCCCCAGTATCTGACTGCTGTGAAAACACACAGGTCTAACTCATAGACACTCATAAACTAAGAGGCAAGTAAGATAATACAGGGCCAAAAGAATCCTCAGCCTGAAGCAAAACTGTCAGATGAAGAGCAGCTTTGTTTATCCATGCCAGAAGGGTATTCCCTAAACAAGGAAGCACAGAGAGAAGGAGGCAGGATACTTAAAAATGAACTTTGGCAGGGATTGTGACACCAAAAAATATGGGGGAAAAAAATAAGAAGGTGCAACGAAGATACACCTGTACACAAACAGAAGATAAGTAGAGAGCTATCAGCCCAGCCCTGAAAACTAGGATAAATAGCTTGAACTCTATGCAGTAAAGGAGAGAAGAGGAAATGGAACAATGCAATGCCGACAGATAAAAATGTTTTCTAACAAGAAATACTAGAAAATCCAAATGCCTATACACACAAACAACAAGGCACTTTGGAATGACCAGATTTACAACTGCTTTGAAAGTCGTTACTACTTCTAACACCTAGAAAAGTTTAAGTACTCATTAGAAAATATTTAACACCAGGCTCCCATGGTACACAGACATAAAAAGTGATGAAGAGCACTAAGCCATCTCCTCTGGTTATGAATAAAGTTTCTGAATGACCTGTGTAGGCTAAGAAACTCACTTGGATAGAAGCAAGTAACTTAATAAATCACAGCATACGAACAGAGAATCGCTATACTTTATGGAACCATTTTATGGTGTGATTCTCCCACAACTGCCCTGGGACTCCTTGGGCCAATACAGCTTAACAGAAACAAAAATGTAACAAAACCAGTTATAGAGATGCTTGGAGAAGGGAAACCTACTAAAATGACAATTTAAGGGAAGGGAATGGCTTTTATACTGGAAGAGGACCTTTCAAAAAGAAGACAAGAAAGTAACCACAGGATATGCAAATGCCTTTAAATTTTGCATCAGGAGATCAAAGGCTACAGCCATAACAGGCAGGGGAAGACATCCATGAAACAGGAAAAAATTAAATTGACTACATTAGAGATTGTTGCCTTAAGCAAAGCTTCAACATTCATTATGTACTGATTTTAAAAAGCACTAGAAGCCAAAACAACTTGTAACACAAAATTAACTAACCTAATCTATACAGCAACATAAAAATCTTATCTTTATTACATACAAACAGGAAGGACATTTGTGCTGTTGTGTACCTCCTCTTACCTGTAGATCACAAGTGAAGAGAGATGCACCTTTTGCCTTGGAAACCGTGGTGATTTGTTGAAATGTCAACAGGTCATGGACATAAATGTTATTTTCTGTTTTAAAGAAAATTCCAATTACTATTCAATATTTAATACACCTAGAGTTCATTGCCAATTCAAATTTACATAAAAAGAACTTGTGAAGCTAAGAGCTGCAAGAAAGAAAAAGGAATGTTTTCCCAAAAGCTAAAAAGTGCTGAAGCACATACAAAACCAAGACAACAAATGCAGAAAAGACAACACCAGCATTGGCAAAATTACATGAAGGAACTGAGAACACATGCTAACCAAGCAGAGGAAGCAGGAGTGGAAGGGACAGCAAACAGCCCAGAGCAGAGCAAGTTCATGATGAAAGACTGTATGAACAAAGACCATTCCGAACTGGCTCCTGAAATTAGCAGTAAGTGAACTGTTTCAAAGGAGGGTAGTGCGGTCAAGTGTTTGTACGCACGAGGACGCAGGCAGCAGAAATCTACGCATGCTGGAGTTGGAAGAGCCGGGACTTGGAGGTCATAAAGAAGGGAGTAGCAACATAGGCAAGAGAAGACACAGGAAGACCATAAGGCTTGCTAGCAAGAGACAAGCAAACTCAGATCTTCCACAAGATCATAAAAGATTGCCATCTGCATACAAATTGAATTTGGTGTAACACATCAACAGTCTCATGTATCAAACAAGTTTGCACAGAGGTTTTAGCCCCTCTCACAAAGTGCACACACATACACATGCATATATGTATATAAGCGTATATACACATGCCAACACAGACAAACTATATATATACACACACGTGTGTATATATATATACATGCTTTAGTGCACGTATGTATGTTTTAAGTTTTAACCATGAAACTTAGCTTTAATATTTTGTTCTCAAAGCTTGAGAAGCAGCTTTGCTTGTTGTAAACAATCTACACTGCATAATGCTTCCTCTGCAAACTGAAAAAGCCTAAATCCTACCCAATGACTTTTCAACAACTAGAATGCTGTGCAGGCGTGTGGAAAGGGTGCCATGTTCAGCCAAGTACCTGCATCAAGAAGAGTTTATTAAATATTAGAAACATTTTCTTCACTTACCTAATAGACTGACCAGAATTTTAAACTGAGAAACAACATGAATCTGAAAGAAATAATTCTGTTAGTGTACTCTATTCATAAACTAAACTTCTGAAGAAGGCTTGATTATAGACAGTCTAAGAAAATGCATCTCAGATACTCCCAAAATAATGAAAATAGCAAGGCAGCTATCCAGGCACAACCATTCTCTCTTTCACTTACAGTCAGTTTTTACAAGCTAGCACACAGACCTTGCAACCTAAGCTGGTAAAAATGCTGTAAGTGGTATGCTACTAGTACAGAAGTACTTCTAAAGGATATGCAGAACATTGCTGAAAGAGGCTGCATAATCTTTGAGGTAATTACCTTCCTAAGTATCAATACAATTGAGTGAAAGTTCACCAAAAAAAAAAAAATGAAACAGTACTGAGACTGGCAGTAGATAATCAGTTACTTTAGTTCTAAACTCCAAAAAAGAAGAATTACATTCACATTTTATCCAAGAGTCAAATTATGTACCACAGCGTGTTGGTATATTACTGTAATTTTCACAAGTATTCTCAATTAGAGCAACTGAAGATTTATTGCCAACAACAGCATTTCCATAAAAGCCAAAAATAAACCTTTAATGTCCAATTATTTGCTTTCTGCTTTATCAACCAGATCAAGTTTATTCCTGTTATGGGAAGAGTGGACAAAACCACCAGGCTGTACCACTTCTAAAATAACCTATAGTTTTGAGGAATTTTTTTGTTAGGCTTAGTAGAGACTCCAGAAGTATATATGATATTTAATTTCTTAGCTAAAAACACTGGAAAACTGTCCCCACATCAAGAAAATAGCATTTCCTACCTGCTGAATCTTTTTTGAGAAGTTCTTGTTGGATTTCTCTAGTGTCACTTCAAACCTATTGCAACCTACCAGAAAGATTTGAGAGAGCATGTAAACTGAAGCTGCCCTTAAATTTATGACTGCATATATCTTACACTAAATAGATAGCAAAATTATGGAAGCAAACTTTGCTACTTAACACCAAAAGAATGACTTTTCCAAAATATCTGTGCTATCTTTCACTTAATAGTTAAATGCATCAGAAGATCTTCTACATAGTCAGGTGAAAATGTAAATTACACTTCTTGTACCCAACTGAGTTCCTCATCAATAGTTACATTTTTGCCTTGTTGAAATTTTAGGTTACAAGAATTATATTTAAGCCTTTTGAAACCCAGAGACACAAAAATACCCATAAAGAATTTATCCACATCAATCAAATATCAGCAATTTAAATTGCTAGACAGCACATCACTGCAAAGTAGACAAGGAATAAACACTACACCACAAGGGTTTAAAAGGAGTTTTAGGGATAAAGACTTACAGACACTTTCTGATGACATAACCTCTCCTGGCATTGATGCAAAAAAGGGGGAGAAATTTACCACATGAGATAAGACACTAGCAACTCAAGACTAGCATGTTCTAATTGGAATAGATGGCCTACAAGTTTAGAAAAAGCAAACTTAATTCAGTATCTAGAATACAAGTAGCTACAAATTAACAGCTTTCCAAGAGCTGGTGAACTTGGAAATAGAAGCTAGTTTTTCTCTTTCCTGTCACTCACTATACAACATTATTGCATTCAATAACATCAGTTTCTACATAATAGCAGATAATGTGAAATAAAAAAATTTTCAAGGAAGAAATTTGTAACTAAACCAAATACAGAACAGTTCTATTTGCACATCTCTCAAATAGACTATGAACACTTATGGCTGTCAAAGAGGCAAAGAGAGGAGTAAATATATGACAGAACTATTTCAGAGGTATCCCTCTTCCCCATCCCTTGATGCTCATGGACCCACTGAAAAAAGCTGCTCTTTCACTAACTCAGTCCCTCATTAACAGAAGACATCAAGCCTTTGGCAACTTTCACACCACACTGTTTCTGTACATATCTGTGCACTTTATTCACAAAAATTACACTAACTTACTAAATTCAAACATACGGAGAACATACTTGAAAACAAGAAAAAAAAAGGCTAATATTAATTGCTTTCTTCCACATCTGATAAACGGTACTTACACTTTTACAAAAGATCCCACACAAATATTCATTAAACTCTGCGTAGGAAAAAATCAGTGACCAAATGTACTTGTGTTAACATCACTAGAACCTTTTAAAAGGCAGCAAATAGAAATAATGTAATCAACTTTTTTTGTCATTCTTAAAATCAGCTTACCAGTGTCTTTCTTGATCCTGTAAAGCAGAAGATGTCCTTGTTTGGTACCAACAAGGAGCCATTCCTCTACAAAAATAGGGGAGAAAAGGAGTCTAATTAGTTTCAACAAAGTCCTTCCAAGTCAAGTTACACTTATCAAAACACTTGGGAACTTGTTTCAAACACCATATTCTCTGTGGGGGAAGCGTTCAAAGTAGTTTTCATTCTCAGGAGGGGATGGCCAAAGATCAAGCAGTAGAACACAAAGTACAGCCCAGACATTACATCCTACTTGCTTATACAAAGGTAGAGAAGCAAATCATTGTATCTTGTATGCAAAAGAGGCACTTCACTATTTTCAGAAACTACCATGTCCCAGAGAAGAACACTACTACATAATGGGAAGAATTGTCAGGAAAAAACCCAAGGAATTCTATATGTGTTTGTTTAGTTGGATTTTTTGGCTTTTTTTTTTCTAATAAGAACTCTCTGAAACAGCCAGGTATGCCTGACAAGGCAGTGGACAGCTTAGCTTATGTGGCATTTGAATTACGTGGATAATCAACAGTCATTCAAGACTTATAAAAGAGAACCTTTTATACACAAACTATGTGGTAGAGTTCAATATTCGTCCCATTTACAGCATTTATAGCATACAAAAAGCATAGAATCTTTATTGCATCATGAAACAAGACCGAAATTCACCCTCTCTGCTGAACATCATACAGGAAAGAAGCATGTACAAATGTTTCTTTCTACATCTAGTATTCTCTCATTACCAAAGACATTTGTCTTTTAATAAAATCTTGTTTCCTACAAGATCTTTCCTCCACTGCTTGGTAGAAGAGTTGTGGAGACAGAATTACACCTCTTTTTACACAACCATGCTGTCACAAACCTGTGGGCTTAGACTTTTTTCTATTTCATCAAAAATAAAAAAATGCTTTCAAAGAAAGAAAAGCCTCAAAGAAGGAATAAACTATCTTCACATCTCTACCACTTAACTCTCATATAAACAACCCAAGTTTAAGCATGGCACTACTATCCAGGTTATAATTTTGTTCCTTAAACAGATTAAGGGGCCATAATTCCGTGGTGTCTGAAGTTTTTTTAATTGCCAATGCTGTGCTACGTTAGTACCTCCGATGGGAACTGCTCAAGCAGTCTAAAAAGACTTCTCAAGCCTTATCATTACAACAGCGGGTGCAATCAGCTGACTAAACCTTGACTGCTAAGCATACCCAAAAATATAACCTACGCTAACATGCCACCAACACATGCGGGCAGATTCTAAATCTAAGACCTGAACACACCACTGTCTTTCCAAGACACAGGCAAGTATCTCCGGGTTCCCGTGCTTTTAGGCAGGAAAGGAACCGGCCTAAGACGCGGTCGCAGCACCGGGGATCATGGCAGCCTCCTCCTCAACAGGAGGGATAAGGCTGCGGGCCGCGGGCGACGCCGGCACC
>VZRU01002959.1:260986-271845 GCA_013398155.1 Pedionomus torquatus | reverse complement strand
AGGCACTTCCACAAGGTACGTCTGCACCTCCCGACACAGCCCTTTGCTTGGCGCTGGGCTGCACCGACTTGTTGATTTTTTATTTTTTTTCCACCCCCGCTGTTGCCTGGATATCAGNCCTTTCCCCCCCCGCCCCCCCAGTGCAGTCCCTTCTATCCCCATTCAAAAGCATGTGGATTTTAAGAATTCTCTTTCAAGCGTTTAATTGGAGCTGGAAGACATGTTCTGTGGATGTGGCAGCGACCTGAATCTTTTTGTTGTTCGATGCCTTTTTCTTGCTGAAGTACGGAGGACCTCATGGAGATCCACAGGCCGCCAGAGACGTTCTGGCTGTGGTTTGGGGCAGGCAGTTTTTCTGTGGTTTGGATGGAGATTTACCTGTGTTTTCTATGAAATGATTGAGGATTAGGGAGTGAGAAAGGGAACGGCTGAAGCTAAAACTGCCACGAGAACAACAACTCCCTTCCCGAGATGTTGATCTCTCGGTGCCTGTTGTCATCTGAAAGGGATCGGCTTTGTGCTTGGTGCGGGAATGGTGCAGATTGCTGAAAGCTTTAGCTGTCAGGTCTCTCTGATTGCCTCATGCTGAGTAACGGTGGAATTCTTTACGAGATGGTGAAGCTAACATACAGCAGTTAATTCAGTCTCAAAAAAAAATCCCCTAAAACTTGCATGCTCTCAGTTAATGGGTTCAGAAAGTTTTCTCCTGGAAATATCAGCTGGTGCTAAAATGGGTGTGCAGTGCTCTGCTTTTTCTTCCTTTTTTTCCTTGTTTGTTCTACCATGTTGACTTCTGATTTTGTTCATGTTGCACCTTCCAAAAAATTTGAGTTGCTGTTGCTCTGCTCTGCCAAGAAAGGCATCATTTTCCTCCTTTGAAGTGAAGCAGGGTATTGAGATGCTCTCATCAGCAGGCTGTTTGCATGACTTGGCTGTCTTGACTTGATTGACAAAGGAGGTGAAAGCGTGTTCGGTTGGTTATTGTTCATGCTGTGCTTTAAACAATGCGAAGGGCCTACATTTTTCATGGGGAGCATGCTTTTGGGCCATTGAAATTCTCCGAGTTACAGCAACAGAGTGCTGTCGTGCTTCACAGTGTGTTTTATGATGCATGTCGGTTACCAGTATCCCGATGCCTTTTACGGAACGTACAGAGGTGTTGAACTTAAAACAGTTCTAAGTAGCCTGGCTATAACGTGGAGTGAGGTTGAGCTTTTGGGACAGTAGCATCCTGCGTGCAGCTACGGCTGATTTTTAACTCGTTCTGTTCAATCTTGTTTTGTCAACGCTTGATTTCTGTGGTTCTCTGTTTTCCTTGGCTTCCCCCTTGGCTCAGGTGAAACACGTTGATCCTGCAGCCGCCTGATCTTTAAACAGCGCTACTACAGCGCGTGGCCTCGCAGTCACCGCGGGTCCCCACAGCCTCACGTCAAGCGTGTGCACGGGTGTTTGTGGGAGGAGAGCCTTAATGAGATGTAGGAGCCCATATGGGCTGTGTCTTCTATCAGACTCGATCATTGTCACTTGGCCACCGTGCTGATGTTCATTTCGGGAGCAGCAGCTTTCTCTGGTGTGCCCTGACTTATTTTTTAAGGATGGTTTTCAAACTGTTGGTTGAGGTAGTGGAATGTTTTGTCTTTTAAAAAGGGCCCACAAGAAGGGTAGTAGTTTATGATTTTGGGTGAAGAACTGTAGCCTTACTTGCAGATGTGATCCTCGGGTCTAGAACATTGTACTTCTGTTTAGCTTTTAATGGACCCTTATGAATGGCTTCTAATTTTAATTCATTTAATTCATCAGCTTTCTATTCATTTTTGCTGCTTTTTAAATTGCTTTTGTTTGTGGAATTTGAGAAAGCATTTAAAATATTCAATGGACCATCATGTCTTCTTGCATATTTATATCATTTATGAATAAATGTAACCGAGAGCAGGAATGATTGAACATTGTGAGCTGAGCGTCGTGTGTTGAGAGGAGCTGGGAGGTCAGAGTTCTTTGTTGTGGTATTGCCTTGAGTGTTACAGTATGTGACGTACAAGTCGCTGCTGGGGAAGTTCTTCAGAATTTTTGAAAGAAACGACTGATGTAAAAGATGCTTAACGAGTTGTGATTGATAATTTATTACTTGAAATATGCGGTGTCTGATGAGCTTCACTTTTAAGTTGCAGTTTGACAAGTCGATGACACTTCTCCACGTTCAAAAATGCCTTGCTTCATTAAGGCTTACTTCAGTAACACCTATCGGAAATTTATCAAACTCAGTTTGTTAAAAAACAAAACAAAACAAAAAACAACCCCAAACCCAACAAAGTAGTGAAAGATAGACATCATAGACGTGGTGAGGCAGGTGGTTTTCATCAAATTACTGTGTGCAATTACACTATGCCCAGTTTTTTTATTAAGATCTGATATGACCTACTCCTTCCCCCCCCGATCCACTGTGAAGCCAATTATTTGCTGTAGAATTTACTTTGGCTGATAAATATTCTCTGAATTGAGATCTAGTTAGGGTGCTAGCTAATTCTCACTCTGTGTGTATTTTTCCAGACTGGATCTAATCTGTTGGGTGTGTGGGAGGGGTGGCTGCCAGCAGTTAGTTTTACTTTCTCACATCCAGCTATCCCCTTTCCCAAGGATCTCGTAAAAGGAGCTTCAAACACAGGGAGTTTTAGAGTTGACGTGCCAAGTCAAAATCACAGTAGATGCTAAACAGTTAAACTGCACCTGAATACTTTTTCAAGGGACTGTTTATAAATATTTCAGTTGCACTTTTAAATAAAAATGAGGTCAAATCCATCTCAAGAGAATTGGGAGTTGTCGTGCAAAGACTACATTAAACCTTTAGTACTTATTTGAGTACTGGATTTGTTACAGTATGTCACTAGCTCCCTTTCCTCGACTTTATTCTTGAAATTTTACGGTTAAACTTTATTACGCTCTACTTAGGCAAGCACATTGAGTTTTTCTACTGTTTTCCTTATGTGAGAGTCATGGCAAAGATACAGCATGCAGTTGGGTTAGATGATGATTTCACTGGTCGGCTTGGGAGCGAGCAATGGTAAGGTTTGCTGGGGTGTACAGTACCTTTTTCTTTCCTGGAGGTTTTTGTATCTGTAATGGCGCAGGGAACTGGTGCTGGCCACCACTTCCACTTGGGTCCTGTGGTTCTTCTGGTGGTTTGCTCTGGTGTAGCCCCACCAGCTCCTGTACACAGGAGAAGGCTTGAATGAAAATTGCTGCTGAGAAGTTTGCTCCACAGACATGCGTTCCCTTTATGGGGACGTGTGAGTTTCCATTACTACTTCAAACGCAGAAGGAAGGTTTACTTTGGATTTCCTAGGGATGTGAGGGCAGAATTTGGCCTTGTATTTCCCATTCTGGAGAGCTGTTTGAGGGTAGACCGTGGTTCCCTGCTTCCTTGTTTTTCTGAATGATACTCTTGCTCCTCTTCCCCTTTGGTTCTCTAATGGTTTCTGTATGTTGTGCTCCTGTATACCTCTTCCAGTAACTTCGTCTCTCCTCCCAGACAGGGCTGTGCGAGGTGATGGAGCTTCTCTGATGTTATTTTTTTCTCTAACTTCAGGATAAGTGCTTTCCTTGTCCAGACTTCACACCCTCTGTGATGAATGTGTCTCGATTACAAAGAAATGCCCTCAAAAAAGCCAGTGGAAGATGAGAGAGCAACAACTGGATGTCTGACATGCCAATTAACAAAGCAATGGGACTTTTTAGTGCAAAATTAACAAGTTGTAGTGTGTGTATCCTCTGCAAGGCATGCGCTTAGTAAGCATTTCTGTTGTATTTGTGGCTAATACCTGTGTACCCAAATTGTGTAGTCTGGAGATAGCATCAAGCGGTTGGAACATTGTGGTGAGCTCGGGAGCTCGGGGAGTGTGTATGAGCTGTGTTTCACTCTCTTGCTGTTTCTTTTGAAGGATGGTTGAGCTGAAACAATTCAATGTAATTTTTTCTGCTGTGTGAAACGGGTGTCTCAAATACATACTGGCCTTCGTTCCCTGTCAGTTCTCCAAAAAATTCATTTGCATGTCAGCAGGATCTAAGCTAGCACCTTGAAGGACATCAACTACTGTCTGTGTCACCATTGAAAAGTATTCTCTTGTTCTGCATCCGAGCTGGACTGACCAGAATAGATGCCAGATAGTTCTGCTATTCCTGGAATGAGGGATCAGGCTTGTGATCCAGATCTCCGTTCAACTAATGTATGCCCTGCTTATTTGCTATCTATTTGCAGGATTGTTCTTCTACAAATGCTTGCTTTGGAGTGCAGCTGTGGTGTAGGTTAGAATCAAAGTGATTTCACTATGTTCTTTCAAGTTAAATAGCTTTTTACCTGCACTAAGGTGGGTGTTACTTAGCATTGTAGTGGCCTTTAGGTGGGTTATTTTCTATAAAAATGGAGTACGTGACTCGTCTGGAAAAAGCTGTTGTGGAAGGAACATTGGTGCCTTTATTCTGGAATATTTGTTTTACAAATTGACTGTTGTGATCTGTGGTTAAATCATCTCTGTTTTTCCTGTTGATCGCTGAAGTTCAATGGCAGTTGGATCAGGTGGAGCAAAGCATGGTCTGTACCAGCCTGGAGTCGTGGCAGTGCTCCCCGGGGCCATCCAAATCCTGGAGACGTGTCCCCTTGGGGACAGTTTTGTTGGTAATGGATTTGGAACAGTGTCATTCTGCCGACGTGGTTTTGAGTGCTGGAATGCTCCATTTGCAAAAGGCTTGCCCACATGCAGGGTGTTCTTCTGACTTCTGTTGTCTCATACCTTGCTTATCAGCACTGTCTAGAAGTAATTAGCTGTTACTTTCCTGCGTTTGTAGGTGAGGAGATTTTTTTGCTTGGTCGGGGAGCTGAAGACAGGAGGATCCTTTGGCAAATCTAGCCTTTTACACGCAGACAACACTGATGATTTGCAGCAAGGCCCGAATTCTGGGGCTGAGGTTTGACTATAAGTTTGAAGTTTGACTTCCTGACTCAAATTGCCTGACCCTGGGTGCGTCAGCCATGTGGCTCGGTGTATTGATCCGTTAGAAACTGACTTCTGGTATGGATTCATGCTACACTTACTTTTTTAACTAGCGTAGAGTTAGGCTGTGAGACTTCATCTCAGTAGATGAAGCTGTTCAGCTACAGATCAGCTGGTAACTGTCATTCTGGTGCAGGCGTAACACTGATGTCTTGTACTTGGAAAGAAATGAGTTGTGTCCCGACTTGTTCTTTGGTGGTGTTTGGCTCTGGCATGGATGATCTCATTACCATTACCCCAGGATTTCTCTTGGGCCTCAGCGGCTCTGGGGAATCGTGCTCAGCAGGGAAGATGTTCAGCGATGGCGTGCAGCACCTTGGCAATACCCCTTCGCTATGGCTGTCAAATTTAGGTGCCTGTAGGTGACAAATGCAGTAGGGAGTTTGGTGGCTGCTCTGAGTCGCTTTGCTTCTACCACTTAGACAGAATCCTATAATAACATCTATACCTGTTGTGGTGTTTTTTTATTAGGGGGGAAATAAGTCTTTATGTTATTTAATATAACAAAATCTGCATTACAGTTTTGCTATGGATTACCCGTTTGGGTCAAATGACTGTTGATATCGGGTTTAAAGATAGATCTGTATAAAGATCTGATAGATAAACTGACACTGAGCGTGTTAATCTATCACTGGTAATGTGCAGCGTTACCATGATTAATTTTTCCCTTCCTCCATAGACTGCTTTTTTGGGAGATGGGAATCCAAGTCCAAGTATGTATGTGCGTGTAGGAGGAGAGGGCATGTAACTTTCTTCTATTGTTGTAAACAGAGGTCGTGTCCACTGGGATACTGACCCTGGCTCTCGGCAGGTCCTCGTGGGGAACTGGTAGGCAGAGGAATGCCGAGCAAATTTCTCTGCGTGCCTTTCTTAACTGCTCTGATTGTTTCACGTTCCCGTCATCTGGCTGCGGAGGGGCTACTGCCTTTACAGGATCGGCGTGTGTCTTTGCACACTGGTGTGGCTTCCTCTAGTACGTGGAACCTTGTATGAACTGGAAATACAAAAGTGTTTGTGCAGCATTGGCCAGTGCAATAGCTGAGAGGAGGGAGGTGGTGAATGCGAAGTGTAGTTCTCTGTGGCCACCCTCAGCTCCTGTGGGATCTTGGCTGACTCCTGTGCTGCTGCTTGACGTTCCCCAGCAGCTTGTAGTGCTGTGGGGCTCTGTTTTGGCTGAACCCTTGGGTCCCCGAAAGCAAGGCGTGGAAAACAAGATCAATGAGGGATGAAGGCTGGCAGATGATGTGCTGTGGATGGGTTGTTTTGTCTGGCCACATCCATCTTTTGTGTAGCCTGGATACCCCTGCTGGAACTCCAGCCTGATTGTGAATCTGGTGTGACTTGTACTCCGGGGGCTGCCAGACCTGCTTTGTGTTAGCAATGTGAATTAAATAGTTCTGCTGCTGGTAGGCTCACCGTTCCTTGCTATGATGTTGCTCCTTTTCTTCCTGCCCTGTTGGGCATGAACGAGCAGACAGGTCCTTCTGTGGTCCATCTGTGAGAAACAGAAGTTTGCAGCAGTTCTGGGAAGTCCTGCTGGCGTCTGGGAATATGGCAGCAGGGTAAGAGATAGGGCTCGCAGAACGATCCTGCATTCAGCAGAGGATGTGCTCTGCATGTCCTTTATTACGTGCATCCCTCCTTGGCTGCGTAATTCTTCTTATGAGGAAACCCACTGACCTATTTTTGCAGGGTTTCGGATGGTTCTGTGGGTTAGTGGGTTTCAGGCTGGCAATGTAGGTCACTCCCAAGGTGTGCTGGAGTTTCGTAACGCGGAGCTCTGACCTGAAATAAGATTCATACAAACTCTCCCTGTGGCTGTGTCTTGAAGCTGTATTTCATATCTCTCTTTGCACTGCCTCCCTTCTCCATGAGGTAAAAGGAGAAATCTGGGTATTACCAGAGGGAGGGGGTTTTAAACTACATTTTTTTAGGATTTATTTGAAGTGTGGATCTTTCAGACAGGTAAATTATCGTTATTGCCTTTTCGTGTTTACTGAGGATGGGGCAGAAAAAGCAGACCTCAGATACTAAGTAACCTGTACGTGCTGCCCATAGCAGATGTCCAGGATTACGCAGAGCGACAGAAATAATGTGGAAATGCCTCCATTACATTTATGTAAGTTCTTTTTACAGCTGACACATGCTAAATACATTGATTGTCTCTTTGTGCGGACAGATTTTCTTTACATCAACCAGAGCTCCTTTCACACGTTTTTGGTGTGTCTGGAGGTACGACCAAATCCTTAACATCGCTCTTCACATAAGCCAGCTATTAATTAGGAGCATGTTCTTTGTAGCAGAGTGCTAATTGGTACATCAACAAATTCACTGCCTGTTAAACATTGGAAAGATTGTAATTCTGACTGGCTTAAATATAAATGAGAGGGAAAAGCATCACTTCTCCTTACTGGCCTGACAGGTTTTGTTTGACTCTTCAGTATCTTCAGAGTCAGCTGAGCCTCAGCTCCTTCCTAGAAAAAGTAAAACTGGGCATTGTTTTCATAGTATTCTATTATTGAAGTGCTGCCTGTGTTTCTGAAAGTACACTCACAGCCAATCTTCTGTTAAGTAACACTGGAAATGCGTGAGAAAAAGAGGTTGTAGGGATCTAAAGTGTCGATTGTGAAACCAGGAGACCTGATTTTGAACGCTCTGTGGTCTTACTTGAGACACTGGCCTGAGACTGTGGAGTGACCAACCCTCTATGCTGCAAGGATCAAACTACTAAAAATTTGTAATTATGTTCTTCGCTGCAGAAAGCAGAAATCTTGTAGTCAAATTGATTTTAACCTTCTGACAGATAAACACTTTGAAGCATACATTTTATGGCAATTTGCTGAGAGCTGAAATATTCCACATCTAAGCACAGTGTGTGCTTTATGTCAGTTGCTATATGGAGGTGCAAACTTCCAGAAACTGTATTTACAACTTAAATGGAAATGTGTTCAGGAGTTCTAGAAACTTTAGTTTGAGGATCTTATCAGATTGGTTGTCTTTAAATAAAAGTAGAAGCAAAACAAGTCAGTTTTGGATTCTGTTTAGGGGTAAACAAGGAATAAATGTTTAGACGTGTTTTCTCAAGCAGATTGTTCTTCAGGATTTCAGAGTTATGATGGATTGCTTGTAACATGCAGGGGTGCTAAGCGAGGCAAAATAATCTTGCCTGAGCTAAAGCTGCCTTCTTCAGATTTATGTTGCTGAGTAGACAGACTGATAATAATCTGAAATGTTTTTCCTGAATTAAATAATTTTTGTGTGGGTGGAACTATTTCTGGGTAATTCATGTGCAACTTAACATGGTTGAATACACGGGGGGTGAATGGAGCAAGTAGAAGTACAAGGATTTGGTGCTTTCAGTGATGTTTTAAAGATGATGGGAACGCTGCCCGATGAGTGTTGAGTATGGATTACCCCCTGCACCGCAGACCCTGAAGGTGTAGTATTTTATAAGTTACAAGGGTAGTTCTTAATTGAAAAATACTACTCCCTTTTAATTTTTTTATTATCGAGCTACCCAATAAATATGTGGAAGGCTTTGTATTTTTTATTTCATTTCTTTGCAGGTTTCAGTGGGGATGGTATGATGTTAGTGTGATTTGAGCCTGTGTAAAAGATGCTGGAATTCACCCTAATAGCAAATTAGCTCACTAAATATCCTCCAGTTGCCATTTATCAATCTGTAGGATTGTATTCCCTGTCTGTGCTTTAATTTGATTGAGAAACTTCTGTTTAGGGTAGATGTTTCATTCCTTTGTTTAAGAAAATAAAAATCATCTAGATTAGCAGAAGGGCATGAACCTTTCCTGTCCTGGCTGGACAGAGCGTACAGGTATGCTCAGGTTGTTGGAAATGTGTGTTTCAGCTGAAACATTTGGCTGTAATTATATTTATATTGGGGCTCTTATGCTGAAAGTGCTTTCACTGTTGTTTTTTTTTTGGAAGTGGTACTGAGCACTTTCCCTTCCTGAGCTGAGGTTTCAGTAAGAGGCAGGCAGTACATTGATGGAGGATGGCCCTGTGATGGAGTCAATCAGCCGGTGCAGTCATTTGTCTCCTGGGGATGCAGGGCAGAGCACATCATTAGTAGCAGAAGGGGAGGCTTGTCTCTCTCATGCTAATTCAGCTGGGGAGCTCTGGTTGGTGCCTGTTTGCTGCTGTTGCTCAGTTGTTACAGGTGCCTTACGGAGAAGCAAAACTGCTGTTGTTTGTTACCTGTAACAGTCATGGGTGTGGATCAATTAACAACAATATTTAATACGTTCTAGGAAATGTTTCCAGTTCAGCGTTATATAATGTGTAAACCGCTGTCGTGTAAAACTGCTTGCTGTAAAAATGGTGAATTATTTTGGAGGAATTGTGTGTGGTTTATTTATCTGTAATAACAGGGTTACTGAGTAGAATCGTGGGTCAAGCATTCATGACAAATACTGGTGCACCTACGAGAGAAGTTTCCTGGTGGTTCTAAGAATTTCTGCAAGAAGTACCTGAATGACGTCTCATGAATCTCTGTTCAGAGGATCTCTTGAAAAACTAATCAGATTTTTGGGATTCTTGGAATGCATGCCAAACTGAAGTGCGTGTGGACTAATTGCAGCTTGCTGAGTAGAGAAAAACCCAGGTAATCCTAAACATGTAGAGGGAAAACAGAACAGCCTGTTAGTTTTTAAGATTACATTTGACACACAAGTTGCTTGAACTGTATAGTAATAGTTTAAAAATAAGAGCAAGGGCAGCAAGAAAAGAAATGGTGATACAGCTGCTGGAACAATGTGGGGAGTAGGCTTTGTACACCCCGTTGCACCATCCTGTACAGCGATGTCTGCTCCTGAAGCACCGGGGGAATGGCACAGCTCTGTGCTGTGTGGGTGCTAAAGGCATGGGATTGTGCGAGTTGCGCAATTTTACATGTGGGTTAGCAGAGTAAGGAACATGTTTGATCATGGGTGTGGGAATACAGTACTCTGGCAGTAATTAAAAGTCATTAATTAGAAGTATTTATTGCCGGATGTGACTCAAGTTAGTTGTAAGTTGCTTAACTTCTGAGGTCAAGAAGATCTCATGCATCTGAGATGCGCTTTTTTAGTTTTGGTGGGACTGCGGGGCTATCCGTGGGGACAGTCTGTAATACCACAGCTCAGACCGGAATTTGGAGATTCATTACAGGACTTATTGACAGTTTTGCAGCATCTCTACAAGCTGGGATTGGCATTCAGAAGTTTAGATCTATGAAGGTTTCATTTAGACTTGGTTGCTTTGGCTGAGAAGGTAAAAGTTTGTGCTGGGAGTTCCCGCTGCTGTGCTGAGAGTTGCTATTATTCAAGTCAGCATTCAAAAAAGCGTTAGTGAGACTTTATAATAAACAAAAGCTTCCCTGTCTGTATGAGGAGGGTGACATTTTTTTCCAATTACAAATTAACCCATTGATACAAAACACCAACAGGGAATGGGACAGTAGAATATTGTGCCCTTATGCTGCCTGCCCAGTAAACGTGTGCGAGGCCGCACCTTCGTGTTCAGCATGTGAGTTTATAAAGATGTAAAAATGTGAGGATGGTCTCGTGGCTTGTGCTTGGAAGAGGTTTTATTTCTGCCAACTGCTAGATGTGTCAAGCAAGTCATGGAAAACCTTCCATGCTGAGGTACCTGTTACAGCTCTGTGCCCATTCTCAGGGCTTTTCCTGATGTGTAGGGAGAAGGAGGGATAACACCTAGCAGTGCAGTAGTTAGGTTTTACTTCCATCTCTTTAGCTTTTCCCTTGCCTTTTTTTTTTTTTTTTTTAGGAGACTTGAAATTCCACCTGCCCCCTGGAC
>VZRU01002959.1:235077-258032 GCA_013398155.1 Pedionomus torquatus | reverse complement strand
TGGCCAGGGCAGGGTGGTTGTTGTTGTGTTGGTTCCATCATGAGACATGTGGAAGCTCCTTTCTCGTGCTTCCTCATCCGCCTGTTTTTCTTTCTCTGTAGCGACAGGCCAGGGTCAAACCAAGAACCCTGATCGCTTTAGGTTTGTTGGTACTATTCTTTTCTTCTGTGATTGCAGAAATCTTCACTTGCTGTGTAATTATGGATGCTGCACGAAATAGAACTCCTTGGCTCATGAGAATAATACACATTTTTGTTGTTTGGTTTCTGAATAGAAATTTCGGGGAAATTCTGCGTATGATATAGTACTAGTAAAATGTCAGCTCTTTACCATGCATGCTTTTAGGGAAGCTGAAATGGTTATTGAGATTTCCAAAGTAGTTTCTGTTTTGTGACAGGCTGTAACCTGTCTGGAAAAGCCATGTATTTCAGCAAGGCATCAGATGAGACTGTGCACCTGAGGCCTCCTCCCTCGTAGGTACTGAACCGGGGGAGTGATGCTTTAAGTTGTTTATATTAACTTCTGTGAGTATCTTAAGTGCACAGAGATAGTGATCAAAATTCTGAGGTGTTGCTGTAGTTCTGATTGAGTTTGATAAAAAATTAGTGTAATTGTTATTCCCTTGGCTTCTGTTGACTTAAGCCCTTATGCTCTATACCAACATTTTGAAGTATTTTTTTCTATTAGTTGACATGTAGATGTGGCACTTGGGGATGTGTTTTAGTGGTGGACTTGGCAGTGTTGGGTTTGTGGTTGGACTCGATCTTAAAGGTCTCTTCCAGTTGAAATTATCGTATGATTCTATGAAAAAGAGAGAATTATACTAGTACAGAACTTGATATTTCTGTTTCTAAAAGGTACCTTACCAAACGTTTCAGTAGGTGATTAATTGGAAAGTAATTCTCACATCTAAAAAATACAGCTTTATATTAAAATGCCATACTATTGCTAAGCAAATGTAAGGCTGCCTGCCCTCCAGTTCTGTATCTACAGTGCTTCCCCAAGTGTCAGTTTGCTCAATATTCGTTGCCATTGACCTTGGATAATTAAGAGAAAAGTCTGCTGTTCTGAAGAGATAAATGAGGCTTATGTTTGGAAGGTGGCTGATTAGCTCAGTTGAAAGTATAATTTTATGGCTGTAGTTTCTGGCAGGATGGATGCTGCCTTTGCAAACCTCGGTGCCCCTCTTCTCTTTTCCCTGCTTTACCTGGTTGAAGTCATCGACAAAAATCTCCCAGGATCTGAAATACACAGTGGACGTCCTCAAATTTCAATGAAAATGGGTTTAATCTAACATGGACTTCTTTTAAGTATTGCATCGCTTTCAGCCTATTTCAGCTATTTCCAAATAGAAGGCTGTGGTTGTGCACCAGGTGGGGGTCCCACATTCCCAGCTGGAGCAGGGCTTGGTGCACATGGACTTTTCCTCTCCCAGAAGGGGTTCAGTGTCCTTGTTGGCTGTCAAGAGCTGGAGCGTGCTGGGACCAGAGTAGCGGTCAGAGAAACACCAGGGGAGAGGAAAGGCTGAATCATAAAAGCGACAAAAATTAAAAAAAAAGGCAAAACTTTCTCAGGCTTGCGAAAGTTAAAATGTGAAGGTGGGTACTAGTGTCTATTTGCCACATCCCCAGATCTTCTATTTTCCTCTGTCTATCACTTGAACCTACTTCTTTTATTTCTGTGTTTGCTCTCCATGAGTTGCTTGGACCATTTGTGACAGAAAGTCCGTGGTTGTTTACAAGGCGAGGGCTGACTGGTTTTTAAGCATGTCCGTGATGATCACTCATGGTATTTTGGTGGGCTTAATCTTAGGGTAGGTTTTTCACTTGAAGTATTCTACTACTATATTTTTTGCTGGCAAAGTACTCTGGGGTGGAGATGGCTAATAAAGTTGCATTTTTGGTTTATTTTTATTTGTTTGTGTTTTCTGTTGGATTTTCTTACTGAGCTAATAAAACCATTGTAGGACTAAAAGCTGTCCACCAAAGCATAACTTTGTAAAAATAACTGCATCTGTGCTGTTTTGTGTTAGGTGTTTTGATGTTTTTTAAGAGGTTTTATCTGGTTTAAAGCTCTTTATCTTCTTTGGAGATGGTGCTGTGGTGGTAAATGGTGTATTTTGTTAAGTTGCTTTCTGTTAATACACAGGGAGGCACCGTTCCTTATGAGATCTTTGGGTGCTGATGTGATGTCCATAATTATCAGGAAGATGTGGGATGGCATTTTTACAAACTCTTTACTTTGGAAGCCAAATCTGCAGCCTTGAAAATCTTTGGGACTTTGTAATCTTTGCCCTACAAGGGTATTATTTATTTGGGAAATTGCATAATACTTGTTATGCAAGCAGCCTTTGCAGCCACTGTGTAAAGAATATTATAGAAATAAAGGGTGGGCTTTTTTTTTTTTTTTCAAATGCAGGCAGCAAGTGGCACAAAAAATGGCACAAATGAGATGTTCTAATTAAGAGAGGTTTTAATGAAGGTTGTATTGTGTTTTTAACAGAAGTGAGGCACAATTGAATTCAGCTCAAACAAATGTTCACACCTGTTTCCAGAAAGAAATTCAATTCCTACTGTGCATCCGATTCTGAGAAATGGTGATTGAGTCAACAGACAGTGTTGTGGATAAAATCAACGTGGGTCTATTAAATTGAAATACATTTTTCTTGGAATATTTCTAGTACATGATATCTTAAGTGAAATCTATCCATACTTTACAACTTCTCATTTAAGGATTTATTGCTCTACACTAAGTTTCTAGGTCCCATTTCACATGTCTGTGCGCGTCCTGAAATAAGTAATTTTGTAGACATCTCTCCTTTCTTTCTGCAAGCTGGTACATGGTCTTGGTTTTGAATTTTCCTGAGAGTCTGGTTTTTAGAAAAGCAGGAATTGATACAGTGGAGTGTTGCTGGGGTGGTGGGAGGGCACTGGAGTTGTTATCCCCTTCCAGGCTCAGGCTCCACGGTGTTCAGATGCAGCGTGGCCGCTTCCCAGCATTGGGGAAGATTTTACAGATTTTACGTTCAGTTTTTAGCTGAGTACCTTGAATATAGCTGTTCAGTTGAGAAAGGGTTGTTTCATGTAGTGTGTCTGAGTAGATGAGTTATTGACCAGAACAAAAGCAACTTAAAATGAAGCTGTTAATTGTCCCAGCCGGTGACTTTTTTCTGTGTTGCTGCCAACTGAGAGCGCTTTAAACTTGCAACCGAGGTATGAGAAGACCTGCACCTCTTATCTGCTGCTCCTCCCTGAGTAAGGAAAGCAGCCATCCAATCGTTCCCTATAATTAGTGTACTTCAGTGGCTCGCAGGTGTTGGTTATTCATGGTTGTCTTTCACTCTCTCTTACTTTTCCAGGCGTTTTTGCTGTTGCCTTGGACCTGTATAATGAGAGTTCTGACAAGGGGGAAAGTTAGTTGATTACCAAAGTCACTCCAGCTGATATAAAATTATCTTAGCCAGGTTGAAAGAATTTGACAAATGCTGTGAATGCAATAACAAATGAAGTGTTTTAGAACAACTTGTCCAGTTTTGTGCGGTTACCCTGACAGCAGGGTTCCTGGTCTGAGGGTCATTTTTAGCTACATGGGTTTGGTGTAGAAAAAGCTTTATATCTTCCTGTAGAAATTGTTGAATTTATACAGCAGATCATCAAGACCCTACTGCTGCCATTGCTGCTGCATTCTGTAAAATGCGGTTATAGGTATTGCAGCATCCAAAAGATTTACTCATCACTGAGCACTCGGTAAAAGTTGTCTGTGCACCTGTGGATGGTGTGGAAGGTGTGTGTATACAGGATTAAAATAGTTTAACTGCAGGAAGAACTTTGCTGGTTTGTAAAATTCTGAATAAAACCCCACTTAGACTGTACATCAGGTGAATGATTTTTCTCATGTGAATGGACCAGAGGGGAATGTGTGACCTGAACTTCTGGCTGATATTTAAAAATAAAAAGGGGGGGGGGAGGGATTTGTTGCTGGAAGCTGTCTTATGAAAGCGGTGGGTGAGTGTGCCTGTGAAGCTGCTGTGATGGTTTTGTTTTTGAAGCAGCAAAGAAATACTTCTGGAAGGCCTGGCTCCTAGTTTTTGCAGTGAGCACTGTGTGTGGGCATGCATTGTCTACTGCTCATGAGCAGGTCAGCTTCGTTAGGCTTGATGATTCAAAGTTCTTTTTATAAGCTTATTATCAGGTGTTTTATGTCATCACACATAAGTCATTGAAGTGGTAGCCTTTAAAAGACAGTGTCTGTTTAAATTAAAAATCCACTTTTCTGAGAAACAGAAAACTTGGTGACTTCTTTCATCAAATAATGGGAGTCTGCCTGCTTTGATGAAACTTTATTTTAGCTTTTACTGTGAAGACCTGTACTCCAGAGGTACAGCTGAGGTACTGTTGGTGAGTGAGGTGGTGGAAGAGTGTCGTTCCAATTGAAGATGTGCCCACACGACAAGTGCTCGTGTGGCACAATTCCTGATGATGCTGGAGGCAGAGCAGCACAGGATCTGTGTGTCCCCCTGCCAGTGCGATTCCCACTCAGTCCACAACCATCAAGTCCTTGCTGCTTGTTTTGCCCCAATTACTCCTTTCTTTTTGCTGCGTAAAACACAACCATGAGCGTGGACTACAGCCTGTGGAGAACGTTGAGTGTGCTCAGTCAGCTGCTGTGGTCACTGTGGGGCTTTGAAGTCCTCTCCTGGTGTCAGATGTGTTAGATTCCAGTGCTGTTACTGTTAGCCACATTACAGTAGCACGGTGTTTATATACATTGCGATCACCTTCCTTTTTTTGCTGGCTTAGGTGTACTTAAGGTTAGGAGAACTGGATTTACACCTGAATGGGGAGCTCACTGTTCCCAAAGGAAATAGAGCAAAACTTGAGCTCTGTCAGAATGCTGACTGTCTGTGGAAATGCCTGTAGAAGAGCTCTGCCATTGGTGTCAAAGTAACACCCAGACAGCAAGGAAAGCCAACCCCATCCTGGGCTGCATCAAAAGAAGCGTGAGCAGCAGGTCCAGGGAGGTGATTCTCCCCCTCTGCTCTGTGCTTGTGAGACCCCACCTGGAGTCCTGTGTCCAGCTCTGGAGTCCTCAACTTAGAAGGGACATGGAATTGTTGGAATGGGTCCAGCAGAGGGCCACAAAGATGATTAGAGGGAATGGACCACANCCTGGTCTGGTGGGAGGTGTCCCTGCCCAGGGCAGGGGGGTTGGAACTGATCTTTAAGGTCCCTTCCAACTCTAACCATTCTATGATTCTATGAAATGAGTGTAATTGTTTGCAAAGGATATTTGGTGCCCAGGTTTCTGCTACAAATGTGTTGTTACTCTTTGTTCACCCCTTATCCCTCAGTAACTCAGTCCTTTGCCTGCGTAAGGCAGAATTCCACTCAAAGTTGGTCGAATTGGTGTCAGGGTGGTTAAACTTCAGTGTGGGATGGATCGTCTGAAACGCCCCGAAGTGCATTTGTCCGTAAGGAGAGAATGGGACTCTTCCCAAGCGTTTGGTGACCCAGCATCTCTGGGAAATGTCTGCAGCTTCCAGGGAAGGAGCTGAGGCTTCTCTTTCAACTCATCCTGGTGGTTTTTTTAACAGTTGTGTAAGTAGCACGTAAGCTACATCAGTCTTAGGCTGTTTAACTTGGCTTTTCCCTCTTCATCTTCACTGCCTTCTTTCAGCTTGATGAGACACTTGGGGTGGAGTGGAAAGGATTTTTTTTTTTTTTTTTTTTTTTAAAGCAAGCTCTAAGGTGATTTGCTACCTTTTCCTTTAGAAAAGATTTGAAGCTTCATCTAAGTTCAGAAGATCGTAGCTACCCGTGTTTCAGAGCGCAGCGTGGAGCGGCTGTCGGGGGCAAGGACTGCTTGTTGATTTTGGATGAAGCCGCTTGCCCTGCGCTGCCCTGGCTGCCACCGGCAGAGGAAAGAAGCTGAATAAACAGGGAAACTGTGAAATAAACAGAAACAAAACCAAACCTAGCCCCTGCCTCAGGGCGTGGGCTTGGGTCTGTGGAGCAGCTGTTTCAAAATTAGACTTTCTTTTGTGAAAAGGAGGCACGTAAAAGCTTTTCTGGTTTTGTGCCGTAATGATAATTTCCATGTGTTTTTCTGTGTTGCTTGATTGATTTTAGTTTCTTCTGAGAACTTAGTTGAAAGGCGAGCAGTTGTGTTATTGCAGCGTTAAGGTGGTTGCTTCAACCTTTCCCACCTTGCCTACCCCCAAGTTTTCTAGCAGACCTGACCTATGTGTTTAATGTTTTTTTCTAAGCTGTCACTCAATCTTTAAAGGTGTTAAATAGACTTTGAGGGTTCCAGGTCAGGCTGCAAATACTCGTGCCGGGCTTTCAGCGCTCATGACCTTCCTCATTGCTCTTCACCACGAGCACCGGATCTGCGGTTGGCGTTGGTGGCTACAGCCAGGGCTGGCGAGGGGCAATTGATGGGTGGGCTTGAAAAACCGGTGGCAGGAGCGAGCAGTGACCTCGGATCATGAAAAGAGATGATGACAACCAAATATTTTCTGGTTGTTTTTTTTTTTTTTTCCCTCTGACTGGTTTGTACGTATATAATTGATGATGCAGTTGTGCCACCCTAAAAGCTTTTGCTCTTTTTACTCCCCGGTTCTGGTGCAGAGCGAGGGTACGAGCTCTTTAGGAAGTGGTTGCTCAACATGGTCCACGTTGTTTTCCGTAATGCGTTTGAGTAAAAACAAGGTTCTGTTTTTATCTTGCTTTAACTTGGAAATTCTGGTGATAAGCAGAAGAAATTGACAGGAGGAAGCAACATAATGTAGTAGAATTTCACTGAGTTATTTTTTATAAACCTCTAGAAGCAAGTAATTTCTCTAATCGGGGAGATGCATATCACCAGTGTGGTGTAGTCCTGGGGCTCAGAAAAACTACACTTATTTTCTGCTCTAGTCATCCTCAAGCAAGTAATCTGAGATTTTTCAGAGTTCCTGTAGCTCAGTGGAAATCAACCAAACCAAGGGGTGTCATAGTAAATACACTCGAGACTGAGGTGCCTGGATATTGGGATGCTGAGAGCTGGATGATGTGCTTGAATCGGAACCAAATCCAGCGCAGTTGGACTGCTTAGTAGTGCTTTTCGAGACTTTTCCTTTAGTTGTTACTGTGTTTGCTATTATAAAATAATTAGTATATTTGTTAGCAGAAAAATAGGTTTCTAATACATTGTCTAAAAATCCCTGTATTTATTTATATAGTTGGAAAACTTTATCTTTCTTTGCTCAGATAATTCACAAAAAAATTTGTAGTCCGACATCAGATAGAAAGTAGGAAATCCTCGTGTGTATGGACGGCGTGTGGTGTCCGAGGAGGCTGCAGAGGATGTGCCATGTGCTGTGCTGGAGCCTTCTGTTGTATTTTGTTGTACAGAGGAAGTGAAACTTTGGCTGTATTTTTGCATATTCTTTTCTTCCATTTCCAAGTAAGATCTCCGCCAGCTTCTGTCTTTCATTCACCTACAAACCAGTTTCACTTTCACTACGCTTTTTAGTTAGGCACAATGTTTAATTTGCATTTATTTGATATTTACATGTTGTGTCACATTTTCTTTTGTCTACACATCCTGTAAGAATTTACAGCAGGATTTGCAGGGCTGATGTGTTTCCTCACGCTTCAAAGTATCTCAGTATACCTTTTATACAGAAAAATGCCCAAGCCTCAGTTTTTCTGCCCTATCTAAATACATGGGTATGGTTTAACAGCAACCTTTTAAACCGGTGAGTGTCAGCGGACTGGGCCACAGCTCAGTTTTAGGTGCTTATGTGTGAATTTTCACTGTTGCAGTAACTCAAATTCTGTGCCCAAAGATGCTGTTACCTAAATAGCAAGGTGACAATGAAGCAAGGATGGATGTTTTGTACTGGAAAGCCCTGTGTTGGCTCTCCAGGTTAAAGGACGGTGCTGAATGTGGTTGCTCTTACCTCAGATATCTGCGTCTTGGAAAGCAAGCAGTGGCAAACACCCAGACGCTCACTTCTGTATCTCTTTCTCCACCAGCCCTGGAAAGTGTAGTAGTAGCTGGAAGCTTTGGGAGCCGTCGGCTGTTGCTATGCAGATGCTGTTGGGTCCCGGTCCTGAGACTCTCCAGATGACACAGTGCGTTCGACTGACAGAGCCACACGTGTTGCGGGCCAGGCAGGCTGCCAAGCGCTCAGCCAGCAGGGAGAAAAGGCATTAGGAATCCCAATAATCCGCACATCAGTCTCCCCAGGCTCCGCTTGGTCAGTGGAGACCGAGCGAGCGAGTTGTGGAGAGATTGTGGGTATTAAGTGGGATGGGTAATGAAAGGCTGCGCTGGCGCTGATGGGAGACTCTTTAAATGGAAAATGACTTTAAATGATGGTGCCAGGGTGGTTGGAGTGATTTGCAGCTGGCACGGGATCACAGTGTAACTGGTAGTTTTCAGTGAGACTAACCACTTCTTTGGGGTGAAGCTTAATTGAAGAATTAGGCAAAAAAAGAAGAAGAAAAAAGGAACTTTGAACTTGATTTGCTTACTTTCCTTCCCTGGGGCTTGTACCGGAGTGATGGAAATTCAGGATTTCGTTCATGCGTGTGTGCGCAGACAGATGCAAGCGTTGTGTGTGTATGCAAAACTGCAAAACCCGAGGATGATAACAGCGGTAATACAATCAGAATCAAATAAAGTGGGCATTTTAGGCTCATGATTACCTTATCTGAGACCTTTCTTGAAAAATGTCCGTTTTGTCTGGATAAGTAGTTAATGTTATCTGCAGATCGGAAGTTGGCTTGCAGAGGACTCGGAAATGTTTCTGTTGTTTTAATTAATTATTCCTGGCTTTTTGTTCCGTAAGATAGTGCTCTCTGCTTGTCTTGTTCATAAATGTAGTGGAGTTTCCCTGTCCTGCAACGTACGAGGCACTTGTGGATATCATGCTGATACTCCAAGTAGGGAACCAACAGTTTAACGAAGTAGTTTTCTTCTAAGGCTTTCTAGTGGAGGGGAGGAAGGGCTTTGAATTGAGTATTGTATTATTGTTTCCTGGCAAATTTTGAAACCATGTGGGTCAGTTCCTCACACCCAGGAGTAATAATTCTGAAAGCAAAAGTTTCTGTGCTCTTGGGCTGCCTTGCTCCCACGGTGCTGGAGCAGCAGCTACCCATGGCAGCCTAGAGCTCAACTGCTCCTCTGGCTTCCCCGGACAGCAGTGCCCACACATAAAGGATTGCTGGGGTTGGGCTGCCTGGACACCCTGGAATGTCACTTGTACATCTGCCTTCGGTTATCAGATTGTGTTCAGAGGACACAATGGGGGGAAAAAAGCTCTTCTGAGCACGTGGTGGCCTTTTGAAAATGCATGCCTGCCTGTCTCATTATCTTTCAGAGTGTCTTATTTCTTCTCGTGCTTAGGAAAGCAAACTGATTTATTGAACAGTAAGTTTTCGTCTTAAACCATGTTCAGTGAGACTGTTTCATCACAGATTGTGCTGGGACAGGGAAGCTGTGGCTGTCCCATCCCTTGAAGGTGTTCAGAGCTAGGCTGGATGGGGTTTTGAAGAACCTGCTCTGGTGGGAGGTGTCCTTGCCTGTGGCAGGGGTGTTGGAACTCGATCTTTAGGGTCCCTTCCGACCCAAACCATTCCATGAGGGTTTGGTTGGGTACCACTTACAGGTACTAGTGGGTACCAGTGCTCCATTGCTGCTGATGTGTTGGCTTCCCAGGCAGCGGTGGAGCAGCATTCTGATGCATCTCTCATGGCAGAGCTGCTGAAAGCTGGAGCTTTGTCGGCAAAGCTACGTTCCTGGTTGTTCAAGGACTCTTGAAATGTTGCTTTCATATGAAAGGAAATCCTAGCATTGATGTTTCCTTTAATAAAAAGGAGACTTTGCTTGCTGGAAGGATTTAGTTTTTCTCATTTAGGTAGAGTCCGCAGTATCTGATGTAGCTGAATTAAAATTATTGCCTTGCTCAATTGGCTTTTTTTTTCTTTTTTTTTTTTTTTTTTTCTTTTTTATGTCATCCCTAGAGATTTAGGGCCTATTGGGACTTGGCAGCATCTGTTGTAGAAACGTAGTTTCTCACTTGCTTCTATGTGAACTTAGCCTGGCTGGTAAATGATAGAGATGTCTCTTTTGCTAAGTTTATAGTGTTCCAGTGTCACCAAACACAGTGAAATTTTACTCAAATACACCAGCCCATCCTTGCAAAAGTTATTCAGTAGAAATTTCTTAGTTTTTAAGCAAACTTGTCCTGCCTCTCTCTATCCATGGGTTAGGTCTTGGGGTTATCAGCATTTCTCAAAGAACAAGTGTTACGCAAATGTAAGCATTATGCTTAAGTAGCTGTAGTTCATAAGGTCTTTCAGTCCTGTTTGTGCTGATCTTAGGACAGTATTTGAAAGGGTGATAACTGTTGAGGGGGGAAAAAAAAAACCACAAAACAACAAAACAAAAAAACCCTCCACCTAAATATGTTTTTTTGATATCTCTGTATCAGACCAGACTTGAAAACTTGGAGTCATGAGTTTCAAGATTTTGGTCTCCGAGTTCCTAGAAATCCACCCTGTTTAAAAGGTGATTTACCTTCCATATTCTAATTGGAATAAGATGTTGGAAATGTGTTGTCAAAACACGAATTCTGGATGGCTGATATTGGTGTGCGGCTTCAAAACCTTAAAATCTCATTCGACTCTGGCTGTACAACCAGTGGTGTTTTAGACCCTTTGTTTAAACGTTGATTTTTTGCAGATAGATCAGATCATACAAATTTCTCTTAAAAAAAGAAATAGAATAAATTGACGGGAATGGCAGTATGTATGCGATGCTACATTATTAGCTGTTGTATGTCAGTGTGTACTCAAATTTGGAGTTGCTTGAGCATGTTAAAAGAGAGAATGCTCTTAACTCATCTTCCTATGAGAGGAAAGTACGGGTTTTTCTTTATGCTTAGCTCATAGCACGCTTTTAGAAAAAGGTGTTTTTGGAAACGTATTTTACTTTTTTAGATCTAGTACAAACTTTAAGGGAGGGGTTCAACTTCAGAATTTAACTGATGTCTCTTTTTTAGTAAGGAGCTCACTTTTTCAGAATCTTTCTTCTTTCTCTTGTTTCCCAAGTTCAGTCTCTCTCCTGCTGTGGTTTTGAAGCATGAAACTTGAGTATCCCAGAACCTGGAGGTGGATGCTCCCGGATGGGACATGATGTCAGGCTGGATTAAAGGATGGTGTATACATGATAATTTCTGTTACTACCTGAGACTTCAGTGTCTGAAATGAAAATACTTACCTTAACAGCAGCAGAAAACCCCGTCTATAACACCAAGTCTGGTATTCCTATATTTAGTTTTAGTTCTGTTTGCTCATACATGTAATATTTTCCTCAGATTTCAATTATTTTAATTTATAACAGCAACAACCATGAGGAGTTGCTTTGGGGAAATGTACGTATTAAATTTTCATCAGATTCATACCCTCATGCTGCCAACTGCACCTTGTTAATGAACAGGAAGTTTTGAGCCCATTCACTTTCCTCAGCATTATATGTAGTTTAATAAACAGTCAAATAAGAAGAAGTAGTTAAGTAATCGGTTTTGTTGTAAATCTGAGTATTTTATTATACATATCTTGGTTGCTGCCAGCTTTATGAACTGTTTTCAAATTTTAGCTAGTGAGAGCAGCTTATTTTTGACAAGCAAGTAAAGCAGCCTTAGTTTTATCATCATTCTAGCGCTAGTAGGCAAATTATGTGCTGAGATCAGTGAATTTTCCATAACAATTTTGTAAGTCTGTGTAAATCATGGGACATTTAGTATTTCACAGCAAGGTGTGTCCATAGAGGAAAGTGCCAGAACTGGCTGCACGACAAATTTTACTGTTTTGGTGTAGTACCCGCTGAAGCACTGATTTGAATCTTCAGTGATGGATTAACCTGAAGTGGGTCAGTGAATGGGTCAATACCACGATGAGGGCAGTTATAATAAGTTTCTAGAAATGAAGCTTGAGCAGCACTTACAAGGTATAACTAAAATTATTGGTGACCAAAAAAATTTGCATACTTAAGAAAAATGACTTCAAAGTCTCAAGGCCATCTTGTCAAGATCAGGTGTGGTGTGATACTTACATTTATGGCTGCATCTCATTTCCTAAACACTCGGTTGTGGATTTTGGATATATTAGTATGATTTTTCTATTGCTGTAGAACTTCTTCCCTACAAATGCAATCAAGGAATAGGAGATAATGTTTTTTTTTTTTTGCCAAATGCTTAGCTGTGAACCTGACTCCTGCTGGTGGTAAGCAAATGCTTAGGGAGAAAGCAAGAAGAGGAGTAGTAAAATTGTTCTTGTTCAACTAGAATTTAGGGTGATGTTGCAATTGGGAGTTGATGCTATTTTCATCCATTACATATTGTAATTTTTGTTTTAAGAGGCAGATTATATTGTGCTTTTTCTTAATTTCTGATTTTTTTTTCCAAATAGGCTATTAAAAGTTCGTAGTAGAAAATAATTTTCTACATAAAATAGCAGAGGAAGTAAGCATCTGAAAAACTGTAGTTCTGGCTATGTATGTCTTAGCTCTTATATATCGTCATGGATCAGATGTAGCTTTGTATATAATTGTAAGTATAATGAAGTTGTTTGACAGGGAAGTAGAACTGTCCAAATGAGCACAAGACAAAAGGTGCTTGAAGTGTGGCAAGTTTGATGTTTTGTCAATTCTTGTTTTATATTTATTTACAACTGTAAATAAATATAAAAGGAAGGAAATGTGCTTTATTTTGTAATGGAAGATGAAAAAAAAGTAATTCAGAGTTCTTCCCATTCTGGCCCTTAAAGGATATTCCTATTGGAAGCAGTGAGTGCAGGCGCACCTTAAGCGGTGTACACAGCTCTTCACTGCTGCCTTTTATACTCTGCTATTGTGTATAAGTATAAATATGTATATGTATGTGCTCCACAAGTGCCCATGGCTGGGGAGCTGTGTCTGGGAGCTGCAGCCTCCGCATGTAGCTCCAGGAATGGAGCTCGGAGCAGTTGCCAGCATCAGAGTGGGTCTGTGCCAGGGGTTGGGACTAGGCAGCGAAGGCAACGGCAGGATGAGCATCTGCTGGAGAGCCTTGGGGCTTTCACTGGTGCTCGTTAGCTGCTGCAGATTAGATATGAAATTATCTCCTGTTGCAGCTCAGATGGGTGCTACAGATGAGATGATGGGTGAGGTTGCCAGTGCCGTCTGGGCTTGCGGGCAGGCTCTTACTCTAAAAGGAGAAACAGAGCAGTATTTCTTCCAAAACTTCAGCATGACTTTTGTTTTCTGTCCTGCACATGTAGTAACTTAAAATTTGTGCTACTAGTGCTTAAGTAAACCTCAAACTCTCTTCCAATAATTGATACTCAGCATCATTATTCACCAGCACCACTATTCTATCTCCGTGCTCTGATATCAAAGAAGCCTGAAGAAAACTGGTGTTTAGCTCTTCCTTCTGGTCATCTTGTGATATAGAATTAAATAGCTGCAAAAGGGACAGGTTGTTGCTCGTGAGAAGAGCTGTTGTGCAGGAGACCTGGCACGGATGACTATTTATTCTCCAGAGCATGCAGGAGCTCTTGTTTGCTACTGTCTTACACTACTTGGGATCGTGGAACCTCCACAGAGGCATATCAGAATAAACCTGTAGTCCAAAATGTGCACAATACCGTGTTAGACATTGTGCCCCCTCCTTGGAGGTGTTGAAGACCAGGTTGGATGGGGAATGTGATCTAGTGGGAGGTGTTCCTGCCCATGGCAGGGGGTTGGAACTAGGTGATCTTCAAGGTCCTTTCCAACTCTAACCATTCTATGATCTTTTCCTGAATTATTTTTGTAAAGGTGTGTAGTAGAGAAGCACAAAGACCCAGGGCAAAAATGTAAGTGGAGACTGGGTGGAGAAGGCCCAGGTTTATGATCCATCACTGTCTCAGTACTTTTTAACCAGGAAACCCAGTCTGTCATTTATCGCTTTCCCTTTGGGGCCAGGGAGGAGCTTTTGTGCAAGTTCTCTATACTTGCAAAAATGTCAACACTGGTGCTTCTGCACTGAAAATTTTCCAACAAATTCCCCCGTTCTCTGGCTTAGGGCTCTTTTCTTGCTGGGAGCCCCAGGATCCTAAGTCTGGCTGTGCAAGGAGCACCATGTAAGATGTTTTTTATTTAATTTAGTGTGAGATTAATAGTCCCAATTTGCTCTTATGTTTGGATTTCTGGTAGTGCCTATGTGACCAATTACAAGAAATGTTATTTGCCGTTTTCAGTTCTGTACTGCACTAGAATGGGTGTTTTGAGAACTTATGTGTAACTTACAGTTTGAGCATGGCAAAATTCTGGTCAAACTGCCTCTAAAAGCATCTTACAGCCCTGACTTTAGACTGTTTTGTAATGGGATTATATGGAATAATGTATATTAAAAAAGAACTGTAAAAGTATTGAAAAAGCTGTTAGGCTATGCTGTTGAGCAGTCGTACTGAAATAGTTTCATAGATCAGTTCTGGAACTCGCTTAGTACTGGATTTGCAATTGTTAGGATATTTTCACTAAAAAAAAAATAATATCAGAAATGTGAGCTGCAGAATCCACGCAGTGTCACCTCTTGGAATAAAAGTCTTTGGTTTATGTGCTTTAATTTGTAGATGTGCCCAAATAATTAAAAATAAGCAGTGCTAAGGCTCCGGTAACAAGTAAGAATTGAGTATTCTTTTTACAGGTATCGTTCAGAGGATCTGCTCCCCTACGGTGGCACAGAGGCAGTGACTAGTGATACCTGTCCTGTTGTGTAAAGGGGAGGTAGCAGCTTGCATTCCTCTTAAAAATGTTCCCATTCTTAATCTGACTTAAAAGCGGGGAAAGTTGAAGAAAGGCAAGTTTTGACTCTAAAAGACAGGGGAGCTAGTGGCTGTATGAGCCCACTAAACATTAAGTACTGGAAATAATTTTTAACTTTTCAAAATATAAAAGCGTAAGTATTATGGGAGGGGAAGCTCAAACTGTGAGAAATGACCTGAAGCCTGAAAAACTTCTGGTCGACAAACATAAAGTTTTAAATAATCTTCTGAAATCTGGCTCAAGGCTTGTTGCAGCGGCCAGGGACAGTGATGGCAAAGCTGAGGCTCCTTTGTCTCTGCGTTGCCTGTTCTTGGTTCTTCTGAGGAGGTTGGTGGCAGTGGGCTTGGATGGTTGAGGAGGATGTTAAACAGTTTGTTAGAGGCTTTCTGGAGGTGGCTGTACACTTTTAAGTGTACTTAGTTTATCGGTCTTTTGTTTGTGTTAAGCTGTTTTCTTCCATGGTTTTTTCTCATGGTTCAGACCTAAATCTCAGTCTTTGCTGTGTCCTTCTGCGTAAGGTTGAAGCAAACACTGTTCTCATCTTCAGCTGAAAGATAAGCCCATCTTGCTGGCAATGCTGTGAAAAAACAACACCTGCACCCCAAAAATGGATGTTCCTTAGATTAACTTCTTTGTTTTTAAACATTGGTGTTTAAAGAAAACCCTGTTCTTTCAACAAAATATTGCTCAATCTATTTCTTGCCGTTTGTCCTTCCAAGTTGTCTTCTAAAGCTGTTATTATTGCTTTGTGGTGTAGTATTACATGAAAAACTTCTGAGAGAAATGTGTACAGCTTCCATGCTGCTTTGGAGATGGACAGCTTGTCCATTTATCCTCTTTCTTGTTGCTAAAACTGTGCGGTCATCAGAAATGAGCTGGAAAATATGCACGTGAGAATGAGGGTTTGCACCATCATGTTTATGGCTTAATTTCTTCAAAGCTTTGATTCTTCTGGATGTCAGATTCTTTTAAGGATGTCAGATTCTTTTATACTGACTTTGTGTTTATGTGTTCATGGGTTAGTTTCTAACCTTGCTTCGCAGTATCGCTCAGGAGTACGCTTATCTTACTACTCTTCTGGCACTAACTGTTTTATAAGCACACATGTAAATACTTTTAGCCTTGTTTTCTTGTTTTTTCTTTGTGCAAAGATAAATTCACATGTGACTAGGATTATTAAAATAATAATGTACTTGGCACTGCACAGCGTATGAAATATATTTTCTCAAAGAGATGGCAAGCGGTGCAGAGGTCTGCTGGTATCACCTCTTGCATCAAAGCCAGAACAGCATGAAATTATCCAAATCCTCGGTACTTCATGTTACATGACGCTTTTGACTCTGAAATCTCACTTGATGCCACTTTCATTCTTCTGATAACATAGTTGTAGGCAAGTAAGAGCAACCGTAATTAGATCCACATTTCTGGGGATTGCCGGAGTCCCTCAAGGTCTCTCCGTGTGTTGCTGTGGGTATAAAGCTTCTACTCCGCTGTGTCTGCAGGAGGTGGGTGGTTCGCCTTTTCTCAAGGCAGCGGGCCCAAACAGAGACAGAAATTAGGGTCACGTGAAATATATGATGAAACCTATCCTCCTATATCCCTGTTGATATCTGGGTCTGAGTAAGTACTGTGTGGTGTGATTTGTGCTGCTCTATTCCTAAGCCTGGCTGCAGGGGTTTGGAGCAGAGCAGCAGGATTCCCAGGTATCAGTGCTCTGGATTTGGTCCCGAGACAGGCTTTAAAGGGAAGCTTTGAGATTCAGAAGAAAATGTAGGTGGTGAAGCACTGCGGGATACTTGCCAGAACCTTTAAAGTACATATTTTTTCTGTTTCCAAGAGCACAGTAACATGGGCGGTGAGCCCTTCATGAAAGGTCCTGCTCTTGTTCCACATCCTGTGAGACAGACATCTCGGTGTCAATATGACAGTCTTAGGGTATAGTGTTCACAGTCATAAGCTTTCTGTGCATGTCTTTGTATGTCACGTTATTACATGACACACAAGTGCTCCCTTTTATGATAGCCATTATTAAAGACCTAGGTCCTAAATGCTTGGAATAGACAAATTTATTTCAGCTTTTTTATGTATCTGTACATCCTTGCTGCAAAGATCATGAATTGTTGCACGAATACCTGCTCCTGTCATTTAAACTAGAGTTTGTCTAATGTGAAACAATTTATTCAACTGATCATAACTTTGACAGCACAGCTTAGTTTAGTGCAATTTCTCTTAGTTTCAGGAGGGGGAGAAAATAAATCCTCTTCATGTTGAAAAAAGAAAAAGGATAATGTTTGGGTTTGGGTCTTGATGGTCGAAACTTTATAAACTTTACTCAGACTGTCACTTAAATTAGGGTGTGCATAATTTGTCCAACCAAAGCATAATTTGTCTTAATCTTCAGGAAGAAGGAAACATGTTTTTCAGATGGTTGCATTGAAAAATCATTCTTACAGTGTTTAATGTTGGCATCATCTGCTGGTATGTGTCAGTTGCCCCATACTGGCTTCTCTGTTTTTGAAAACACCTGACACTTGGTGCGGAGTAAGTGATGGTGGCCACCAAGGTGTAATTTCAGTTTGTTGAGACACAGGTGGGGGGAATCAAGCAGAGTCTCTTGTAGACACTTGGCATGGGCCAGGGAACAGAGATGAAAGCATCTTCTTCCTCTCGTTGGGAAGAGCCGGTGGCCTGTGAGAAGCAGCAGAACACCGTGGCTTAGGCTGTGATGTCTGCTTAGGAATTCAGAAACCAAGTGTAATACTAAGTATTGCATTGCTTTAAACATTTTTCTTGTGATTGTGTATAATGTTGATACGTTAAACCTTGTAGTAAATGACAGTATGGTTGTTCCTTGAATGCGAGTGCTGGTTGGAAAGCTTGGGAGAGGCTTGATTTTTGTCACTTAGATGTATTCTTTGTACAAATGGTTTAATGTTACAGAAAGTAAGCTGATGAGTGGTTTTGGGGGTAAAAAACGCCTAATGCTTGTTTCTGTTTCTGCTTATTCTTACAGAAGTGGTTTCAGCTTTCTGTTCAGGTTATTCTGTTCAAGTGATAGTTTAATACAATGGTGTATTTGGGTTGAAGCCTTCCGTTTGGAGATTGGAAAAAAAAATCATTAAAAAAATGCAGCTGGGACAAAATTGGGGCAAGGGAGCCTTAGACACATTGTAGTGTTCAAAAGCAGGAAAAGAAAACAAGGAATCTTACTGACTCAGAATTCTGCAGTAGAAGCCAGCGCGTGTTAAATTGTTATAGCCCAACTGGGAATGAGGCTTCTCTGTCTCCACTGAGATATATATGCTTTGAGTGATTTTCTTCCTTTTTCAGATTACGAAAGCAAAGACGACTAATATCCACTGCAAAGTACTATTGAATTTACTTTTCTCCTTATTTCTAGAAGGCAGTGCAAGCTTACCTGCTGCCACAGCTGGAGAACTCATCTCAGCACTCACTCGGAGGGTGGCTGCTTTGACAAGTGTGACAGGGACACAGCACGTGCGGCTGGGGAGGCAGGAGCGATGTCCGGAGGGGATGGTCTTTGTTAGGGGTGCTGGACTAGACCAGCGGTAGCCCTTGAAGTGTGGTTTTTGCTAGGCAGGGAAACTTGGAAGAAGTTTTGGATAATGCAACTATTTCACTCGATTGTGGTTACTATGGTTATAGTTTGCTGTGGTTAAAAACACACTGCTCAACTTGCTTTGCTTGGCTTTTTTTGTAAAGGGCTTGTAACCAGTGTATCCTGGCTGTAGTGACAGTGTGGGCTTTGTTTGCAGGATTTTATTACTATTATAATTATGATTTTTAATACGCCAGTTGCTTGACTTACCTACTTTTTAACCTTCCAAAGCTTGCTGCTATTGTGAATGAAACGGCCAAATTAGGAATTGGAAGGCTATTGGATTATTTGCACTAGTGCTGTACAACTAAAAGATATTTATTTTAACATCTTGAAACCTGCTCAGTGTTGGCCAAAGTCTTGGCAGGTTTCCATTCCCTTCCTCGGTGGGGCAGGAGAATACCCACCATCTGGTCCCTGCCTGCACAACTGCTGCCTGCTGTCCTCGCTTTTAGTTTGGGGTTTGCCCTCACCAGCGAGCCATTGTGCTCTCTCCGAAGGAATATGCTAATGTAGCTTTTGGAGAAGTTGTGCTGGTTATGTCAGTGGCTGGCCAAAAAATGATAAAACTTAATAAATGTACTGTGCTGTCACAGGCAGAGATAAGGAGTAGGAGGGCACAGAGCAAAGTGTCTCCGCAGAAGCACTTCAAGGCTGGTCTCTTTCAGATTCCAGCCTTCCCTGGGGAAATGCAGTGTGGCTTATTCATGGGTTGGGTTGTGTGTTTCTGGTTTGTTTGTTTTTTTTTTTTTTTTTTTTTAAGTTTAGTTGAAGTTTTCACTTTAAAATTTATGTCTTCATTCAAGCTGTGCAGGACTCCTGCAGCAGGAACAGCAGCTCGGTAGCTGTGGAGGTTGGATGTAAGGCTCAGAAATATCTTCACCAGCAGACACATCAGTAATGCACAGTAGAAAAACCGTGAAGGTGCTCTCAGATTCTTGAATTGGGATTTCCCACGAATGGCTGGGGTTTCTGACTTAGCTGGTTGTGTAAACAGCGAATAACTGTAAGTCTGGGCAGAAGTGCCAGCTTCAAGCAGTGAGGTTAATCATGTATAATCCTCTAGGGAGATGGTATCTGCCCTTTCTTTGAAGATTTCTTGACACTTTATCTCTTTTCTTCCCCCTCCCCCCCACTTTTTTTTTAGTAGGTGGTTAGCACGTTGCTTGACACAAGCTAAAGTTGTCAGCTTTTAGTGTGGCTGCATAAATCTGAAAAATCTTTTCCGAGTAACCAGAACACTACTTCTTACGTGTTTATTCTCCATCATACAGAGAAAAATTGCTGTATATGGGATTTTAAATGTGAGGATGCTAAATATCTTCACTGTTCTGTGGAACGGGTGACTGCTTGATCTGATCGGTAAAACCTTTCAGCATCAGCTGAAGATCAGATCATCTTTATTCACTCAGAAGTGATGCAGATTGTGGCATGAAATGAGTTACAGTTTCTGTGTTGGTGAAGAATCCAAATGCAAGTGGTGTTGAGGCAGGTCAGGGGCCTGATTACAACCTGTTGCATAGACTTTATAATAAGCTGTGGTAGCGAAATGAAATATTTGGGTATATATGGCTTCAGTAAGGGAATCTCGGTACTATTAAGCAGAAAATCAGTGCCAGGAAATACTTGGATTTTCCTCTGATGGGGAGTAGAATTTCTCTGGGTGTTCCATTATCTGTATGTATCATCTCAAACGCAGAGGTTACATGTGAGTAATCGGTGTTTTGTGACTTTATTTTTTGAAAAACACGTGAAACCACTAAGTAGTGCATCTTCAGAAAGTCTCTCTAGATGTTTGTAGTAAAAACTGGGTGCAGGTACAGAGCTCTGCAGCAGAAACCCTTGGGTTCCCATGTTCCAGTGTAGACTTAATGACACTTGTGTACTACTTTCATTGACAGTCTGCAATCTTGTAGTCCAATCTAAGGCAGAAAATCTGAATCATATTTATGACTAATATAATGGCTAAGGACAAGCATGAGCAACTGTTGCAATTAGTATTTGGCTCATAATGGAACGCTAATGGAGTTGATAACTTGGTTTCCCCCCCCTCTCCCTGCTGCGTGGACATGGGGAGCATAGATCTTTCTGGCATGTTGAAAAGGCAGAATTGATCATGACTAGTCAGAGCATTCAGTGTATAAGCTGCATTTTGATGTGGCAGGGCAGGAGGGAGAGGTTTCCAGTTGTCGAGATGAGAGTTTGGATGGTACAAATTGTTTAGAAGGTACAAATTTCCATGAGATTATCTGAGGACCTGTAACCAAGGTGTGGGTTACATGTCAAGCTTTTTTTTTTTTTTCTTGTTTTGTTTTGTTTCATATGTATAAATCATAATTTGAAATGGAAGTAGTCTTTGAAAGACAGTGTGCTTGTGTATTTTGTCCGAGTGTCATTGGGGACTGGAGATGATTGTGTGAAGACGGTGTGTCAGAGCCTGGCACGGCCGTTCCCCGGGGAAGCCTGAATGCCCACTTGTCTTCTGGGCTCCTGCCAGAGAGCTTCAGTCCTGGCCCCGGGACAGAGTCATCTCAGTTACTTTCTCTTGTTCTTTGTTATTTGTTTGAGGTTTGCTGCTTCAGGAATCCAGAAGCTTATTTGAAAAATTAAATTGAAAGATACGAAGGAGACTGATGTTTATCAGGAAACTTAGTTTTATCATTCTCTCTGTTCCCCCTCTTAAAGTGTAGCCAGAATGAGACTTGCCTGTCTGAAAGCTGCTTTTTCACTATTGTCCCCCCCAAAAAATTGGCTGTGATCTCATGGTATGGATGAAAGAAAGGGAGCGTTATATGTAAGAATGTTAGATGACGCTAAGTACTCCAAACTGCGGTTCCATCAGTTTTCATTAATTTTAAAATTTCTGTCTTGTTTGGTAGCAGCAGTAGTATTTCACATTAAATAAGGACATCTGTTCGATTTCTTTATAAATGGAGTATTCTTCCCTGGGTTGTTGAAATATATTTTTATATTGCTTTTGATAAAGCAAAAAAAATAATGACTATAGAACTCTCTTTTTTTTGTTTTTTTGTTTGTTTTTTTTTACTGTCATTATAGAAAACCTAGAATAAACTCTCAGTTGGTGGCACAACAAGTTGCCCAGCAATATGCAACCCCACCACCGCCCAAGAAGGAGAAGAAGGAGAAAGTGGAAAAACAAGACAAAGAAAAACCTGACAAAGAGAAGGAAATTAGTCCGAGTGTTACAAAGAAGAACACTAACAAGAAGACTAAGTAAGTTTGAAGGATACGCTGTTAATTGTGGAGTGATTTCGGTAGCACCTCGTGTTGATTAATGATGTGGTTAATCTAATGTGCTCTTGCCCTCTAATTCTCACAGACCAAAGTCAGATATTGTGAAAGACCCTCCCAGCGAAGCGAACAGTATACAGTCTGGGAACACTACAACAAAGACCAGCGACTCAAATCACACTTCAAGGTAACTTTGGTATAAAGTTAAGCTCTTGGTATCTGAGAACTCTGTGTTAAATAGCAGACACTCTTCTTTTGATGGGCAGAGGGGAGTGTGTAACACGGGCTGCCAGCATTAGTGTGGCCAGATCAGCAGTGGCCAGGAAGCCGCCTCCGTGTCCAAGCACTCAGGCGCTCCACTGGTGAGGACAGATTCAGGCATTGGAAATATTTGGTCTGTTGCCTCATTTCATATTTCTCTGCTAAAATAATTGTATTGTCAAGTGGGCAGTACTGCTTTTGCCTGTAAAATACAGTGAAGGAAAAACATTAACCAATAATCCTAGTGGTCTTTATCAAATTCTTATCATCACTTGATAGCAGTAACAAAGGTTACTTTTTTACTTTCTTATCTGTAATTCAGGCACTGTAATTGTGTAGATAATTGTCCAAGTTTACAGGAACTAAGACTGCATGCACAGATTTGCTAGAATGAGCAAAACCCATGAATGGTTGGTTTTGGATTTGTCCAAGTGTCAAACAAGTAGCTGTCTGTGGAGAGAGGTTTATTCCTAGACTTGCCTGTACTCATACTCCTCACTGTTTTCTTTGGTTTTCTTTTGGTTTGCTTGTTTTATATGACTGGACTTAGCTACTGGAGGCAGAATTCAGCTGGTGCTTTGCCTATGTAGGAATTGCATCTTTTTAAAATGTGCTGTAATAAGTATTTTATAGTTCCATGTGAACTGGAACAGTATGAGTTACCTGCAAACAGTTATAATGCACAAGGGAAGTACAGTTGGCGCTACGCTTAGCATTAAGGTTGGCAAGACCTGACTCTGCAGAAAACAGTTGCTTTGAAAGTTTTTAAATAATAGTATCAAAATGTTTAATAAGGGTGAATATCCTGTAGACAGCAATTCACTTGAATGTAGGGAGGGCAGTGTGAGATTTGCTGTGCTAGAGACAGAACTGTTTGCAGGGACTGCTGTTAACTCTTCCTCAGCCCCCAGAGATCCAATTGTCCATTTCTGATTTGATTAGAGGAATATAACTTTATTGCTAAGAACCTTTTTTTTTTTTTTTT
>VZRU01002959.1:211289-230853 GCA_013398155.1 Pedionomus torquatus | reverse complement strand
AATAAATATATATAAAGGGTTATTTGAAACCAATCCATGGAAACGCTGGTGCTTGAAACACTGTGAAGTGATTAAAAAAAAAATAATAATTGAACAGTTCAAGATCTGGGACAGTCCCCTCTGTGAAAGTACTGAAACTGAAATGGAACTGGTCTTAGGTGAAAAGTGTTCCTGAAGGTTTGAACCTGGATGGGACCCGTTCTGTCTATTGTTCCTTCCCCTTTTCTTCCCTAAGCAATGGCTAAAAACGTACTGGACACACGGTTTTGATTTTTATAGCTTGGGATCTGAAATGAGAAGAGATTGCTCCCAGGTAGCTTGTGTTTCCAAGAGGGTGACTTGAATTGATGGGTGGGTTCCTGCCCGGCTGACGGGTGAGCATTCACGACCAGACTGGTGTCAGCGATGCCATGGATTCCTGTATTTCGGCAGCGTGAGCATTGCTGGGTTGTGCGTAGCCAATCCCACAGATGTTTGGTCTTAGATTTAATGAATTTTGTCCACCTGCAGCGGTGATGGAGGTAACTTTAAAACTGGAGCCGGTTTGCTTTTGGTTGGAGGGCAGCAGGGAGCCGTGGCAGGTTGAGGAACCAAACTGTTGCTTGTCCCAGTCCGGTGACGTGCAAGTCGCTCATCCTCAGCCTCCTTCTGTCTGTCCCATCCGTGCTGTTGGGGTGGCTCTTCTCCTCAAAGTCCATCCATATTCAGGAGCAGTTTCTGAACAGCATCTCATCCAGGGGCGATGTTGGGCTTTGTCAGCCTTTGGATGCTTCTGGGTCTCCTGCTGTGGGAGCACAAGTTGGGAAAAGCTTTTGTGCTGGCGAGCGAGTGGCACGTGTGGCTTGTGCTCGTGACCAGCATCTCCTTCATTCTTGCTCTAAAGCTAATTCAGACTGTAAAATTTCTTTTCCTGGCCTGTTAGTGTTGCTTTACAGTTTACCTTCCATGCATTATCCTGCTAAAACTCTAGGCTGAAGAGGTAAAACAAACTCTTGTCTTGAAAGGAACAAAAACCCCAAACCTCTTTGGCTTTTCGTCTTTATTTAGTGGCCCCAGGGTGCTTTGCAGTAATTTCGGGCGCAGAGGCTGTGGCTTCATTTGACATCAAATGCATAACTTTTTAGGCGTGATGAAAGAGGGCCACATTTTGACAACTTTGTGCCAGCTTGTTATATTGTGAATTATTTGCTTAGCAAGAGTAATTTCTCTTTGTGGAGGCAACTTGTTTTAAGATTTCTTTTAAAATCTGCAGACGTAGGTTCCTTTCACACTGGCGACAGAGATGTGTGAGTAAGGGATCTGTTACAAGCCCTGCTTGGAGGTGTGAGTGGCAGTGCCTTTGCAGCAGTAGTTTTATTCTGAGTACGTTAACGTGGGCACCCTGACTTAATTCTGCTTATATTCACAGTATAGGCTGTCTTTACCTTTTTAAGCATTTTTAAAGTATTTATTAAAAGAACCAAAGGAAACCAGATGCTTCCTACGAGCATCAAGACAATTTATTATACGTAGTTTTAAATACTATGAATTTCTCAATCCACGTTTTAACATTAGTGGGATATTGCAAAGACATTCCTTTTCCAGTTTTTACTATTCCTTTAAGGGTCTCAGGGAGGGTAAACTGGTCAGCCATATTTATTTATTTTACTGAAATGTATTGGAATAATTTTTTAAGAGAGATTTTTTGAAGATGCCCCTGAACTTGTATATTTTGCACTGCTTTATAATAATGATCCATTATCGATTAGGCTCGCGTGCATCTCGGCCGGGATCCAGCCAGGAGCGTGAGCGAGCGGCGAGTCCCCCTGCCTTCGTGCAGGACTAATTCTGGTGCTTCAAGTCAAAAACAAACCCGCGCGCTCACCTTCTTTGCTGAATCTGGGAATTTGTGCAAAAAGGAAAAAAAAAAAAAAAAAAAAAGGAAAAAGCATTGTGTGTACCAGGAAATTGCTTCTTTTTCCAGTGAAAATGGACCTGTAGATCAGTTGAAAAAGCTTTAACGCCATAACCAGCTACTCGTGGCTACTGGTAAAGTCGGTTACGTCCATCTCTTTGGGCCTGCCTCCTCGATAAAGTGGCTCGCTATAAACGGGGAAAAATTCCTTGGGAACAAGTGACCTGTAATTCTGCATTCAGTAAAAATTGCTAGTGAAGCATCGAGCCTCCCCCCGTCTCATCCCGTAGCTCTTGAGTTGTGGATTTTGAAGGACAGCATTTGCTTTTTGACGCTTAATTTCCGAAGGCAGCATCCCCCCGCCCACGGAGAGGGCGATGGGGGGGGTGGGAATTCCCTCCGCGCTGTGTCCGTGGGCTGTCGGTGGGGGAGCGTATTTAAGTGGGGAGAGAAAAAAAAAGGAAAAAACATCCCAGCCAAAACACTAGTGTAGGGGAAGGACCAGATTCGTGGTGTTCAGTGGCACAGAAAGCAGGTAAGTAAAGCACAGTGTTAACGTTTGCAAAGTTTGGACTCTTAGACAGACACACACAGACACACAGACACCAACGCAGCTTGCCTGACTCGCTCAGTTTGACGTTAGTTCTGCAAAGGAAACGTGACAGCGTTTTTACACCACCGGGCTATTTATTTGAATGGGAACACTTTGCTTGTTTTGAATCGGACAGATCGAAAAACTTGGCAGCAGCTTCCGTGAGTTTATTTCCACTGAGATGTTTTCACCTGCCTTACCAAGATCATTCTCAGTCTACTTTTTTAAGCTCTACCATAAACTTAAATTATTGAAAATTTATTAATTGCTGACTATATAATAACCTTTGCTTGTATGTAACCGAATGGTTTTAAGAGCCAACATTTAGAGTATGACAATGGAGCTGAACAGTTTTTAATGCGCAAGCAGTTCTGTTCTTGTGTATGACTTGTAACCTTAATTTACTGTGTAAAGATGGTTACATTATTTCCTTAGCTTTGTTTGTTGGAGACAAATATAGAATGCTTGTTTAAGTATGTCAAAACATAATCTTATCTTGTGGATTTTTATGTTAATGTATTATACGAGCTATATTTTTCATTTGCCCAGAAAGACAGCTTGTATAACGCTTCTGAAAGTTTTTTCCGCTCTGTAAAGTCTTTAGAGCTGACAGTCCTGTTAGGTTTGTTTTAATCTTCATGCTAAAGTGTCAATGGTGGTTTTGTGAACTGGTCAGAAATTCACAGGTCTTAAATGTTTTTGGGAAATTTATATTGGACACTGCTCTTTGTCTAGCAAATAAAAGATGTTAATATATTCCTGTTACTGGCATGTGCACGACTGTTATTAGAAGCCACTTTATCATTTTCCTGCTTTAAATAGAAATGTCTATTTATGAATTCTGCTTGTAGTTTTTTCACAAATAAAATAGTAAAATTTAATTAAATCTGAAAGCTCTCTTTTTTGGGAGATGCCGGTACCCAGAAGCAGCGGAGAGTCCCGTCGTGCAAGCGGTGTGTCCAGCCCCCGCGTCCCGTCCAGGAGCCGCTGCCGCTTGAGCACCCGCTTCTGCAAACGCAGGCTTGGGCACATCCAGCGCTTCGGTCGAGCGAGTTAATCCGGTTTGTACCCCGGGACTAACAGCGCAGGGGAAGTTTGTGGTGGATGTGTCTGCAGAATTTGGGTTCTGCTACTTGGAAATAATCCCTTTCTCAACCCCACCCCACCCCCCCCTTCCTTTTTCTCTAGCTGCAGAAACGACAAGGCTTGAGGATTTTACGACAAGAGGATTTTAGTGAGAGCCCTTGGGAGTTCCTCTGGCTGTCTTGTGCTAACAAACTCCCACGAGTGAAATTAGTAAAATTTAATTGAGAGCCTAATTGTATTTTTGTAGCTTTTTTTTTTTAAAAAAACAACAACCCACTGGTATTTTGCGAGCAGTAGGTTGGTCCTCTGCCTTGGCAACGAGGTGATGTGAGTTCCTGAGCTCTTCCTTGTTTGTTTTTCCCCCCCCTGCCCTGAGATGGGTGATGAAATTTGAAAACCGAGCGGTAGGTAAAATGCAAAGGGAAGAATAAAAAAAAAGGCCTTACTCTAGAGCTTTTCCTCGGGAATCCAAGGACAGTTCCTAAACTAAAAGCCTTGTGGATATTTTTGTGTACGCTGGGGGGGAAGTGTGTGTTATGACAAGAAGTTGGGTTAAAAAAAAAGAAAAAAAACACACCACTGTGCAAACAGCCTCTTAAATGCTTTTAACCTCAGTTGGAAACTGTTCAAAATCCTTTGTGCCAAGAATAAGAAGAAACAGGAAAGGTAGTGGTTGTTCTACAGCCCTGAAAAGTGTATTCTTGGCTTGCTGGAGGAGCCAGCACAGAAATAGTCCTTGCCTTGAAGGGTGTATGGTCCCAGTGCCCGACCTGCCACCAGCCAGAGGTGTCAGAGCGGAGGAGATGGCCTTCATCTTCACCAGCATCCACCTGCTTCATCACCAGAGGAAGGTTTGAAGAGCCAGCGAATGATCTCCGTGGCAATGCTGGTACCCGCCGAGCCTGCCCTCTCACCTCTTCACCGGGATTTCAGTCGACCCGGCCTCCTGGAAATCCCTTGCCTTGGAGCTGTGGGAGCCAAGAGCCACCATCAGTGCCGGAGCTGTGGAGTCAGCAGGAGGGTGAAGGCTACAGCCAAGGATGTTTCAAGGTATATGCTGGACTTGGGTTGAAAGGTTTTCATTTGTTACCTATAGGGGGGACACAAGGACCTGATGTGGAGCTCTAGCTCAAGGCTACTTAAGGTTTTGTAAACTTTCTGGGCTAAACTCAGTTGTTTTGAGACTTGAAGACGTTCTGTTCCTCTTCTCCCAAGTAACATGTGATAGGACAAGAGGGAAACAGCCTCAAGTTGTGCCAGGGGATGTTTAGGTTGGATATTAGGAAAAATTTCTACGCTGAAAAGGTTATCAAGCATTGGAACAGGCTGCTCAGGGAGTTGGTGGAATTGCCATCCCTAGAGGGGTTTAAAAGCCGGGTAGATGTGGTGCTGAGGGGCACAGTTTGGGCAGTGTTGTGTTGATGGGTCGACACGATCTGAAAAGTCCCTTCCAGCCTAGACGATTCTGATTCTATGATTGAATTCTAAAAATCAGCAGCCACTCGTGTTAAGAGAAGAAAAAAAAAGCCTCTCCCCCGCAAGGCTAATACGTCAACTACTTTAAAAATTATTTTTATTTAGATCTGAACACTCAGTTCAAAGCCTTTTGGAGGGTGGACTGGGAGCCACAGCGGAGCCAGTGTGTCCTAATGGCTTGTGGAAACCCAGCAGGATCTGGGAGGCAGAGGGAGAACAGCTGCAATTTGCAACACCTGGAATCTTTCCAGGCTTTTCTTGTAGTAATAAGGAGAGGGAAACAACAGGTCTTTTCACCTGCCTTTCTCTCGATTGTTTCTTTCTGGAATATTCCCATTTGTAAGTCTTGCTTGTCATTTTGCTCCTGCTGTCGGTAGGTACGGTGAGGTTCGTTTGTTGTTTCCCACCTTATGATGGCAGTTTGCTTGGTATTTGGATGGACCCCTTTTCTAGACAGGGTTGAGGTTAATGCCGATCCCGCCTAATAGGAAGGCATCAGAAACTGCTACAACTTGAACGTAAAAAGTTCCACCTAAACATGAACTTCTTCACTTTGAGGGTGGCAGAGCCCTGGAACAGGCTGCCCAGGGAGGTGGTGGAGTCTCCATCTCTGGAGACATTCAAAACTCACCTGGACAAGTTCCTGTGCGACTTGCTCTGGGTGGACCTGCTCAGAATCTTCATGGTGGGAAGGGACCTTTGAGATCATCAAGTCCAAGCACACACACAAGCAGAGGGGCTGGATTAGATGATCTCCAGGAGTCCTTTCCAACCCCGTATCGTTCTGTGATCGCTAATTTAGGTATCTCTGCAGGGCAGAAGCTGCACGCAGAAATCGGCAATAACATCAAAAGGCAGTTTCAGAAATTCCTAATCAATCGTTTCAAGCCACACCAGCGCAATTATCCCACTGAGGAAACTCTTCTGGCATAGCATGGAAGCTTGTAAAGGGTGAAGATCGCTCTCTGCTTATATTAGACTTATTAGTCGTCACCTAATATTAATAATGAAGCTAGAAAACGGTGTCTTCCTGCAGCTGGGTCTTGTTCTGCAAATCTCACACTCCTTGCCTTGAAGGTCCCCTGTTCCTCCACGGATGGGGATTGCTCCTTGCAGAGCAGTAAATGATCTGGCAGCCCTGGCTGTGCAGGAAACACGGGAGGCACGAGTCAGATGTGCTGCTTAGATGAGGAACCGAAGAATAAATACTTCTTTGTTCTCCTTTGTGTCTCTATATTAAAAAGAAAAAGAGAGAGAAAAGAGGAAAAACTGTTCTGTACCATGGCTATTTATTATTTCCAGGATCTTGAAGATTTCATGTCTTCCTAACGTTTTTCCATCTCTTTTTCAGCATTAGGAGTTGTCAAAACTGTTCCAGCCTTCAAGAGAGGCTGTTCCAGCACGTGCATCACCTCATCTCCTAAACCTTTCTCAGGAGGACGTAAAACTGCCCAGTAACTAGTAGGAAGTTCCGGAGTGAGAATCCCTGATGCTCTGCTCCCCCTGCTCTGGCAATCCTCCCTTCCTCATCCTCCTGGCAGGTGAGGCAGAGGCGTTCAAAGCCTGTAAGGCCGACAGCGTTCACTTAAATACCGTGAAATTCCCGGTGTAATATGCACTTGATAACAGCACATCAAAAGCTTTTAGGAAGTATTAATTGGCCACAGCTATTAGACCTGACCGGAGTTGGAAGGAGGGGATCCGAAGGGTTTAAGCTGCTCTAAACAGCTCTTGAGTGTTGGAAAAAACAAGCAGGGAAGCTGAATTTGGGTATAAAATATCCCTTGTGAGCAGGAGGGAAGCCAGCACACTGCAGAAACAGCATGTAGTGGCTCAGGTAAGGAGAACAGGAATGACTGAAGCTGGTTTTTGTTGTTCCTCAGGCTGTACTTTTGGGGCTGGACGATTCACGTTACCTGGGAGGTTTGGCGTGGAGTTGGCAGGAGGAGTTTCTCATGTTTGTATGTGTATTTTAGGAGGGACTAAAGCTCAGAGTAGCACAGAGAAGCAAGATGGCCACTGGAACTTTAATTCTGCTTTCACCCAGAAATTAATAACTATGCAATACATATAATCTATAATATAAAATCTTAAATATATGTTAATTTTAACCTAGGTTGTAGATATTCTATATGGCAGGCTAAAGATGTGGTAGAGTTTAAAAGCATGACTTGTCAAAAGTTGATTCCAGTAGGGGTTTACCCTTGTGCTGACTCTCTTGAGGAATTGTCAGCACAAGCCAAGTATAAATAGGACCAACAATCCCCTCCCACCCCTTTTCGGTGGTTTTTACTCTCTTACTCTGCAAATGGACTTCAGCAGCAAGTAGGCTGTCTCTTTCTGTCTTTTCATATGACTTACTGCCCAATGCATCTTATAAAGATAAGATGAAGAAAGGGCAAGGAAAACATAGCTTCCCATTAAACCAATTTCTACCTGATCCAAGTAAGACAAAATTATGGGGCGGCGGGAGGAACCTGGTTTGAGATGATGCTACTCTCTGGAAGGGTTGATTTATTTATACACCCAGAATTTTTCCCAGACTTGAAGCAATGTCCATCAGCCTTGCGTTGCTGGAGGAAGCTTGTGGAGCCTGGATGGAGAATCTGTGCAGCAGCTGGGGGAAGCCCAGGGGGTGTCTGTGTCTGCCCAGGAGCAAAAGTCTAGCGTCTTTCAACATTTCTCACATGTGTGCGCTCCCGTTCTTCGTTCCCAGCAAGGAGAATCCTCTGCAATCTCCAAATCTCTCTGCTCAGCCTTTGTGAGAGGTTCAGGCTTTGACTGAGGGCTAGGGCTGCATCCGGACATTAAACAAACCTGATAGCAGAGAGTCCGCAAAAAGCATCCCTTCGAGCCCGGGATTTGTGCTTGCTGCCAGGAGGCAGAGGGGATGGAAATGTATTTAGCTGCTCCTATTGTTCTCCTTATTCCACCCAAGTTTTGTTGGTGCAAAGCTAAGGGAGGAAAAAGTGGTCTGGAGTTGCAGAAACGCTGCCTGGAAAAGGAATATGGTGATTCCTGGGCGGGGGGTGTCAGATGGTTGTCCCGGTGTGGGCTGTGATGTGACAGAAAATTCCCCTGACAGCAAACACTCCCCAGTCGTGATGACATTGGGAGGGGAAGAACGCCCTGGGGATGCCAGGCTTTGGGAATTGTGTGCAGGCTGGTGGCTCTGACTCGGCTGCCTCCAACTTGCCTGGCTCCCAGGAGGGTCTGCCATTCCCTGGCCCTTTGCAGGAGAGGGTAGGGCAGGAGAGGAGCCTGAATTCAGCAGCTCCAGCAATTGTGGGGCAGGACTGGGGACATGGCCTTGCCAGCCACCCCCCACTGAAAGATTTGCTAGCCTTTACTGTTATTTTCTACATCAATTTGTTGTACTGAGCAGGACCAGCTACTCCTTTGGCCCCTTCTGGGCCCATCTATCCTCTTGCAGGTCATATTAGAGATGCTAATTATCATTTTCCTTCTGTGCAAAGTTATAAATCCCATAGATATATATGCCAAAAGACTTCATCAATCAAAAGACTGAGTTAAAGGCAGTGAGATAGAACAACTGGGAGGTGACTCCAGGATTCCTATGCCTGTGGAACGGTTGCGGAGTGAGCAGGCTGTGGTGTCTGATGTGTCCCGTGCAAAGCAGGGAGGTCAGGACCAGCTGGGCAGCGTGTATGGACGGAGACAAGAGCAGTGATGAGACCATACACGCTCTTGTAGAGATGGTGGTTCTCCTGAGTGCAGTGGGCTCACCAGCCAGACAGCTGGAACAAGTGGAGAAACCACTGAAGAAGGACCACAGGTGAGTGGTCCCTTTCCATTACAAACCAACAGACCTGCTGAGGAGAAGGAGTGGCAAATGCAGGCCTTAGACCACTGGTCTCCTGGCTGGCATCAGGAGAAGGGAGACAACCATCAGCCCTAGTCTCAAGGAGGAGCCTGGGATGAGCCATTTGAGTTGTTCTTGCTGATGTGTTGACTACTGCGTTTTACACAGGGTTAGGATTTACATCTTGTGTGAGAAGGGGTCAGTGCCTTGCCAGGCTGGACAACAGGAGATGTTTTCCCAACAGCAGATTAACAGATTGTTTGTAGTGAATTAATGACTCTTCCAGTGCTTCACAGCTTCTCCTGCAAGTTGGGTTTGCCAAAAGGGTGCTGGCATTTCTGAAAGCTGGGATGGTGGAGCGGGTCTCAAATATCCCTGGGTTTAAGTCAGGTTGGTTCTTTTTCCCCTCACCTTTATCTGGCACTAGCAACAATGCTCTTAGCACCCGGACTGGGGTAAGTGGTGGGGATATTTGGATGCTCCATCCCTGGAGGGGTTCAAGGCCAGGCTGGATGGGGCTTTGAGCATCCTGCTCTGGTGGGAGGTGTCCCTGCCCATGTCAGGGGGGTTGCAACTGGATGATCTTTAAGGTCCCTTTCAACTCTAAACAATCTATGATTCTATTTTAACTTAACCTCTGCGTTTTGGGTGGTTTCCAAGTCGCTGGCAGAGATGGAGGTCAACTGTTCCTGCAGGGACAGAGACTTGGGAGCCCAGAGGTGGTGGCCCCACTTTGAACTCCCTCCCTGAAGCACAGGGTGAGCAGGGGAGGCTGCCTCTCCGCTCCAGCCATCCCTGGGTTGTCACAAGTGTTTGGACCTTGAGATGTTCCTGCTGAGGCTTTTACAAGCTGTGTCTTGTGATTTTTGGCCAGTGCCAGTAATGTCACTTGGGAGTCTTAAAACTGTGCTGCCCGGGGAGGAGGGGGAGGCAGAGCTTAGCCTGCCAGCTCTGTGTGTGCGTAACCGTGCTATTCAGTAGATTTAAAAAAAAAAAAATAAAATAAACAGTGGTGCTCTTACCTCAGGCTATCCATTAGGAGTGTGATTTAGTGCAGGGAGGGCTATAAAGGCAGTTGATAAATCTTTCAAGCAGCACAAATAAAAAACTGTTATGGGGGGAGAAATGGCCCTGGATAATGGGGGGAAAGGAGGGAACAGCCCCTGCCCCCGTGTCTAATTAGGCTGTCCAGGAGAAGTTAATATAAAATAATACATCTGGAAAGCTCCAATCTTCACAACTTTCGGAAAGACTTCGTCCCCTTAAATTATGAGGCTAAGACCTCGTTCAGCAATACTTTGAAGGAGATCAACTGGCAGCGCTATTCACGGCGGGTAAGGGCTTGGGCTCTGGCTCTGAGGGATTACGGTACCTTCTGAAGAGCTCGCTCCTATTCCCATTGAAAGCTGCTATTTTTATCCTCCTTAAATTCTGGAGGGTATTTCCAAGTGGGAAGCAGAGCAGAGAACAGCAGATCTTAACTCTGCTCCGTGTAACAATTCCTGTAAAAAAGGAAGGAGAAATGTTTGATACAGCTCATGCCTATTTTTGCTCCCGCCAGCATGGCAGTAAAGCACCTGGAGGTGCCTGCAGCCCCTGCCACCCTGTGGGCGATGGGAAACAGTGGGGGTCACTGCCGGCCTTTTCTCCCAGGGGGGTTCACAGGCTCCTGCCTCCCTGCTTGGACCCACAACTCCCCTGGAAGGTCTCTGAGGGGCTGGTGGGGTTGGATGATGCTGGCAGGGGAGACGTGGGTGGATGTCTCTTGTTGGTGGGTTGTCCCCAGCCCAGGAGACCCCGCTTGTCTCACCCTTCCTAGGGCCCCGCTCGCCTTTGCCAGTGTTGAGGGAGCGCTTTGATCCTTTTCCCATATGGGAGACAGAAGTGCAGAGGGACTTAATTAGGTACAATTACCTCACCCACCGCAGCCAGAGCTGCTGGGGGTAGTTGGCACAAAGTCAAACAGGGACTGGGATCCATGAGTTCCTTTTTCGGTTTGTGAACTTGGCCGTACAGATTTGGATGCTTTAACGGGACTTTTACCTTGTGCTTAGTCCTTTCTGCAGCCTCAGCTTTTACTTCTGGACGTGGCCAGGTTCTCCAAAGCTGCCGAGCGTGGTATTGGCACACACAGCTCAGTCTTGTGCTGGGCAGAAGCATCCTGCTTCACTTGAACATGAAATATAAATCAGCGACTGAGTGAATTATTGTGCCCTGCTGCTGCTCGGGCAATAGGGAGTCTTTAAATCAATCAGCCCCTAAATAAATAAATAAACGTGCAGCAGACATGCTGGAGTGCATGTCTGATTCCTATCAGAGCCAGTAATTCAAGTCAGATGCTCGCAGTTTCTCTGCTTCCCGGTCTGCGTTACCTGGGCTGCTGAAGTCGCATGAGACAGAAGGCAAAATTATTATTTTATTATTTATTTTTTTCCCTCCCTGAGTTTTCATTATTGTTGCCAAAGAAACCGTTTCATTTGGCTGCCACGTGTGCAGCAAATCTGGCTCAATCCATCTGGATGTCGAGGGCTGAAGGGAAAGGGCTTTGGGGAAGGAAATCTGTGGAGTGCAGCCACCTTGGTGCCCACGATGCTGGCTGCGTGGACAGGGCTGGGAGCTGGAGGAAGAAGAGCAGGTCCTGCCCCTTGAACAGTCCTGGTCAGCTTCAAGACTTTGACCTGCACGAGCCTCCCTGTAGCAGCGTGGAAGCCCATGTGAGCCGAGGCTGGCAGAGCTCCTCATCCCCTGAAGACCCTCCAGACATCACCCCAGGGAGCAGCACCGCTGGCTGGAAGAGCCCTCCAGCACTTAAAAGGCTTTACTAGTCTTTCTTTCAGCCCACACTGGTGCTTGGGAGAGAAACGTTTGAAGCATTTGATCTTTCCAGGCTGTCACCTCCCTCACGTGTGGCTGCAGGAGGGTCTGCATCTGCCTGGCATCATCCTGCTCCCTCCGGGGCTGGCACCAGCTGAGCATCTCCTTTGTGTGGGACAGCCAAGGGCGAGGAGGGGGTCAGTGGATCTGGATTACTGTCCCAGTTGCTACCCAGCCCTGGGGATGGCTCCAACACCAGCAATGAATTTGGGCAACTGAGCCTGGGTTGGGGGTCAGCTGAAAGCCGTGGGAGGGGAACCAGGGTGGCATGAGGTGTGCCAGCTAAGGAGAGGCTGTGAGGCTGGCTGTGCTGCCCCAGGAAGGTGGCACTGGGGGTTTTACTCTCTTTGCAGGGCAACTTTAGTCACTCATTGGTGGGCTGGGCCCCCCCTCTCCAATCCCTAAGGCTAGAGGTGCACAGTGTATCTGGAATTCACTAGCACTTTTCTTGCAGCTGCGATGCTCTGCCCCTGTGCTTGTCCGTGGATTCTGGTGCTTTATGAAGGTAAACGAGCCCTGATGCTGATCCAAGGCTGCTGGTATGGTGGGACTTCCCTTTGCACCCTTTCATCTGTCCTGAACAGACCAAGCAGTATCATTCCAAGATGATATCATTTCATTGAGTCAGGTCCTTCTTTTCCTTGAGTTACTCCAGGAGTGTGTTGAGACGGAGGCTTGGACCAGTGAAGCTAGTGTTTTCCCTGCATCTTGCAACAGAAAACAAAGCAATTACAGCACTGGAGATTCAGCCTGGGTTTCCAGAGCTTCAGCCCTGGAGGAGAACTGGACTCATGCACTAGTAAGTTTTTTTTATCCTAAAGTTCCACAACAGATTCCAAAATAATAAAGATCAGTCAAATGTACTCAGTACACAAGCCCACGTCCTTCTGAGTTAACGCAATCTATGGAATGGGCAGGGTTGCTGATACACGTAGTCGTGCTGGATATACACGTTGTTTATCCAGCCAGACTGCGGCGGGTCCATCTCTCAGCCCTGCGCACCACTTTGTGGCGTATTCCTCCTCCAGCAGCGCATCCCAGCCCTGGATGATGGTGTAAATCCTTCTTTGCAAATCATTGACCCAATAGGTCATAAAAGCTCCTTTACGGTCTGTCAAGACAAGCCAGGTTCTTTACGTGCACCCTAAGTCAGCACAGTAAAATTTTTATGGTGTTTTTAATAACAAGAGCTACTGCACGTGAACAGCAACTAGTTTTTAAAGCCTTGGTATTTCAGCTGAGGTGGGTTGTTTCCCCTCCCCGCCCCTGTTGGAAGAGCACTTAGGTCAGTGCTTTCAGAAGCACTGCCTGGAGCTAACCCCTTTGCCCTGTGGTGGTCTAACTTCTGCAAATGCTGGGCACCCCCTGAAAGAAACTTCTGAAAACCAGGCTGCTTTTCCAGTAGTGTCCGCACAAAGGGAGAGGTTGATGTTTTTAAAATATTTGGACCTTAAACTGTGCTGTGACTTTATGGTTTAAGAAAATTAAGATCTTGTTCAGTTGCAGAATTGTCTTATTTAAGACAATTAAATAATGGACATTTATTTAGTAAAACAGTTGGCTTAATGTGATGTGAAAAGCCTTCCCCAAGGCTGCCAGGGGGTTCTCCCAGCTCAGTGCTGGGATGCAGAAGCACATCACCGCTGGTTTTACCTAGGCAGGAGGGGTTCTGTGCCTCCACTAGTTTGTGCCAACTTGTTAAGATGCTGTAACTTTATCTGGGGTCTAAACCCCCAGTTTAACACCCCTGTCTCATCTTCTCTGAACCTGCAGGGACCCAGTTGCAGGTCTGGAGCCTCCACCCCAGGGTTGTACCTTCTGGCTGTGTTTTGAGTGTTGAGCCGAAGTAACGTGCCACAAAACCACTTTCTGGCTCCACTTTTCCAGTCCTGCCTTGGGCTGCCAAGAGGAAAAGGGGAATAATGAGGAGTTGAAAGCAATGTGGCAAGGTCTGAATCAGCCTCCAAGGAAACTGCCTTCTCTGCCCACCCCCACAGCCCTCTAATCCCCTGGTGTTGCCAGCAAACCCAGCCGGTTACATGGGGCAATCCTTCTGACAGCCCAGGTTTGGCTCCAGCACTGTGTCAAAAAGCAAGGAGGCAAAAAGAGCCCTCCTGGATCCCGGCTGCTGCCACACACGAGGGTTTAATGCAGTGACATCCAAAGGGAGTGGGATGAGAGGGATGTGGAAGGGCCATATGCCATCCCAGGGATGCCTTTGGGAATTAACAGTGTTGATGCAGGAGACTCCAGTTTATCATCATGATTTTGGTCCTGTGAGGTCGCTGCCACTGCGGGTGCCAGCATCCACCTCTGCCTGACCCCGGGCAGCTGCAGACCAGCCTTTGCCAAACAAGGGGTAATTTTTTCCTGGGAAATGTGCTTCTTTACCCTTTTCTTCAGCTGTGGTGTGTGTGACTCCCATCCAGGCATAGCCAAGGGGATTTGCTGACCTGGACAAGGAAATTTTGGTTCGTAGTTGGTTTGGTTTGGTTTGCTTTTCCTAGGAAGATGACGCAATTCTCTGAGCCCTGCCAGGTCTGAGCTGTCCTGGCTTCGCATCTGACCTTGGCGGTCCTTAGGCAAGGCGTGATGGATGCTGTCCCTGTGCCCTTTAATTACCTGGCAGGAATGACTGTGCCCTAAATTCACACGGCAGCAGCCAGGGCTTGTTCCTTTCCTCCCCTGCAATAGAGGAGCCTCAGCCATTCCGTTGCTTTTCTTCACTCACACATCACCCAGTTAGAGTCTTTGCCCGTTTGGACTTAGCCTTGCTTGGAGCTGTATTTGCCCCACGGCCCCGGTCCAGGGCTCCACACGTGCTTCCCTGATCCCAGCCAGTGGCAGGGATGTGTGGCCCATGGTTCCATACAAGCCTGGGTCCCTGCTTGCTGGAGCTTTCAGCCATTAGCTCTACTGGTGCGGGAAGAGCCAGGCTGGCTGTAGGCTGATAGGGATGTGAATCAACCCTGGGACTGATTTTCCAGCCCTGATAGATACAGGGATATGAATCAACCCTGGGACTGATTTTCCAGCCCTGATAGATACAGGGAGCAGAAGGCAAGAGGGGCCCTGCTGTTTGGGCTTGATTTAGAGCAAAATTGCCAGGTTTTCATAGATAATCTGGTTTGGGTTTGCTTTCTTTTATTTATTTTTTAAAATGTATAAATAATTGTCCTTTTGAGAAACATGAGGGGAGGGAGATCCTTTCTCTCCAGGGCTTGTCCCCAAGAAAAGCACATGGGGCAGCTGGGGAACAGTGGGTGCTACATCATAGCCAAACCCAACACCTGGGGTTCTGGGATGGAGAGGATGCTCCTGGTCCCTGCTGTGGCAGGGGACACACACACACACTGCTGGGCTCTTGGCTGGGTACAGTGGGGCCTCCAGGCAGGGTGGTTGGAGGGCTGGAGCCACTCTAATTTTGTGCAGGATTTGGCCTTTTTCCCCCACGGCGGGAACGGTGCTGATGCTGGAACGAGCGGCGGCGCAGCGAAGGCTGCGAATGCTCAGGGGAGCTGCAGGGAGGAACTGTTGCTGTCGATCTGTTAATTAAGATTAATGTGCTAGCTGATAAGGATGACTCCGAGCCAATTGCTATTATAAGCCAGGATCCTGCGAGGCAGCGAGCGGCACATTCCTGCTTCCTCAGCAGTTGGAAGCCTCCCTCGTTCAGCCCGAGGTCTGGAGCAAGAAGCGAGGTGCTGCGCAGCTCCCCCCAACGCTGGGACATCGCGTGGGTTCGGCTTGCTCATCACTGGGATGCTTGAGAGCTTGCTCTCACCCTGTCTTGGCAAAGGAGTATATTTTAGCTATTCAGATGGTGTTAAGGCAGCGCTTTGCATCCTCTCCCAGGCGTCAGTGTCCAAATTTCTCCCCCTGGAAAGTGCATGAAATAAGATAGGTTACTTAAAACTACAACGTGTTTAAAAATATACATATTTATATTTTCCTGCCCTCTCAGCTGGGGTCTCTGAGGAAGCTGGATGTGCCCTGTACAGTGAGACGGGATGAATTAGAGGTTTATCTGCCTTTGCCCCAGCCACCGATATGTGGTTTCAGAGCTGAGGCTGCTCGATGCAGCGCCACGGCCACCGCTGGCCATCCGTCTGCCCCAGCCCAGGAGGAACCTGTTGAATCACCTGCAGGTAGGCATGTGCTTGAGGCTTCGGTGCACCAACGCTTGCCAAGGAGTTCATTTTAATGTCCTTTAACCACTTTTCTTCCTTAACAGTCTCCTTACTTCTGCTTGGTTTCTCTGTCTGGTACCAGCTGGATTTAAGTTCCATGTAGTCCTCATCCAGCCTGATCTAAAGCAAGTGTGTTTGTCAAAGCCTCGAAGTTCAGGTTCTTTGATCGTCTCATTTTATTAGCAAAAGGTACAATTCAAAGGAGTGCTTCCCCAAATCCCAGCTGGAATCCTCCTGGCTTGATCCCCTCCTGCTTTCTCCCCTTCTAGCCCTGATCGCTCCTGCAGCTGCTTTAATTTCCCTGCTGTTCTCCACAAAGGCTTCTGACACCAGCCCTAATGAGTAAGTGCTAATTAACCTGTAGCATCTCCCAGTGCCTGCTGACAGTGCAGGGGACAGGGACAGCACTGGTGCAGCCAGGGGAGGGTGACTGGTTGCGAGGGGAAAGGCATCTCAGGTCACAGGTGGTATGTGCTGTTGGGTAGAACAAAGATTTTGTTCAAATAACACTGCCTTGGTGGGAGGAGAAGCTATTGTCCCTGCCAGAAAAGCAATCCACCTTGCAAAAGTGGAGGTTCATTTTTTTTTTTTTTTTCTTTTTTAACTTAGTGGGATCTGATTTTGGAGTCTCTGCTGTCTCATAATTCATTTCTCTTTGTCAGGGCTGCTCGACGGCCCCACAGCATCCCCATCCCACTTTGCTCCCAACCTCCATCAGTTCCAAAGTTGAGCCGAAGTCCTCTTGACCCCAGGGACTGGAGTCACGTTTGGCACAATTGTGCCCAAGTCACATATGCAGAATTAGATAACCTCGTTGCTGCATCCTGCACAGATCAGTAACTCGCTGTGACTGTCAGCTTCTTTCAGCCAGACGTAATTGCCTAGCAACGTTGCGCTGTCTCTTTGGATGCAGCCTAATTCGGTTTCTGGTCATCCAGAACAAAACCTCATCTAGGCATCTGGCAAGCAGAGTGTGGGACAGGCCGTGGTGGACTGCTGGAGCAGCAGGCACGGTGACTATTTCAGCAAAATCCATGCTTGTGGCAGATTTTGAGGTCTTTATGATGAGCCTGAGCATCAAATTTAGGTGAGTGGGGTCTGTAGCATCCTGCTTGCCAGCCCTGCCCAGAGCTGGGTACCACCTGCCTGGGCTGCAGCTGAGCAGCCAAAGGAATAACCTGGAGTGTAGGTGAGGATTCCTGGCCTCCTGCATCCCAGCTGAGATTTAGAAATCATGGATCCACGGTCAAGCAGATAAGGGGACCTCACACAGAACCTGTAGCATGTGCACAGCTGGTCTTTACTCTGCTGCTCTTGCTTTTATCCTTGTTCTCTGGTAAAATGGACGTGGAGATGGTCATGATGGCAGCAATAGGAGAAGAGAGGAGGAGCAAGGAGAAGATTGACATTTCTATAGCCCAGGAAAGCAAATTTTCTAGCTCAAAAACTTGAAAAATTCGGCAGTTTTTCACTACCAGTAGACTCCTTTGCAACCACAGCAGTGAAAGGGTGTTAGCTCTATCTGCTCTCATGTCTATAGGTGAGTAATGGTGATGCCCTATAGCGGGGCTTGGCATTGGGAACTTAGTGGGAAGCTGGAGTAACGCTGTCTTTTAGTGCAAAGCTTTAACTTGGCAGGACAGGCTATGAAACCTCAATTCTGGCTTTTACTAACTGGTGAGACTTTTGGCTTTGGGATCTGCATACTGGTCTTTACCTGTGCTTCCCATGCAAAATCTATACAGAAACAGCAGTAAGTGTTTTGGAAATAAGCTAATTGCTGATGCTCATTTAGAAAGGATTTATAGGAGGTGGCGTGCAGCTCAAGCTGGTAACACAGGAATGGAAGCTCGAGGCATGGATGGATGCAGGACTCAGGGCTGTAGTTTGCTGTTGTGCCCCTGCCGTGCCCTGCGTGGCATCTCCTGTGGCTGGAGGGTGGCTCCGGTGCCCACACCCCGTGGCAGCTGCGTAAAACCAGCTGCCTCATCCCACAGGTTGTTATATTTCTCTTAATGATGCTCAGCGTGGCCCAGGTCCCTGGAGGTTGGCTGGAGGTAAGTGTGTTCAGTGCCTTCAAGTGCTCGGGATCGGAATGTTAAAATTTAGGTATAAGCAATTTCCACGTGGATGGGTGAGAGCCCTTTGCTGCTGCCGTTTTGCTCACTGACTCCCACCAGGGATGGCTCATGCCACAAACTTGGTTCCTGATCCTGAAACCTGCCCAGAGGTGTCCAAGTCCCAGGCTTGGAGCCAGTCCTCCCACCCAGCACCAGTTGCTGGTCTGAATTTAAACCCAGACCTACAGTTTCGGGGTGCAGTGACTGAGGGGTTTCCTTTGGGCTCATCCCAAACTGAAACCTTTGACCAAAATTTTTCCGGATGTCTGGAGATCTTTGCGCCATCCCCTCTGTCCCAGCTCTCCCAACCCCTCTGGGTCCCATCCTGCACACGTGGAAACCTCTGGCACCAGCTTGTTCTCTGGAGCTCTACAAGGAAGGGCTTTTCTCCCACAGGAGCAGGGATGGGACAGACTCTCACCCCCCAGTGCTGAGCACCAGGGCAGTTTTTTCTCTTGGCACCCCCCAGGCTTTACTCTGCCCTGGCTGCTCACAGAGGCTTTCAGAGAACAACGGGCCGGTTTCAGATCTCACCATTACAACCTCGCATTCAAGAATTACTACTACTATTATTTCCAAGGAAACAGGGACTCGCGCTCCTATCTTTTATGTGATTTCTCACATCCGGAGGTTTTCACGTGACTTTGCTGCCTATTTTTAGCTCCTCAAACATCTCTGCCAGGATGAAAGCTTTAAAGAAATCCCACCCTCAAAAAGGATGAAACGGGCTTTTGCTTTAATGGTAAATTTGTGACTGTGACCTGCGCATCCCTATGTTTCAGCAGCCCTGGGGAAGCGAGCACCAGCCCCAGGCTGCAGTTAACCGTTTCCTTGTTTGCTGTCACACCCGCCTCCTTCAAACAGCAAAGACTTGTTGTAAAACAGAACTGTTTCTAGAACCAGATCCACCTACAAGTCATTTAAAAGCCTCCTACCTTAATTTTGCAGGTAAAATGTTAGTCTAGCAGGAATTGAGAGGAGGGATTTTCCCCTCCATCTGTTCCTTGGCGGGTTTGTGGGAGGGGAAAAAAGCCTCCCTGGCTGTTTTCCCTTGATCTTGGGGTGAGATGGGTGGGGATGGGACCTGTCCTGTCCTTGAGAGATTGGGATGGCCATGGGCACTGGCTTGGTCCTGCACTGCCTGGTCTGTGCCGACACATGGGATGCAGAACGCGGTGTCGCCGCTGGAAGTCTCACATAAAATGGGCTCAGCCTGGTGCTCCAACCCGCCTCACCATGGGCTCCTGCCAAAATAGAGATAGTTCCTATGAAGACAGAAAAATAGAGATAGTTCTGTATAGTTCCTATAGAGATAGTTCCATATAGTCATGCCCATGGTCCCTGGTGAGCACCCTCAGCGTGGTGAGCTGCCCAACTGCCACCGTTCCGAACCACCAGCACCAAACACTGTGCACTGAAAGTTTAACCCTTATAAGATATCCAAAAGCCACGCAAGCAACTCCTACACTGTGTGCACAACTCCTTGCCACCGAGTGGGTAGGGTGCACC
>VZRU01002959.1:194708-211215 GCA_013398155.1 Pedionomus torquatus | reverse complement strand
GGTGAACCACAACAGCTGTGAGATGGGACTGACCCAAATGGCTTAGTGATGCTGGAATAAACCGGGCTTGCAGGGTTTGTGTGGATCCAGTTGTTAGAGGAAACTGCTGCTGGGGGTGGGAATGGCCGAGCTCAGAGAGGCTCAGGTGCCTTCTGACAGTTCTCTTGTAGTAAGTGATTTAAATAAGACAAGTAGCAAATCAGGGATGGTGCCAACAGAGCTTGCTCCTGACCCCAGCTCTTTCCCACCTCAGTGTCTGAGGATTCAGGGGTGCACGATTGCAGAGTGAGCATCCTCCCCTCTGCCAGCCATGCTGCCAAGGGCATGGCGCAGCCAAATCTGCCAGGAGGGAAAGGCTATGGAGGAAGAAAGCAGCTTTTACTCGTTGACAGCTAACAGAGAGCGTGAGTGTGTCATGCCCGTGTGCCTGTCATTGTCCTTCTGTAAAGGCAACAGGCTGTCACCCAGAAAACTGAATTCTCTCCCAGTTAATGATAGGGTGGTGGTGTCCCCATTGAAGGGGCAAGATAAAGACAATCCTCTTCTTGTACAAGAGTGGAAGTCAAGGTAGAGAGGTAAAACCATAACAGGTTACATCTGTACTTCAGGAATTCTGCTGTACAGCAGATAAAGTTTCTCTGAATGGCTCTTCTTACCTACTGCCTTCCAATGTTTTGGGGCATTGCCATCGCGAGGGGCTAGCAGGTAAAGAGCACACAGGAGAGCAACCATCGAGGCCTCCAGGGAGGGGATCCAGCAGCAGGTTTTGTTGCAGCCCTGCTGCTGTGGTGGAGGAAAAAGCCAAGCCTTTGGTTTGCTCTTCTCCCTGCAGAGTGCATACCTCCCAGTGGAAATTCCTTCCTTCCTCAGCATCTGTATTTGAAAAAAACAGCCAGAAATAAAGCATAGTTGTATCCAACTGTTAGAGGCAGAGGAAAAATTGTTTGCGTTTTCACAAACTTTCATTTCCATTTTTGTCTAAATTTCAGCTTTGTTAACACTTGCTGACCTGCCTTATCAATTAAAGCTATTTCTAGTGCAGGCATTTCAGTAATTGGCATCAAAATGTCAGGACAGCTTAGTTGGAGCTTTGTGGGTACAGAAACCCCAGCGATGCCCCTCCCTGATTCCAAGCTGCAGTAATTAGCGATCAGCCTCATCCCACCCTCACGGCCACAGTTGCAAAACCCTGTGGGTACCACGTTGGAAGCAGCTGATGGGCAAAGCCCCAGCTTGGGTGCTGCCCACTAGGAGACGATCAGCCACTGAACGGCAACCAAACCCTCCCCATTAACCCAGAGCTACACAAAGCTGCTGCACCCCCTGACAAGCCCCACACTGAGGATGGCAAATTTATCCTGGGTGGATCAGGGCTAAATTTTCTCTCCTTCCCCAAGCTCACCTTGCTATGGCTTTCCTCTGGCTCTGCTCGCCTGTTTTCTCCCCCTGGCTTTAGGGTCAGAGCCGTGGGGCCATCCGAGGTGTCGGGGTAATGGTAGGAGTGTGTTCCTGGTGATGGAGGGGGTCAGCATTATGAGGCTGGGGTTGCTGGGCTGCAGGAGGGATGAGCTGAGAGCTGGAACAAGCTGCTACTGGACAAGCAATTGGGGCTGCTCCAGCAGCGGGAGGTGAAGAATTTATAGGTCCTCTTGGTATTTGGTTTTCTTTTAAACATTGCTCTCCAGGGCAAAGGCTCTTTTGTCAGGCAGCTCTGCAGAAAGCACTAAAATTTGTGGCAGAGCAAGGTTTAGACCTGTCTGTCTTCAGCATCTCATTAACAGGGCTCCAATTAAGGGCTGTCGCTAGACGTGGTCTGGGCAGGTCTCTGCTGAGCATTACCTCTGTTGAATTGCCTTTCTGTTCGAGTAGTCAGGATGAGGAGAGATCTCTGTCTTCATCTTGGGGGACCTTGTGGCACCCACCGCTCTGTGTCCCGGGTCTAGGGCCAGTCCCTTGCAGGGAAAGGGCAGCTCTAATCACCCCTGGGTGTTGCAGATGGGTTTACCTTTCCATGCTAAAGCTACAGAGCTGTGGAGACCCCGTGGCCCCATGTCCCATGTTTCCTCACCAAAGGTCCAGAGTTAATTGAGGCATTGACAGCCAGTGAAAGCAAAAAGCTCCTCAGCACCCATCAGAGAAAACAGAGCTGATTAACAGAAGCAAAACCTGTCACTTTGAGATGCTCCTGGAGGAGCAAGCAAAGCTTCATTCCAGCCACGGCTTTCCTGGGAAGGGTGCTCATGTGTGCAGGGAGGGAATTTGGGTAAATGCCTGACAAAGCCCTGGACTTTTTGGTGGCCAGCTACTGGGGAGGTGTGGGATGGCTGATTCCTGGGAGGAGCCTCTGTTGGGCACTGAAGAGCCACATGGGCACCGGTTGATGGGGGGAGATAATTTGAGACAACTGTCAGGGAAAGGCGAACAGGTGAAGGGAGAGCAATCCTGAATGCCAGGAGAAATGGTGGTTTCCTTGCATCTTAGGTGAATTAAAATGAGAAGAAATGTCTGGTTGAGTTGAGTGAAACGTGTACCCCCTAAGAGGGCTTGCACGGAGCAAGCTTCACCCTTCAGGAGCATAAAAACATAAGAAATTGAAACCGTCCAAAAGCTCATAACATTTGGAAATGAGGTGAGGTTATAATTCTTCAAAAAGGCATCTGATCCACAGGGAATTGTGCAGAGGGACCCTGTGCTGGCTGCCCTTTCCCAGCAGGTAGCAGCCAGCAAGCACAGCAGCTACCCAGCGCGTGTCGGTGCCGTGCCAGCAGTGCTCTGCCAGGGTGACATCCCGAAGATAAATGAGTCCTATTATTGCCTTCATTCTCGGCGGTCCCCCGAGGCTCCTGTGCAGCTCTGGCAGCTGCTGCAGCCCCGGCAGCGCAGTAGCTGAGATGCCCAGGGCTTTTTGCAGAGCTCCTGCCTGGCTCTGCCTCTTTGTGTAGGTGGCACTTGCAAGGGCTCTTCACCTAATCTTGCTCGTAAAAATCTGTACCAGTGTTTTGGGAGAGTGCAGAGGCTACTGCATGGGGTCCCTACCAAGAGGCACATCATCTCATGGGTCGGGAGACAGCATCTTCTGTAGCTGAACCTGCTGGAACTGTTTTGTGGGGCATCTCCTTTGCTGGGTGCATAGTGGATGGGTTAATCCAGCCTCTACTTATGTTTTACAGAGGGGAGAGCAGAGATAGGTAGCAAAATACCATGGCACGCTGCAGCACTGTGTACTGTGGCCAGGAGAAACATCTCTGATGCTCTGTTTTAATCTTTCCCCCTATTATATGCTCCTACCACCCCACACCTCCCCTCCACCTCATCTTTCCTTTTGCAGGGGAGGGGAGAGCTGTGCCCCTCAGCAATCTTTCTCACTCGCTGGAATAAGAGAGGAGTTAAACCATCTCCTGGCACTCTGCTCTCTTGCAAGGGGAAATGGAAGATCTGCTGTGGCTTGGCCCTTCTCAGGCCATCCCACAGGATTGCTGCCTGCCGGTCTGTGCTGGGGGTGAGTGCTGGGCTCCCAACTGCATTCTCCCCTTCTTTATACTGCCTGGCACTGCCTGCTGCGTTTTCCTCACTGCTGGCCACTGAAAGATTGGCCACTGAATGCGAAATCCTGTGCACAGCCCCCTGACTGCCTCGTGTGCAAGAAACGGCAAAAGGAATGGCAGAGTTCAGGCTTGTTACCCTCAGCATGGATGGAAAACTGCTTTGGGCTTAAACCATCCTTACAGCCATCGGGTTTCGTAAATATCTAGTTATGCCTATAACTAATGTGAATTGATTTGTGCAGGACAAATCCATTATAAGGGAAAGTGCTGCCCTGGCTTCCTAGAGATAGAGGTGCTCTCTGCAGAAACATGGGTGAAGAAACCTTGATTTTAAGACCCCCCCCCCAGCACCGAGAGACCTTGGGACATGTTTGTTCACCTTCCTGCTATTTAGTTTAAGCTGATGGGTGTGTATAGGTGTGCTGGGGTTGGTCTCTCTGCCAGACAACACCGTGTGAGCTGCCACTCGCACACGGCAGTGATGCCAACCCCTGCTGGTCTCAGTGGGCAGCAAAGGCTGGGGGTGGCAGGAGCAGCCCAGGCTCAGAGCCAGCACCCGATTCAGCCGCCAACCGTGGGGCACAGGGCTCCACTCCCCCACCTCCGGGGTCAGCCCCACGTCTGGGAGATGCTGAGAGCTCAGAGACCCATCGAGGGACCTGGGATCTGAGCCGTTTAATTCTGTTACTCACCAGCTCTGAATAGCTGCTTGAGACCCCCTTGACCTTCTGCTGCAGAACAGATCAAAGCGAACCTCTCTGTAGTGATACGTTTTATCTGATTCAGAGGGGAAGCATCCAATGAAGTGCTTGTTTTGAAAACATTATTTTACGTTGTGCCCTATTAAATTGTTGACATGTTGCCCTCTGGCTATTTGGCATTAGTTATACTCAAACGCTATCTGCAGCCTTAATCTAATTTTGCCTCTCCTCATCTTTATTCCTTGATCTTCGTATTACACTACTTAGCAAATCTGTTCAAGGCCAAAAAATATTTCAAGATGGAGTTTGATAAGCCAGTGTGGGGGGGACACACGACTGCAGAGCCGTGTTGGAATGGTGTGTTGGGTCCCAAGTGCTGGAATTCACAACGGCACGGAGGGATCTGATTTATCTAAAGTTTGCTCCTTCCCTCCATGGATTCAGGGTTCCCCTGGTCATGAGCTGCACTAGGAGTGCTTTGGGGGTTGGACCATTGGTGGATATCTGACTTTTGGGGTTGTTTTTCCTGCCCTGTCCCTTTGAGGAGCTGCAGGGGGGAGTGCAGTGAGGGCAGGCACTTGGCAGCCAGGGCATGGAGTCCTGTGGGTGCAGCAGGACAGGCAGGGACAGCCCCATCCCCGTCCTTGGTCAGTAACTGCTCATTTCTTTGCTCTTCTCCATAGCCTGTACTATAGCCCTTCTTGCTGGATCGCCTGCACATTTCAGCAACTCCATTGGTGCCTGAGGGTTTTGGGGTATTGGTGATGCCCTTCACCCCTCCTGAACTTTCCCAATATCAAAAAAGGGTATTTTGATGGGCGGATTCTGAAGGAACTGTTTCTTCAGCGGGGACTGGACCCCAGTTGCCATCTTGCTTGGTGTAAATCCATTAAGCCAACAGCGGGGAGAAAGGTTTTGGTACCTTCCAAGAACCAAACCGCCAGTCTGGAGGGAAGGCCTTTTGCCACTACCTGTGCAAGCTGCTCTATGCCTTGAAGGGCTCATGTTGTGTATCGAGTCATATTTATTCTGTGCTCCTTTGTGATAAGGGGGAGGATTTGTTGGGGCATTCAGAAAGCACAAGGTTTGCTGTGATGGGAGTGTACTCCCGCAGGATGTCCTTACTCTTCATTCATGTTGGAACAGTGTCTAGATTGGAACCAGGTGAAAAAACGTGCTCACAAAGCTCCCAGTGAAAAAAACCAAAAAGTTTGTTTTAAAAAGTGTTTCATTTTGAAAAGGGGAAGAAACCCTAAACAATCAGCGTCATTAAAATTTTCCATTGCTATCTTAGGGTTTTTTTTTTATGCAATATCAATTTTTTCCTTTGCTAACCAAGACCCCAGTTTTCAGCAGCAATAGGTGGCTCCTGGGAACCAGTTTTCATTAGGCAAGCACGGAAAAGCTCCACAGAAGCGGAGCAGAAGTTTACAAAATGGAAATAAGGCCACTCAGGACATCCTTTTCCAAGTCTGCAGTCTTTTCTGGTGGGGTTAGAGTGGATCCCCTTTGTGCTTGTCCCTGCATGAACAGAAGATGTAGGAACCAAGTCGTCATCCCCAAAGAGCAGCGAAAAGTAGCATCTGTGCATGGAATACTCCAACCTGCTGGCCCCATCAGCCCCTCTGAGAACTCCAGACAAGGATCCTACCAATTCTCCTAAGAGTGAAACATATATTTATGCTTTCTGTTCCTCATAAACTGTCGTGTGAATAAAAAAATATAACAGCCCCTGACAAGATAAGAAGGCTCAAGTTTTTGATTAATCTTTTGGTGATATGAAGAGGAGAATGGAACTCCAACAAACTGGACGTGTTTAACACCAGCTCGTCTCTTTCTGACATACAAGCAAATGGAAATATGGATATAATTAAAATGATTTGCAAAGCCAGCCTTACACTACAGAGACTCTTTTACTTGACTTTTTTAATGAACATTAGTGTATATACTGTTGCACCAGGAATCCAAGTAAATGTTCATGGTTTATCTCTTTTCTGTCCCAGTTACGTTGACTTTGACCAAACAGTCATATTTATCAGTGCGATGCTAACTATAAAATGAAAGAAACAAACTGTAAAGTGTATAGTGAAGCTGAGCATTCCTTTAAGTAAGTGGGTACATATACAGTTCATAATTTTGGGGGTGAGGGAGGTGTTATCTGCATTTATTGCACATAAACAATGTCTTTTACCATCATGGTCCAGTTTTACAAAGGTTCATAAGACTCAAAAGCAACAGATAAGCATTTAGCAGGATTTGCAGAAAAGCTTAAGTGATGTTCTGAGCTCCTCCTGACTTCCCATAGGAGTTGGGTACCTTTTATAAATCTCAAGAAATTAATACCGTCACATCTAGAGGTCTAAATAGATTTTGAAAATCTATCAGATTGCCCTGTTAACATATAAATCAAAATCTGGTGGCCCGAAGGATGGGAGAAATGTTTCTAAGTGGGGAATTAGGACCCTGCCATTAAGGTAGCAACTCTGCAAATATTTTTTATGTAAGCACATAGGAAAATTCATTTTTATGGTACACCAAAACCAAAAAGCATCTTGTAAGCAGGTGAAACTGCTGGACATCTGCATCTGAGCAGGTGTTTGAAACTTGGTCAACAGATTTCTATGTCTATTCTCTAATCAAAAGACCAGCCTGCAAATAGACACACAAGTCCAGCACTGAGGCTGCTTGGGAAGCCTGCTTCTCCTTGTCTGGAGAGGATGAACATCAAAACCCAAGTTTAAACAGGTTCCTGGGTGACCCTGCCTTCCTGATGGGAAAGAAGAACATGAGACTGACTATAACTGCTTTCTTAAAGTCCTTCATCTAATGCAAAGGGAAAAACAATGCTGCAGAGACAAGAATGAAGATCAGATCCAAAGCTAACAAACAAGTAAAAAGATGCAGAAGAATGCTTAAGGAGCTGTATCCCAAAATGGGCTTAAACGTGATGGTTTAGGTAGTCTCCAACTCCACAAGTCTCTCTGCACAGTAGAGTGCCAGAAAGTGAAAAGGTACGTGATAAAGATCATTCCTCACTCCTTATCCTGTCCCTAATTCTGTAATGGTCCATCATAAGATGGTCTATGACTCCGTTCTTGAGTTCTCTGTTCTCCACTGCTCTGGTCCAGCAGTTCCTACGCCTGCAGACCAGGAGCATCCCCATTACTGGGGCCCATTCCTGTACCAGGGAGCAGAGCAGGGCCCAGGCTCTTACAGGGCTGTGTGAGCAGCCAAATACATGTGCTTTTTTTGAATTTTTGTTTTAAAAGGAAAAAAAACAACAACCCACAACCCCCAAAATAATTGTGGTAGAGTGCCTGGTTGATTTAGAAGTAAATCATAGGGAGCGAGAGCAGAGTGCAGCTCCTTACGTCTGGGTTTAAAACTAATTGATCGCTTTCCTCGAGCACACAGACCTGTCTTTATTTTGAGCCTGTAAAGAAAAGTTCCCTGAAAGTCACCGGAGACAAATAATCCTTCAGGAGTCACTGCTGACATGGAATTATATTTTCAGTCATTTTTCAGTTGTATGCGTCTCCATCCTGTCACATTAGTTTGCTAACACTTCCAATGCAACAATGAGACAAACAGAGCATTGTGCTGGTCCAAGCCAAACATTCATCTCTGCTTGGCACCGGTTCAACAGGCCTGTCAAAACTCCTTGCGAGCTGGCCAAAGCTCATTAACAGTGGTTGGATGCATATTTAGCATGGAAAAGAGCTTTACCCAGGGCTCTGAGTAACGTGGGGACGGAGCAGGCAGGAAAGAGGAGGGATGGTAGGAGGCAGAGAGGGGGACGTATTCCTTGCAAAGCATTTGTGCCTCATGTTGAAATAAGAGGGGAATGTAAATATCTATTGAGGGAACGTGTTTCAAAGCACCGTTTGTACAGAATAGAAGTGAATTGCAAAATCCCTGGGCCCGGTGCCAACCTCAGGGCTGCCTCAGAAAGAGCCGTCGATGCTATCGCTCCTCGATGTGCAGGAACTTATAAGGTTGGTCTCCCTGGAAGGGGAGCAGATCTGCTGACTCCAGCTTTCCTTCCCGGCCAGAGCTTAGTGGGTTTGGTGAGGTTTGGCCGGGAGCTTCTCTCCCCTCGCATCGTCCTAGAAGTTGAAGTCAATGGAAGAATGTGATTTTTGAGAGCCCAGCACCCTGGGGTGCTGGCAGGAGGCACGCTCAGCCCTCGGCACCCTGAGGTACCTGTTATGGCTGATAAGCAATTTCAGCAAGAGGAGGGAAAGCGGTTCCGTTGTGGAGCCTGAATATTTGTGTTGAGTCGATGTCAAGGAATGAACGACCAGGGTACGACTGACACTTCCCAACTTGTCCATGATATTCCCATGCCCTCGCTTTCTGGGCTGTCTAGTTCCAGTACATCCTCACGGCAGCCTTCCCCAGCTGCAGGAGCGCTGCTGATTTTCACAGGCGAATGGTCAAATATTAAAGAAAATTGCCTCCAGACATATATAATCCAGACAGAAATCCCTTCCTTTTTCATGTCCTCATACTTATATACCAGTGTCCCAGTAATTCTGGATTTCCTAAATTCATGTCTAAAACTCCCAGCACTGTTCCAGTAAGTATTCTTTCCTGGACAAGGAAAAATGAAAGACAAAAAACTGCATGCTGTAGAAATAAATAAATAAAAAAACCCTATTACTCTTAAGAAAGATTTTAGTCTTTCTATGCTGAGATGTTTATATACAAAAGCAAATAATTAAGATGCTGGAATTGAGAAAACCTTGAAAAAAAGATGATGAAAGAAGCCATCCACTGACTAATTAACAAACTGCTTGAAGCAAATGTTAACAATTAAGTGATTGTGCATTTCAAGGTGTGGTTCATTTTAAACCCAGCACCTCTGATTGCTTCCTTACTTTAACACTTTCAGGTGTGGCTCATTTTAAACCCAGCACCTCTGATTGCTTCCTTACTTTAACACTTTCAGGTGTGGCTCATTTTAAACCCAGCACCTCTGATTGCTTCCTTACTTGAACACTTGGGTGCTTGTGAACAATCTCCCTCTTCATTCAGATCTTCTTCCCCCACTCCTTTTTGCTCCACATCTAAGTTCTCAAAGGCCCTTTGAGGGGGGTCCTTATATTTTCAGTGATGCCCATCCTGATCTGTGGAAGTAATTCAGGATCATCCAGGGCTGTGGTCTCTGTGCCAGGATCTGACTTAGCTGAGGTGAGTATCTGCTGGGAACATTTTGGGAGATGCCAGGGGGTTATTGCTGCTGGGTTGATTGTTGTAACTGCTCATCAATTATCAGCTGTTGAGCTTCAGTGTCTGTGACTTTTAAAATGGAAATTACTGATGCCTAGAAGTGTACAGAACCACTGGAATTGATTGAAAGTCTGTGTAAACTGAAGGAGTTTGGCTTTCTTTATGTGTCTAAGTAAAGAGCCTAATGAGCATATCTGGGGGCTTGGTAATCTCCTGGATACATGTGATGACTTCTGATGGATGGGAGGTGAAGCTGGGCCTGGTGGAAAGAGAAGACAAGGTCATCATTTCACCGTGGGTGTTAACAATCGTTCCCCTGGCTGATCCACGCAGGGACATAGTAGGTTGTCTGTTGAGTTTATTGCTTCAAGTCCAGCTGGGAATGGGTATGTGGCTGCAGGTGAGCATGGTCAGCTGAAGAGGTCATTTTTACCTCCATGGGATCACACTAGAATGGAGTGTGGAGATCTCCTGGAGGTTATCTAGTCCAACCCCCTAAAGTCAGAACCTCAAATTTGGATCAGATACCTCCAGTCTTGTTTTCTTCCTGTTGTGAAGTCTCTTTTCTGCTGAGGGATAAGATCCCATCTTGTTCCAGGCTTTGGGGAGTTAACAAACTGCAATGTTTTATTTCCACAAACTGGAGATATGAGAGTTGAGAAGACATCCAGAGGAGGATTTGCGTTATCTCTCTGGCCTTTGGGTGACTTATTTTCTCAGTACGGGTGAGCATTGTTTTCTTTGCATGTAGTTACCTGACACACTTACCTGACACTTCATCACTGCTGGCCCGCGGTTGCTGTTTGGCTGGGTGTGCTCACCAAAACCTGCCTTGAGGGTAGCAGTATTTGGCAGGGGTAAAAACCCTGCTGAGCTCGGCTTTACAAGAGGCTTTCTTGCCCCCACTTCTCAAGGGCTTATTATCGAAGGACTCTGGCCTCAATTAGACTATAAAAGCTGCCTGACACTGTGATTTATGGCATCTTAAAAGTGAATTCTGCTTTTCTCTGCTGAGCATCGGAGGGGCCCTGTGTCCCAGGATGGAGTGTGGCTCCGCAGCAAGGATGACTGGGGAATTTGTGGAATCATTAGAGTTGGAAGGGACATTAAAGATCATCGAGTTCCAACCCCCCTACCATGGGCAGGGACACCTCCCACCACACCAGGTGGCTCCAAGCCCCATCCAGCCTGGCCTTGAACCCCTCCAGGGATGGGGCAGCCACAGCTTCTCTGGACAACCTGTTCCAGTGCCTCACCACCCTCACAGCAAAGAATTTCCTCCTAATATCCGATATAAATCTCCCTCCTCACAGTTTAAAACCATCACCCCTTGTCCTATCACTATGCTTCCTGACAAGGAGTTCTTCTCCTGCTCTCCTGTAGTGCCCTTCAGATACTGGAAGGCTGCAGTAAGGTCTCCCCTAATTCTGACATGGGGATGGTCCAGGCACCCCAGGAGCAAGGGTGCAACCACTGATGGGTGGCCCATGCCACTGCTGCTGCTGGCCTACCTGTCAGGAAAGGATTTATGGAGGTGCCCAGCTCCAGCATACTGAGTTTTGGAGCTAAGGGCTTGTTCCTCAGCAGTATTTTTTCCCTTTGCAGCACTTTGGGAGTTTCTTAATTTCAGAAAGCCTGTGTGTTGTCTGGGGTGACTTGAAAAGTATGGCCCCAACACAAAATAGTAATTCTGCTGTGTTTTTATTTCTTTCCAGCTGACAGAATGGTTGAAATGTGTCCCTTCTGAAAGCTGGCTGTTGAGATTAAAAACCAGTGAGAAGCTGGCTTGATTATTATTGTCTTTATTATTTTCCCCACAACATCTTCAGGCCGGTTATTTCTCTGAAATCACAGACATCCTAGTTGCTCCCTCCCAACTGTAACTGGTGCTGGGTTGCAGCCTGCATGCTGGGATGCACAAGTGGCAGCTTCTTGAGAGCTGTGCTTGTGTCCCTGCCTGTCCCTGCTCGCTCCTCTGATGGCCCTGGCTGCGTGGTCAGGGGGAGGTGATGCTGCTGCTGGGACTCACAGCATTTTCACTGTAGTTTTCCCAGTCAGAACCAGGTTTCTCAGCCCGTGGGGAGGCAGGGAGGTGTTTGACAGCTCTGTAGTTAGATGCTTTTGTGACAAGCCTGTTCTTAACAGCTCCAGGTTCAAGGTTGCCTTTAAACGTATTATAAATTAAATTCCTTGGGGTTCAAACATCTTAGAGTGCTATGAAAGAAATGTCTCCTGACTAAATATGTTCTTCCACACTAGATGCCACAGCGTGGAGCTGCTGACTCCAGCACCACATCTGTTAAGAATCTAGTGATTATAGCTAACAGGATTTTTCACCTTAAATGAGGTTTCTGTGAACTAATCTACATCTGCATAGTTTTGTTTGTGGTCCTTCAGGTGATGGGGGGAAAGTGTAGCTGTGAGGCTTTGATCTCCAGCGCACCCTTATCCCAAACCACTGTTGAGCAGCCTAATTGTACAAAATGCAAAATAAAACCTCTGTTAAAGTTGCACTTGGATTATTTTTTTAAGTAGACCTAGATTTGCAGTTAAAATAACAAAATATAAACTATACCGAAAGGTATGGTTCCAACAAAGTTAGCTTGATTGTGTTGCATATCCTGTGCCTCTTTTTATGATGTGAACCCTAATACACACGTTTTACCAAAAAGACCCTGGGTTTAATATTGGGTTGCTTGTAAAAAAGCATTCCATAAAGCCTGAGCCCGGCTGATGGGGGAGTGCTGGGCTGACTGCTGCGGTGCTGAGCATCCCTGGCCCTATACAGACCCAACCCTTTCCATGTGCTATGTGAGCTGGGCATCTGGCACCTTATTTTAGGAAGCCCCTGGTTCCCACTGAGCCACGCTCCCCTTCCAGCATGCAGATTGACTTCTGCAGGTATCCGTGTGCAGATGTCATCCCAGTCTGATACCTTCTTTCCATCCCTCCAGCTGTCTATTTTTTAAGAAATTCTTTATTGTGAGGGTGGTGAGACCCTGGCCCAGGTTGCCCAGAGAAGCTGTGGCTGCCCCATCCCTGGAGGGGTTCAAGGCCAGGCTGGATGGGGCTTGGAGCAACCTGGTGTGGTGGGAGGTGTCCCTGCCCATGGCAGGGGGCTTGGAACTCAATGATCTTTGAGGTCCCTTCCAAACCCTGAACCATTCTGTGATTCTACAAAGATGCATCTGATTGGTTTGATTTTCCAACCTCTTGTCTTCATCATTTCTAAAGCACTGCAACAGTACGTAACACCACAGTATGTGACATAAAGCCCTTGCTCCAAGGAATTGTGAATGTCTCCAAGCTGGAATATTTAATCCAATAGTTTATAATCAAAACACAGAATTATTTTTTCTCTCTGTGGTTTTGTGGTTTGGGGTTTGTTTTTTTTTTTGGATGGAAAGTAGGGTAAAGGGAAGCCCAGGTGATAACTGAAGTTACAGTGTACTTGAGAAGCAGAAAGATATGGCCCCAGACAGATCTGCCAGGTGACAAAGGGAGAAAAAAGTAGGTGACACTGGGGATGGTCTGATGGTGGTGACTGTAGTCTACAGTGTCAGATTAAAACAATGAGATATAAAACAAGAGTAAAACTGTCTCTGACAATAAGATTTGTATTTGGGAAAGGGAACTGCACTAAAGACTTTTTAAAGAGTTACTATGAAACTTAAGAGTTTCTTAAAACATTACCTTGTCCTTCAAAGAGACTGACTTAATTTTTTTTAATTTTGGGGTTTTTTTTTAATAATGCAATGGTCAATAGCAGATTAAATCTTCATTCCACTACAAATCCTTCTGCACAGTGACAACGGAGCAAAAATCTCTGGTGGTACATTAGGAGAAGTCATTTGAACTCAAACCTGGCTGGAGTGTGCTTTATTCCAGAGCTAGCAAGATTATCCGCTCAGACCTTTCCCTTTTACAGGCTGTGCATTTGACAAAGCCCTGTCTGAAAAGCCATAGCCTGTGAATGCTATCCATCCCTCTCGCTTGATTTAGCCCTACAATGAGTGCTAAGAAACTTCAGTGCCTGCAAATTAATTTTCAAAGCCTCTGAAGCCATCTGAAACGGGCTTTGCTGCCAGCAGGCATGGCTTGGCCAGTTCCTGGGGTGCCAAGGCATGAAGGTACCCAGATTGAGGGCTCCAAGGAACTTTGCCTGTCTTTAAAATGCAATGTGTTCCTTCTTCTCTGGCTTTTTGCCTCTCCCTGCCCTCCCCACGGGAAGGGGACCTGCTTCCATGTGCTGGAACTGCCCTCACTGCTACCCCGGGTGTCCTCTAAAACTTGAATTCAAGGTTTCTGCCCACGCAGGGATTACTCGGCAAGAAAGAACGGTGAGGAAGAGTCACCTCCACCCTCAGCACAGGCTTAGTGGGACAGGGAGAGAAAAAAAGCACTCCCTGCTCTCAGGGCTCTCTCCAGGAGGTTTTTCTGTGGCAATCATCACAGGGGCATCTAACGGGCATGCCTGCTGGCGCAGAACGCGCTGTCTCCTCTGGAAGTAGAAAATTTCCCTCTCCCCTGCTGTTTGACTTGCATCTCCCCGGGGTATTAAGATTAGCTCAAAGAGAAGTATTTGTGAAGGAAAATTTAAGTTGTAAAACTGCTTACTTGGTAAAATGTGTAAAAAGCACAAGGGGGAGGGAGGATGTTTATGGACCTTGAGCTTCTGACATATGATGATACTAAAGCACATGTGTGTGATGTTTCTTCCACTGACACCTTAAAAATGCTAAGTCAGCACGGGCCAGGATGCAGATAAGCACGTGGGGCTTGCCAGGGGGGAAGAGTAGCTGGAAACCATATGGTCAATGTAAAAGTGTAGGGTGGGGGTGTTGCAGGCAGGTACTTCTCCTGCAAAGATCTCATGAACTTGGGGTTTGGCTGCTGAGCCCTCGGTGTGGGGGTGACTCCCAGGGCTGCTGACAGGCGCCATCCAGCCATGCCAGCCTGGGCTGACCCATCTCTTCCCCGTTCCTTGGCTACATCTGGCACCTCATTTGAACCTCATCTGGCTCACCTTTGCATCAGCTGGGTGCTCTCACTCTCTCCTATCAGTGATGTGAGACATGGGGGTGGACCCTCCTCTGGCGATGTGCTTTCCACACGGTCCTGAGCTCCACCACCAGCCATCTGATTGAGACTATTGCTGTTGTTTTCCAGGAGATGTGCTCTCTCCTGGATGCAAAGGTTGACAAGTCCCATTAAGTACCAAGATATTTTATTAATCACCGGGGTACACGCAAAACCTACAGAGCTTGCTGGCAGGAAAGCAAGTCGCTGCTGCCCCGGGGCTGGGATAATTTATGCTCCGTTCTTTTCATGTACTGCCTTTTCCTGCAGCTCTGCAAGATTTAAAATTCTGTGGGAAAGGGTGTGTGAGTTTGTGTGTGCACGTGTGTGTGGATTCCAAGCCCGGGTTGTCTGGTGTGCCACCGTGGCACATGTGTAGATGGAGAAGCCGAAGTTGTCGTTTGTCTCCTTGCGACCCACGGTTTGTGTCCGAAAGCGCCTCCAGAAAAGCGCAGAGCGGGGCTGAATTCCTGCCCCTATTGAAGTCACTGAGAGTTTTGCCACTGACCTTGATGGATACAGGCTTTCACCCCCCGACTATACAGTAGCTGATCCAGCCCTTTTGTCCATCAATCTCTTGGAAGTGAGCTCTGCTATAAATCGCTCCCTGAAAGAGAAGAATGGATGCGACTTCAAAGTCTCCCCTTGCGGCGTTGCCCGGTCCTGGCTGGGACCTCTCTTTTGTGGGTGATGAGGCTTCCGAGAACATCATTTTGTAGTGATTTTCAGCCACCAACAAGTAATAGGAATTTAGAGGTCAGCATCTACTGCCGGCTTTGATCGGCTGGTAAATTGAGGTATTGCTCAAGAAAGTGACAAGTGATTTTTTTTTTATTTTTTTATTTTTTTTTTTTTAAACACATTTGTGGAGTAATAGATCTGTTAAACCAATAGCTGGATGCTGTCTGTGAGTGCAGAGGGTGCAAGCAGGTCATGGAGTGAGCTTTGGAGCAACCCCTGGTTTGCCCTGAGAGAGGAGCAACTCGTGGGATTTCTCGAGAAGCCCTGGCTGGGTGGTTTCGTTAAAGCCTGACTCACAAAGTGGATGCGGAGCTGGGACAAGATGCTGCCTCTGCCCCCAGGATTTGTTCAGTCTGAAGGGAAAATTGCAGAGGGGGAACTGTCAGTGCAGTTATTTCGGAGTTATTTTGGAGCAGAGGGGGATGCAGACCCTGTGTGACACCGTCTCCTGGAGAAAGCAGCAGCCCAGCCTTTGCTCAAGGGCCACCTTTGCAAAATACCTTCTAGATAGTGGTTTGCAGAGCTGAAGGAACGAAGAAAGGACCCCAGTGGCAGGAAAGGTTGTTCCCCCTTTGCAAAGGGCTTTCTCCAGCTCTCACAACATCCTCGGAACTGTTGGAGCTGTTTTTTTTATTTTCCCCCCATCGTGAGCCTCCCGCTGATTTGTGGGCCTCTCGCTGGCAATTTGGGCAGAATCTGCTTTGTTAGATGGCCTCCTGCTGCTCTTTTCTTCCCTTCTCCCCCCACCCCTTTCTCTTTTTCTTTAAAAGCTTTATTGCGAAGCAATAAGTCGTTTCCCACCTCCGTGCCTCTTCCCTCTCAGATGCCTCTCCTCAGTCACTGGAGAGGATTTTTTCACCTATATATTTAAGTCAACCCAAATAATCACCCTGCTGTCAGTTCTCAGGTTATAAAATAACTGGATTGTCATGAAAGTCAGAAGTTAAAAATGTTACGGTTTCGGGTTCCTTTTACTGTCTATTTTTTCATTGCAAGGTTCGTGCTTCCCATCTCTCCCCAGAGACTCCCCCAGGCACCACTGGCCCTGCTCTCCGCTGGCTATCATCGCTCTGCTATGGGTCTCCTGTGGCTGCGTGTGGTGACCAAGAGAAATGATGGATGCTCAACTCCTGGTGACTCCTCTCAGGATCCAGGCAGAGCTCAGACGGAGCTACCTTGAAAAAAAAAAAAAAAAAAAAAAATTAAGCC
>VZRU01002959.1:147409-192266 GCA_013398155.1 Pedionomus torquatus | reverse complement strand
GGGAAGGGGGGGTGGGGAGGGGAGTGTTTTCACAGCGGATTCCACATCACTGCATCGCTTTGATCTCAAGCCCATCTCCTCACGTGTGCTCGGCCACCCACCAGTCCCATTCAGCGTAACTCAAAAGAAATGTCTCTACGTCTTGGCCAGCCCCGCTCACCCCTCGCCTTGCCAAGGGGCCAAAGCCAGCTCCGCCGGTGCCAGCCTTGGCTCTGCCCGCTCCAGCCGGCAGCCAGCCGTGCCACCGGCTGCAGTGCCAGGTGGCTTCCAAGCTGCTGGAGGAGGAAACATCACCATAGTTTTGGAGGTCTGAGGCTCGAGTGCTCGGGGATGAAGGGAGCAGCCCGTGCCCTGGCAGGGAGGATGAATTCTCGGAGCATCACTGCGGGGAGGGAGCTGCCAGAGATGTCCTTGTCCCTGAGCTGGTTGGTGACTTTTAGCCAAGCCCTTTTCTGATGGGAGAGGGGAGGGAGAAAAGCATCTAGGTCTTAATGAACCTTTTTCAGATGTCCATTTTCTTCTAAGAGCCCCACTCTGGTTCTCCTTTCTTTAAAACATGAGCAGATTTCCCCTCCCTACGCCTCTCCAATGAAGAATTCAGCTTCCAAAGAGGGATGTTGGCAGAAGTCCATGCATTTTCTGGAAATGAAGGAAGCTGTGCCCCTTCCATGGCTTTCCTTTGGTGTACCTGATGGACACACAAGAGACGTACCATCCCCACATCCAGCACACAAGGGCACGAGAAGGTATGGTGGTTTGCGCTTGTTGCTTCTATCTCTGGTGGGAGATCACAGAATCACAGAATCACAGATTGGAAGGGACCTCAAGGAACATCTGGTTCAACCTTTTTCAGCAAAAACACAGTCTAGACAAGATGGCTCAGAAGGGATAAATAGATTTTTTTTTCTTAGCTTTTAGTTCAGATTTTTTCTTCTGCTTTTCCCTAAAGCATTGGAGACTGATGTTCGCTAAAGACCAGTGCTGGGCAGCGTGTTTGCTCCTCATCTCTCCTGTGTGTCCTTGGTGTCCTGCTCAGGGGCTTATAAGCAGATCTGGAAGCTGGTGGCACTTTTTTCCCCAAACTGGGTGTCTAGGCAGCATTTTCCTCCCTCACCCGGATTTGCTGTGGCCTGGGCTATTTCTTGGCATCAGCTGAGAGGGTCAGGGCATTGCCAGCACTCTCTTTTTGGTGGCCTTTTAGCATTAAGCTGCGTTCTTTATGATCTTTTGTAGATCAACTTCTTGCTGGAGATTGCCAGAGCTACTGGAGGCTGTGAATGCTTTGTAGGTCCCAAACCAAGTGCCTGTTAGCTGGCTACTTGCCCCTGGCTAGAAAGAGGGTCTGGTAACAGGGTGCTCCCTGAGGTCCTGGAGCATTTAAAATAGGGCTGTCTCCCTAACAGATGTAGTTGCAACTGCAAGAGACCATAAATCCTCCTTCTCACTGCAAGCTCAGGACCTGGAGGTTTAATGTCCTGCAAAGTAGTATCTCCCCCCCTCCCCCCCAGTTCTGCCAACCTCTGGGTTGTAAAGGCAGAGGATGATGAGGCAGTGAAGGCTGAAGGGTTTTAGGAAATCTGACAGGTAGTAGAGAGAGGCACTGGTACAATCCTGGTTTAGGCTTAGTGAAACAGCTTGTCTGGCACCAAAAGATCCCATAAAACCCCCGAAAAAAGATTCTCATTAGCTTCAATAGAGTTTTGGCTTTGACTTGATGTGGAAAGGCTCCCACTGAGTTCAGTGGGGTCTGGATGCAGCCCAGCAGAGCCCTCCTCTTCCCAGTGTCCCAGTCTTCCAAGCCTTCCTCTCTGCCTGCCTGGTGCAGCTGTGTCTCCCAGAGCTCTCCTGCCGCAGGACACGGGCTGGGGTTTGTGTCTGGAAGAGCCACTCACACCAGGGAACCCGCAACTTGCCCAGCCCGTGGGTGAGGAGGAAAAGGAAGATCGAGCGTTTCCCAGTATGTAACTTATTTCAGTGCTGTTCCAAAGGCTGCTGGAATGTAAGAGACTTCCAGAGTATTTTAATAAATACAAAAATTTAAAACAAGTGCAGACGTGCTGGTTCCTGCCAACTCTCCTTCCTTTCCCATTCCGGGTGTAAGCTGTATTGCTTTTTTTCTTGAAGTACCAGCTGAAGAAAGAGCAAAGCAGGATATAACAGTGTGGGGAGAAAAAACATCACTGCCCTGCTCCTAATTTCTCCCCAACCTCTCTGAATAGCTCATCCCATGCTTCTCTGCCCCGCTCTGAGCAACCAGCCAAGTTTTCCCACAGGAAGCGCCTTTGGGATTAGAAAGCCGAGATTTTTATACGAAGTGTGTTTGTTTCTCTGATCACCCAGGAATATAATGGGCGAGTCAATCACTTGTCAGAGAGGGCTCATTACAGCCAGCAGAGACAAGGAGCCGGGCAGCGGAGGGCAGGCTGTGCGCAGCAGGGTGTGTGGCACAGGCTGCTCGGTCTTTCTTCCTCCCCTTGCTGCTCCATTCTCTTACTTGATGCCGGTGGAGGATGGGTCACGGCGGCTGCTGGGGTGCCCCTGGCCGAGCCCCTGTGGCTGGGGGGGGAGCCTTGGCTGGCGGTGGCTGTGGGGATGGAGGATGCTCATCTGTGGGGATGGAGGATGCTCGGTCACACACCCGTCATCTCTTCTGCTGTGGTGTCCAGATCCTAATGACTTTCCCCAGGACATGTGCCACCCGAGATGACAGCAGACAAGGCTGGGGAGTACTCCTCACACCTCTCCTGCTGCTCGTCTGCAGCTCCCTGCTCCTTCCTTGCTTCCCAGTCTGCCACAAGGCTCAGCGCTCTGCCCAGCCGCTGCGAAATGAGGGCAATGCTAATTAGTGCAATTAGTCCTTTGCCCTCTCTCTGATGGAAACAAAGGCAGCCATAGTCCCGCTGAAGCCAGGCGTTGCTCCGCTCGGGGCTGCCAGGGTGTGCACAGTGGAGACGGGCTGGCACCTCCCCGTGCCTGTTGAGCTGACCCGAGGACAAACAAGAGCAGGTCTCTCAACCCATTTTGTAAAGATAAATCTGTTGTTCGTGTCCCTCCCGGCTGTAGGATTTTGGGTGTCTCGCCCTGCTGGTGTCCCGCCAGCTCCGGAATGATCTGTGGGCTCTCTCGCCTGGAAGCAGGACAAGGCAGCAGGAACCCTGAGCCAGAAGCTACCCCAGCTCCGCGCTACCAGAAACTTATGCTCTGTAGCCACAGAAATTAGCTTTTTTAGCCCCATTTCAAAGATAATCCTGCCCAAAGCTGCTTCAGTACAGTCTCGCCTCCCTGGTATCTATAGGCATGGAAACTCAACCATTTTGACACTTCTGGCTGCGAATCCTGCCCTTAGCAAACACACTTGATGCTGATACAAGGTCTCTTGGCTGCCTGTGCTCGTACCCATCTGTCGCGGTGGCACTGTGCCCGCGAGCAAGATGCTCTGCTATATTTGCCACAGCATAGGTGCCAAGCAGACCAGATGTTTTCAGCAGGAAAGTGAAATAGGGCAGCAGGGTCCTTTTTTTAAAAACTCCCGGCTCTCTCGGCAGCGCCATGGGGCAGAAGCTTGCACCTTGCTTGACTCTGCCCTACCGCCTCTGGCCGGTGTGCCCCAGGGCCCCAGGCGTGTTTGCTAAGGCAGCCCCACGCCTGCTGCTGGCACGGGGACAAGGCATTCTCTGCTCACAGCAAGCTGCCTTCTTCTGCACGTAGTGGCTGGAAGTGGGAGGTCCCCATCCTCTGCCAGCCTGGCCTTGGGGACAGCCAGGAGGGACAGCTGACGCTGGTGTGGGTACCGGTGCTGGTGTGGGTACCGGTGCTGGTGTGGGTACCGGTGCTGGTGTGGGTGCCAGTGCTGGTGTGGGTACTGGTGCTGGTGTGGGTACCAGTACAGGTATCGGTGCTGGGCTCTGGCAAAGATGAGGTGAGGAGCGTGGGACGATGTTTGCAGCTGGGTTTTTTGCATTTCAGCACCTCTCCGCAGCCTGTGAGCCAGCGCTTGCTCAGACCTCAGACAAGTCCCAGGAGAGGCAGTAAATAAGATGTTATTTTCCTCTCTGGCTGAGCGGTAATTTTCTGCCAGCCCACAGGAGCAGGGAATTGCAGTGCCTGATCGCAACCCTTTATCCCCTTGGCCATGCTGCTGGGCCCCAGGAGGACAAGGTAGCGTGAGCAGCAGGGCAGGAGGAGGGCAGGAGAGCATGAGCCAGAGAGATGGGTACAAACCACCAAGCAGGGAAAGGAGGATGCTCTGCACCTGGAGGCTCCTCTAGGTCTGCATCTGGTTGTGTCTTTTGGGGCAAAACACTGCCTGTCTCTGGCTGGGTGGGTGTAAACCAGGACCTGGGGGGCATGGGACAGGCTTCTGCCCCATTGCCCCCAGTGCAGGCAGTGACATCCCCAAAAATGGGAGAGGAATGAGTGGGAGCACCTGGTGCCTGGTTATTCTGAGGAACTGGGGAGTTTTTCAAACAAGGAAAAGAGAAAAGCACCAGTAAGAGTGGTGTTTCAGGAAACAACTCATTGGTATCTGTTCTCACCAGTGAGAGAAAAATCAACCCTAAAGGATTACAGCCTGCTTAAATCTGGGAATAAAGGATGTTTGAAGTTCCTCTCTATTAACAAACTCCCTGGAGTTTTTTTCCTGGTATCGTTGTCAGGGAAATATTGAGGCTGGAGATATCCACCCCGTAGGTACGCCGGCTCCCCTGTCAGATGGGGGAACTGAAACAAAGGCATATGCTGGAATTTTTTTCCTATGCTGAGACAGCTGAATAAAACAAATCCCAGGCAAATCGAAGAGCAGCCATCTATGGCGATGCCACTAAAATGTGATTTTTCAGGGTTACTTACTGACAAAATAGGAAAATTGCATTTAAAACACAAAGAAAGCAAAAAGTTGGAGTAATTCTTGCAAAAATCTGGTGGTTCTATATTTATTGTTCTGATTGACTTAAAAGCTAAACTGCATCTGTGTTGTTCTAATTAAGCAGCTCAGTGTTTCTGTAGTGTCGTAGCGCGCATCTTGTCATGAAGTCGAACTCTGGAAAATAGTTTGAATGCTCATGAGACCAAAAACCTGTATTTTTATTGCTGTTGGCTGATGATGTTTGTGGAAGTTGGAGCAATGACCTGATAATTTGCCAATCACCATGAAACATGCGCTGTTAAACTTCTCTACTGGGTGTCCCATGTGAATTCTTTGGAGGCTTCGTGAAATACAACTGAGCTTTTTAAATTTATGGGAAGTTGGGATGGACCTGGGAAGCTGGTGCTGCTGGCTTTCAAACAGATGAAACTCTTTACTCAGTGCAGAAAATGGAACTTCTTGGGTTTTGTGTATTAGCTTGTGCCTGTGAGGATGGAGCCAATTTGCTGAGCCAACTTCAGAGCTTGCAGCATTTGTTTGTTTTTAAGTAGAGCTGGCCAGAAAACAAAGATCCTGTAATACTACTGTAGGGAGGCCTTGGGTTTCCTTACCTTTAATTATGAAACCTTGGGAAACATTATTTCTGGAATTAAAAAATGTTGAGAGACAGAAATTCATCCACTCCGGACAACAAACGCCTATGCAAGACCCACTGCCTGCCGCTGGAGATCCTCATCAGAAAGCCATTTCATGAGAGCTGATCCCCCCAAAATACCCCATTTCAATGGATAAAAAATCACTAGGTTTTGTGTTGTTTTTTTTTTTTTTTTTTCAAATCCAGCCTGCAGAAGGAATAGGAGGGGTTTCTGGCCTGCCTGAAGCCCCCATGAAGCTTATTCTTGGTGCAGGGAAGCTGGAGTGAGGCTGAAGGTAAGAAAGAGTCTTCTCTTGGCAAAATTACTAATAAACAGGTAGGGCTATTTAAGCCTCGAGGTGTATTTAATGAGATTAAAGTTCCCTGGCTGCTCTCTCTTGCTCTCTCCCTGTCCCAATTAACTTCCACTTGAACTCCCTTCCCAAGCCACCGACCTCACTGGTGGCACTGGAGATGTCTGCGGGAGCCCTGCTGGGCTGGGGAACAGGCTGCAGCACCCACAGGTGACAGTGTGGGACTGTGGGGGTGTCCACAGGCAGGTCACCTGGTATGGTAAGGGCCCTGTCCTCCCAGAGGGCACTCACAGTGCCCCAGGGGCAGAGAGTACCCAGCCCAAGAGGGTACCAGGGCCTCCAGCGTGGTCACAACGCTGGGATGAGGCATTGCAACACTTGGGCACTGAAGTACCTGCCCTCTTGCCTGTGGCGAGTTTCACCAGAAGTCAGTATTTTGGAGCAGAGGGAATAATTTGGTTTTATTTCTTCTCCCTACTACTTGATCTCCAGTTGCTCCTCTCCTCACTCCTCCTCTAAGATGCTGTAATGAAGTTGCTGACCCATTTCTGGGACCTTTCCCATGTCTTCCAGCACAGCCAGGGGAAGATCTCTGCCAGCAGAGATGCTCTTCATGTTTCCACCCGGCGTGGTGTGGATGCCCAGGGAGATATCCTCTTGTTGGAGGGGTTTTATTTCACGTGGCAAATGAAAGAGAGGGGGCAAAGAAGGAGAAATCAGTTAAACATCCACTTCTCCTGCAGAGGAGGGGACAGGGTGCTCCTGGGCTCTTCCCACCTCCAGTCTGCCAAGGGCTGCTCTCAGATGAGACTTTCCAAGCGACTCTTCCTTGCTTCCCTCCTGGCTGCCCTAGGGGAGGGAGAGCCTGCCGTAGTTAGTCCCCTGCCAAGCTGCCTGCCCTGTTGCCAACAGACCCATCGCTGCAGCACTGGGCTGGGGGTCCCTCTGCCCATCATGGCCACAGGGTCTCCTTTGGGAAAGCTGGGATCTTCGCAGCACCCAGAGCTTTGAGAGACCATGGTACAGGAAGGACGTTGAGATTCTGGAGCGAGTCCAGAGAAGGGCACCAAAGCTGGTGAGGGGATTGGAGAACAAGTCTTAGGAGGAGCAGCTGAAGGAACTGGCACTGTGTCGTCTGGAGGAAAGAGGGCTGAGGGGGGGACCTTATCGCTCTCTACAGCTAGCTGACAAGAGTTGGTCTCTTCTCCCAAGAAACAGGCGATAGGATAAAGAGACAACAGGTGTTAGGACAAGTTGTGCCAGTGAAGGGTTGGACTGGATATTAGGAAACATTTCTTCACTGAGAGGGTTATTAAACATTGGAACAGATTTCCCAGGGAAGTGGTTGAGTTGCCATCCCTGGTGGGATTTAAAGGATGAGTAGGTGTGGTGCTGAGGAACATGGTTTAGTGGTGATTTTATCAGTGTTAGGTTGATGGTTGGATTTGATGATCTGAAAGGGCCCTTCCAACTTAGACACTTCCATGGTTCTTCCAGGATCAGGCTCCTGGCATGTTAAATCTTTGGGAGCGGCTGGAAAAACCCTAAAGCAACCACTGCAATTGCCTGCCAGGTACCCTGCCTGGAGTCCTGGCTGCCTGCCTGGCAGCACCAGGACCACAGGATCTCTGCCCAGAGATGGGCTGTGCCATCACTCACTCCAGACCTGAAGGCACCTGGGTGTCACAGACCTTCCCCCACCAGTAATTACTCTCCTCGGGCATCCCCACACTCAGAGATGCTCTCCCTATGGCCAGGTTGCCCTTGGCACGGCTGGAGAAGAAGCCACCATTGAAGGGTATTTTTAACATCACCTTGGTAAAATGTAAAGGCTAAAAATCTCTTGGCAGACAGAGAGCTATTCTTCTCTTTCTGATGAAGAAACTATTTCCTTGTACATCTGGTTCATATTTTTCTTTAGGTTTCTGCCAGAAACAATTCTGGAAACAAAACGCAGAGCTGAGCGGAGTGAATGTATACATTCCTGAAGGATTCCTTCACCGCTCCTCTCCGACCCAAACTTACCAACCCTNTATATATATATATATCTCCTTTTTCATTTCTTTTTAATTAGCTTTCTTTTTGAAATGTGAAAACATATGGCCTGATTAGCTCTGGAACACTGCTGCCTGCATCGTATAAAACGACCAACATTTAGGAAATAATTACAGCGCATAGGACGAGAAAAAGACTCCATCACAGAAAACCTTGGTTAGGTTGGGTTGTTTCTTTTTTTTTTTTGGTGTGTGTAATTGTTTAAGCCTATTATCTCTCCAGTCAGATTTGTCTGGAAAGCCTTCTTAATGACACGAGCCTTGCGGCCCAGAGGTGTTGCATTTCGCTTTGAAATCCAGGTTTCGGACTAGAAAAGGGGAAGGGGCAGCCAGTGGCATCCGAGGCTCCTTTTGGCTGCAGGCATCCTGCTTTGGTTTGCCGCCGCTGAACGTGTGTGGGCAAACGGCCAGGGTGGCTCTGCTTTTGCAAAGCCCGGAGGGTAAGGCTGTGAGAAGAAAAGAAAAAAAGAAAAAAAGGAAAAAAGAGTTAAGAAAAAAAAAAAGACAACGGAGCAGAGTGATATCCCCTTCCTGGTCTACCTAAGCCCCGGTAATTGGGAGGGAGGGGATGGGGAGGTCACGGGTGGGTGAACCTGACGGCTGCCGGTGCCACCTGCGAGATGGATGGCACCCACCGTGTTGTCATAGCACCAAACGCCGGCTCCCGCGCCTGCTGCCGAGGAAGCGCGGCAGCTGAAAGCCATTGGCTTCACCTAATTGGGAACAGAGACGATACGCTAAGAAAGAAACGTGCAGCCCCAAATTATTTATGTTCCTAGAGGGAGCAGCGCGGTTGCTGCTTGCTAGTCAGTCCCTGCTCCCTCACCGAGGCATCCATGTATTTTGCAGGCAACGCTACGGAAATGTTTGCAAACATGTTATTGAGAGTTTTGTGTTGCTGCTGGTTTATCCTTTATGCAGAGGAAAATAATCAGGGTTGGGAGCTGGACCCCCTTTATCTCCTCCCCAAATGCTTTTAGGCTTTTCATTTCCCGCTTAGTGAGGTTTCACGGTGAGGATAGAAGAGGGTGTGTGGTGGTGGAGACTGGGAGACGACCTGTAAACCATTCGGTTTGTCTTGACTTGCTTTTGAGCCCGATACAGATGTTTATTTGATTGCCTGTGTGAGTGGAGGGAGTCCTGTCAGGAGCAGAAATGGGGTGGCTCTGGCTCTGGAGAGGAGGACACCTCCGCTCAGATGCTGTGTAAGCTGCTGTGAGAGGGGAATATGAGGTTCCTGGCAGGGTTGTGAACCAGAGCCTGCTGCCTTCCCTGCTGAGAGTTACTCGCTTTCACTCCAATAAATGCCGCTTGCTTGGAAATGCTCCTGCTAAAAAGACCAAAATGACTGAGTATAAAAATTGGAAAGGATTAAAATCTCCAAAACAATGCAAAGGGAAGAAAATAGATGAGCTGGAGAGGGAATGGGCTTATCACTTCTTGAGCAAACAAACAAGTGAAAGCTAATTTTCTCAGCCAGAGAATGAATGATTAATGAACTAACCCACGATTAACCCTTCATCAGGAGCTCACCTACTCTGGGTAACTGCTTTGCATGGCTATTGCTCTGTTTCACATCGGAATAAAGTCACAGTTTGATGGTCATAAATCTGCTGCTCAGGCTGTATTTCAAAGGGGTTTGACGCGGCAGGTATATCTGGGGAAGGAGGAAAACATGGCTTAAAGATGTTCCAGATGTACAGTGTTGGGGATGTGGTGCTGTTTCAAGAGCCACTCATTTGTGTATCTCTCCCAGCGTGGCAATAAACTCACCTCCTTGACATAGGCACAACATATATTAAAATATTAACTTGTCTTTTTACCACGTTTTGTTAAATGATTAATTTGCCTTATATTAACTTAAAATGAGCTCATTAAAAGATTTCTTTTTTTCTTTGAAAGCACTGCTCATTATACTATCATTTTAAGTAATTAAATCAGAATAAATGGCTCTGTGAAGCTATTTTAATGTAACATCTAATTATATCTGACCTAGACGCTGAACTATAATCATTAACTACATGAACTGTGTAATGTTCTGCAGACTCTTTAATAATTTATACAGGCTGAATTCAGCTGCGTGGAGTTGTAAGCTGAAGCTGGTAGATGCCACGCACCTGTAGTGCTCTGGGACAGCTGATGGGAGTTTGCTTGAAGGGCTACTTCCAGCCTGGGCTCTGGAGGCTTGGTGGAGCTGTGCTGGTCACAGGCTGGGTTTGACCTGGCTGGGGTTGTTTCTCTTTTATTGTGTGTGCAGAGATCGAGTGTGAGCGTCTCAGGCATGTGTGTTTTGAGGTTTTCTTCTCCAGGATGCTCTAGTCAAGGTAAGGTGTTTATACTATGTGTATTTAAGTGGTGTTAGACTGGAACTTTGGTGTTTTCACATGGGTGGCCAGGTTCAGTTGCAAGAAGCTTTGCTTTTGCTGTGTTAAATTGTGCTCTTGGAGTTTGTTTTTTATGGAGGTTCAGTCTGTGCTTCTGTTTGGTACATTTTATTTTTTTTTTCCTGATCCATTTTGTGTTCAGCTTCCAGACTTATTTTCCCTGAAAGACTCACTCAGGTTAGATTTACTCCTGAAAATAAGTTTGTTTGGAGATGGCAGAATTGGTTTGTGGGGGTTTTAACCTTTCTTTAACTCAGACTAAAAAGGGAGAGGCTGGATGCTGCCGTTGCACTGGTTGGTCCATCCATTTTCCATTCGACGCTAATGGGCTCGATGCCATTCTTGTGGCCTCAGAACAGAAGTACCACGTTGTAGCATATCCAAAAATTGCTGGTGCCACCTATTGGTGGAATGCTGCAGATTATTACGTGATTAATGTGTATTATTATGCCCTTTGCTTATCATTCCCCAGCTGACGGGTGGGTCGAACCAGTTTTACTGTTAGTTTTAATATCAGTTGCCGTTGGCAAACATCACTTGCGTTCCTCGGGTATCTTGGGTGTAATTTGCAAACAAGCAGGTTCTCAGCAGGCAGGCAGCTGCTGGTGGACATGTGGAGCCTTGGGGCCGTGTGTGTACAGAGGGCAGACAGGCAGAGCTGCTGCCCTGAGAGCAGGAGAGGGCAGATTGAAAAGCTGGGCTTGTGTAAGTAGCATTACTGGATGTATTGATCAACCTACTCATCTTAGGATAGAGGTTGGGTATTCCTATAGCCAATGCCCATGGTTGGGATGTGGAAGGAGAGATGTGGTGGGGTGATGTATAATTTGTGGGTGGTGATGTTTTGGGGACCTCCTTGCTCCATCCGCAGCCCTGCACGCTGGGCACAGAGATGGATGCCTTCACCAAGCGAAGGAGACATGGATATGGACATAAAGGCTTTGCCACGTGGATTTTTTCCAGCCTTGGGGGGTTTTCCAGCCTCGTGAGGGAGAGCTGAATCCCTGCTTCCTGCTGCCTTGTTGCAGGAGACCTTTAGCTGAGCCCTGATAGGCAACAAAAAGCCCTGCTGGCCTCCTGCCTGGTATGCTTAAGCAGTTTTATAGCTGTCATATAGAACAGCCCTATATTAGCATCAGGTTTAATACTCCTGGGAAACATCCAGCCACAGCACTGACATCATGGACTAAAGGCTCCAAAGGTTCACTTGCTTAAGTGGCTATTTGTAATAGAGTCTTTTAATAAAATCTCATTAAAGGAGAGCTCCTGCCCAAGCCCGGTTCTTGAGATTGCTGGCATGGAGTGCCAGCATGGCAGGGAAGTAAATGGGCCCTTGGAAGCACCCAGATAGGGCTGAGAGAAGGGACTGGAACTTGTGTGTGGTGAGTGGATGATGTTCTTGTCCAGGCCCAGAGGAGTAAAAGGACTTTCTATGAAGTAAAGCAGAGGATGACCCCCTCCCAGAGGGGAAGGGCAAGAAGTGCTCCCAGCTATTGCACGGGGACCACCCCAACTGGGAAGGACTGGCAGGAGACAAGAAGCGCTCAGACTTGTCTTCAGTTTTCCCTTCCCACCACAAGCTCCTCAACACTGACTGCTTTAGCCTCTAAACCTGTTGTTCTTGAGTTAAGATGCTGGGAGGTTGGTGCTTTACGTTTTCTATCATGGTGTGACTGAACCTTTTTTACTGCATACGTGAAGAACAATCTGAATTCTAGGAAAGAGTTTTCTAAACGCTTGTCTCCTCTGTAATTTTTCTGTCATGCCATAGAGAGGAGCTGCTTGAAAGACTTCAGCAAATAAATTATTCTCTACTTCAATCCTAGGGGGTTTTGTTGTTTTTTTTTCTTTTTTAAATACCTAAAAAATTATACTTTGATGTGAAAATTATACGCACTCAGAGATATGCTAATATGAAAATGATTGGAGAAACATTGAACATGGAGAACAGCTCATTTCTAGGCACTCTCCTTCACCACCTGCATCTCCAACATCCTCAGTCCCATCCTTCCATATAGACCCCTCTGTTTAAAACCTTGTTATTTACATTGTAAAAGCTACTTCTCTTTTTAAATAGGCTCAGAAGCAGATGCTTTGCATTTGTATTTTTTTTTCTTCTTGTCCAAGTAAAGGATTTTATGCCTGTTCTGTGGTTTTGTGAGAAAGATGGTGGGGAGTTTCCTACTCAGGAGATGCTTAATAATCAGCAGGGCTTTCCTGGACTGGACTTGGGCCATGCACCTATCGTGAAACCATCACTGATGGCTTTAGTGCTAAAAGTGGTCCCCAGTCCCCTGCTTCAGGTTTTGCACAGACCAAAAACTTGCTGCTGACTGAACACAAACTGCCAGTGCTGGCCACTGATTTTTGAGGGGATGCGGTGTATTCTCCTGTCTGTTTGCTTTCAGAGATGTTTTGCCTGTAGTTCTTTACATATGCAAAATGAGATAAGCCGGGGGAAGGGATGGTTGTGGAGCAGCAGCCAGGATGGTATCTCTTCACATTTTCTTTCCTTGCTGCCTTCAAAAGCAGCATTTGGAGTCCACAAAGGCAGAGCTGGTATCATCCCAGCTAAGGGGGCTTGTGCTTGCTGTGAGTACCCTGCTGAGTGCCCGGTGTGCTGGAGGAGTTAGAAAAAGCTCTTGCAGAAATCCTGCTTCACTGACAAAACGCATCTCCTGCTTTTCAGGCTGATGGTTACCAAGCGCTCGGGTTTCGTGTGCCTCTGCTGTAACACTCTGCTCCTCTAGTGTCCCCATGGCTGGTGGCTGGTTCATGTGACTGCAGTGCCCGTTGGCATTGCTGCCTGATGTCAGGCTGGCAGCTCTTCCTGCAGCGGGGTGATGCTTGGTGTCGTTAACACAGAAATTAGAGCAACTGCAGTTTCTCCTCAGACACCAGGGCTAAAAGTAAAACTTCCAGTGAGCAGCTTCTGCCTGCGTTCACAGCCTGAAACAGGTGGGGAAGGCATCCTTTTAGTGATTAGTTCCAATTCCCCCCCTGGAGAATAGCCTGAATTTTCTTATTAGTGGTTTTCTAGGTGGCATTCTTGGTAGATAACATGGCTTAGGGCTGTTAGGGTAAGGCAGAGGCTGCTGCCACAGCCTTAGCTCGTGTTGCCATCCCTAGGTGTGCTCTCCCAGTGTGTCTCTTCCATGGCTCATCCTATGGGTGCCTTCCCGGTGACTGTGGGTTTCTAGCATATCCCAGGTTCCTGGGAATCCTTGTCCTTGTGTTGTCTTTCCCCTGCTGTCTGGGTCTGGGGGAAGGGGAAGTTGTTCATCCTGTGTCTTTCTTCTTCTACTTGTTTCTCTAAACTGCTGCTTGTTAAACCACAGGTAGTCATGCTGGGGAAAAAAACACCAAACCCACCTGGTATATTGAGCTTCCAACTGTTTTACAGAGCAACTCCAAACCCACTGGTTGCATTAATCAATTAAAACAACTTTGATTTCAAGGATCCCCAGAGCTTACATCTGAATTCCACCAAAACTTGCAAATCTCATGTCATATCTGTTGCATTTACTCATCTTTTACTTGGTTCCAGGCCTTTCTAATTCAGAGAGGCAGTAAAAATACCCATGAATTTTTCAATATACCTTATAAGAGGTGTAGTATGTATGGCAGTGAAGAAAATAAGGACGTAGGTGTGCACTTGCACCCGTCACACCTCTTCAAAGGAAAGCCACTAACGAGTGCTGTAGGGTTGGGGACTGATGCTCAGAGTTATGTTACATGTTCATCCGAGTCCAGCAAACGTTGAAATCTGGTATTTTGGGGTGGGGACACACTTCATGCCTGGTTTCCAGTGGAAACTTGCTCCGTGCTCGTTTTGTTTCTGGCAGAAGCACAGTGGGCTCTCTGTTCGCTGGTCCTGCAGTACTGTTCAGATCCCTAGCCTGTGGCTTGGGGTTTGGTTTGCATCAGGGTTAAACAGATCATTTAATCTAAAACTTGCATGCAAATTTGAAGGCTTGGGTATAGGCAAAAAATTTCTGCTTTCAGTCCTAAATTCAAACCATTTGTAGGCACTCAGGCAAGGCTTTAACCTTGTCAATGGGCAGAGGAAGACAAGCAGGTGAATTTTCCCTGTAGCAAAGCCGGCTTTCAGTGGGCTGAGCTTATTCAGGGTGTAAATAACATCCCAGCGTAAGGCCCTGGAGAAACAGCCATACTTATGAAGCCTTATGTTAAATAAATCAGTTATAACAAGCTCTGACTTGCCCCTAAATGTGCCAAACTGTGGAGCACACTTACATAGAGCTGTATGAACAGTTTGGGAAGTTTAGTGTTAGCTGTTGTGCGTAAGCAGTTTTGATTCTAGGATGCTTGGGTTTCACCTGGGAATAGAGATATTCTGGCTCTGGGAGGCCAGGAATAGGAAAGGTATTTTATTTTAAATATCTTGAAGGTGTGTGTGGTATAAATGTATTTAAAACTGTAAGCATTTGGAGCCTGGTACCTGTACAGCAATGAATCAAAATAAATAAATGCAAATGTCCAGAAGAAAGAAAGGAGCATTAAACAGATAATGCCCTCTTTGCTGGGAAACTGCAAAATTTCAGAGTCCATAAATAACACCACCTAATCTAATAAATGTTCTGGAGATAACTGGAAAAAATACTGAAATGGTCACTTGGTTGTAAGGGAGCATATTTCACTTCTGCCTAGCAAAAGGAGTTGAAGCCTCTGCAGTTCGGTTGATTCATGGCCCTTTGTAATGTCCCGGTTATCCCCAATCGCAGCAGGTTTCATGCAGCAAGTACTACAGTATGTCAATGTCTAGTTAATATTTTAAGAAGAACAGAGAACAACCAGATCGTAGTTTGCTGGTGGTTATTTTTTTTCTTTCTTTCTTTTTTTTCTTTTTATTTTTTTCACCCTTTTCNAGCTTTGTGTGTGGTATGGTTGCTGGTTTTTTGTTTTTTTTTTTTTTTTTTTTTTTTTTAGGAAATGGGCTACTGATAAGAGTTGAAGCTGGGACAGAAAGGAGCGCTTGATGTGCTAGTCGCCTGAGAAGATGCAACTTCCCTTTGAGCTCACCAGGAAGAGAAGAACCAGGGAGGTGAGGCACGGCCGGGGGCGGGCGATGAACGGATGGTTTGAACACGTGCCAGGATGGAGCAAACAATATGAGCTCCCACAGGGCTCCAACTGAAATGCTGGGCCAAACTGGTGTAAACTGCTTATGGTTTTTTTGCTGCTTGGTAAAGCTCTGATCTGTGCAGGAGAGGATCAGTCATCCCTCTTATCCTGGGAGTTTCTTCTTATCTTTCTACTGGTAACCAGCACAACCTTTCTTTTTTGGATTTCACAAAAACCCAAGAATCCTTGTAATGTGTCAGGACAGAGGATAACAGCCTGTTTCCATCCAGGTTGTGGTGAGAGAACACAAATCTTATGAGGAGAGGCTGAGGGAGCTGGGGTTATTCAGCCTGAGGAAGAGGAGACTGAGGGGAGACCTTCTCGCTCTCTACAACTCCCTGAAAGGAGGCTGTAGAGAGGGGGGGGTTGGTCTCTTCTCCCAAGTTACAGATGACAGGACAAGGGGTGATGGCTTCGAGTTGTGCCAGGGGAAGTTCAGGTTAGATATTAGGAAATATTTCTTCACTGAAAGGGTTGTCAGGTATTGGAATGGGCTGCCCAGGGAGGTGGTTGAGGCACCATCCCTGGAGGTATTCAAGAGAGAAGTTGACTTGGTGCTCAAGGATATGGCTTAGTGTTGGGTGATGTGATGTGGTGTTTATGGTTGTTGGGTTTTTTTGTTTGTTTGTTTTTGTTGTTTTTCCCCCATTGGTTGGACTAGATGATCTTAAAAGGTCCCTTCCAACCTGGGTGATGCTGTGATTCTGAGAGGGTCAGGCGTACTCTGTTCCCTTTGCCATTTCCCCTTTGCTCAGCATCCTTTCTGCTCTCAGGCAGCCACATCCAATGCTGGCATCAGCCTGGGCAAGGCACACAGCTCTGTTGGTGAGAAACAGGGATGCTGCTGGTGGGCTTCTTCATCCCAAAATCTGCCAGAAGCCCTGTGGGATGGATGCTGATGGGGAGGAAGGATGCGTGGGGTGTTTTGTTTGGGTTCCTTTTGTGCTGAGTGGAAGGAAAGAAGGCTAAATTTGGTGTATGGTCTGTGCCGTCATCCATGAGGATATCCTCTCTGTAATCTAGATCTATGCTGGCCCTAGTGGTTATCTGGAGAAGGATGGTTCCTGGAGCCTCTTTAGGTGGATGTGTTCTGGTTGTACTGAAGAACAGTGTGCTTTACACGTTACTGAATTTGCCATCGGTGCACTGGAAGGGTTGTACCTCCTGCTGCTGCCTTTATGCTCCTTTCCCAACACAACCCACTCGAGAATGCACTTGGCTGAGTGATTGGGGGGGGAAGTCAGCAGAGGGGTGCGTGGTGTGTAGCAGGAACAGGGAAATGCTGTGTACATACAAGTGTTAACCTGTCCCTTGCAGGGGGAAGGAGCCTTTTGGGGATGGAGGGGCTGGCTAACAGGGGACTTGCCTGGCAGAGTTCTCCAGCTTGACGGGGACCTACGCTGGTCTGGGCTCTGCCGCTTTGCTGTGCCTCCCGCTGTGTTCCAAAGCTGTCTGCCTTTAACGTTCATGCTGTGCTCTCAAGTTAGCCGTGTCTGAACTGAAGATACTCCTCAGAAGTCTATATTAAGCAACATGAAAAGCCGAAACAGGCTGCTGAGGCGTGTACTTGGATGGGTTTTTCTGACCATGTGTCTCGTCACAGAGCAGCAAAAAAAAAAAAAGTCACAGCCTTCACTCTGAGTGTGTTTTGTGCCATGAGTGATGGGGACAGTGTGGCTCAGACGAGCTCATGCAGACACTGACCTGCAGCCGCTCTATGGGAATGTTAAAACTCCCATTAACCCCCCTGACTGCCCTGGACCCATGGAAGGTGTAAGGCTCGTGGCATTCCTTGTGCCTGGCAAAATGGGAAATCTGAAGGAAGGGTATGGTTAGGTAATAAATTATGGGCTAGAGAGGTGTTGATTATCTTATTTGTAGTTATTTTGAACTCACTTTGGTAGAAATGACACAAGCTCTTTATAGAGGTTCTGCCTGGTCAAGAGCACAACAATACGTATCTGTATAAATGTAACTTAACATTTGTTTAGAATATCATTGATGACTTAGGTGGAGGCTTTTTAAAAAATACTGAGTGGAGGAAAGCCTTTTTTCTTCATAAAGTACGCAAGCATATAAACAAAATGATGTGGTTTCAGGGCTGTTTGTCACAGTCAAATCTCACTTGAGCATCGGTGGGGGGAGTTTGGGAGCTGGGCACCTGGAAAAGGCATTGGCGTGGAGACAAGCTGAGATAAGTGAGAAATTGTGAGGTGTTGGTTTTGGCAGGGCTCTCCTGTGCTCTGCAGGGCTTTCCAGAGCCTGTATTTCCTTTTTTTTTTTTTTTTTTTTGGGGGGGGGCTGTCACTGGGTGAATACCTTAAACCCAGAGATACCGTTTCTCATGCAGCCTGTTGTCAGGGCTACGAAGAGTTGCAGATGTACGTGTGAGAAATTCTCAGTGAACAACCAGAGGATTTTAGGTGGAGTGTTTTGGGAGCATCACAGCCCATTATTGTCACCTCCTGCTGGTGTGGTTGTGCGGGTATCACCCCATCAGCTATTGCTGGCTAGAGCAGGGGTGATTTAGTGTGAGCTGCCAGCGAGCTTCATGTATGTCGGCATGGGAAGGTGGGACTGCCTTTCTGCATGGTGCTTATCTCTGCGGTGCTGGGTTCAGCATCAAATGCAGATTTGGTGCCCTGTTCCAGACCCTTGTGTGTCACCGAGGTATTGCAGAATGATTCGGGGTTGGAAGGGACTTCTGGAGATCATCTAGTCCAGCCCCCTGCCAGAGCAGGGTCACACAGAGCAGGCTGAACAGGAACATTCCAGGTGGGTTTTGAATGTACCCAGAGAAGGATGCTCCACTGTGTCTCTGGGCAGCCTATTCCAGGGCGCTGCTGCCCTCAAAGAAGTTTCTCCTCATGTTTAGGTGGAACTTCCTATTGAACATAGGAAGTTTGTCCATTTCCTTCATCCTGTCACTGGGCACCACTGAAAAAAGACTGACTCCTTGTGGCCCAAGGGCCCTGGTGAGGAGAAGTACTGGCCAGCATCACAATTCCCTGTTTGTGTTGCACCAGCCACCTCTCTGTGCCTGCAGTTACTGGTGGGCTCAGCAATATGAGGTACCTGACTGGCTTGGTCTTCTGCCTCCTGTCAAAGGACCCCTGTCCCCTCCCCACATCATGCTGAATCCTATGTTTAGCTCTTTGCTTTCTCAGTCTTTCAGCATAGAAGCAGTAACATCTGGTGAAGCACCAAAAGAGGAATAGCACTTGTAGGAGATCTAGAAGAAAAAGATGAAACTGAGTATACTGAGTGGGAGCCTGCAGTTAATTCCTATATTTCAAATGATATTTTCTGAGTAGGTGATAATCATTGGGCCTTCACCCTTTAATTAAAGGGCTTTGTAAAGTAAATGATGTGGAGAACATGCAGCCTGGGAGAGGAGTGTGTAGGAGATGCTCGTTGGTGTCCATGTGGTTTTAATCAGGGCTGATGATCTCCCTCAGTGGGAGTGAAGAAAGCCCATCCCTGGGAAACAACCTAGGCTGTTTCTCCAGCTGGTTTGAGCAAGAAGGCAGCAGGGTTTGGAAGGTGAAAAGTGGCTAAAAGATTTTATCATTGCTTAGCTGGGAAATATCCAACCTGCGCTGGAGAAGATGACTGTGCTACTGCTGTCAGTACAGTGGGAAGCAAGGTTGTGTCATATTCAAATAATAATGTGACCTCCAGATGAAGCTTCAGAAAGGTACGCTGATGCTCTTCTTGTTTCTTTAAAATCCATGGCAGCTTTGCTGCTACCTTTTATATGAAAAAGATGATATTCCAAGGTTGTCGCTTTAAGAACTTTTCAACAATAACACTACAAAATAAAAACAACCCAAGTTTTTGTGAAGTTGTAACTGGTGCAAGAATTGAACTTGGTTTTGAGGAGACTTCTTTGGTGACTCTTATCTTTCTGGTTTTGAGAAACTTAACATTAGTTAATTCTGAGCTTGCTTTCTGTAGAGCCAGTTGCCATATCTGCTGTCTCTCTCCAAAGAGACTTGGCCTCTTGGGTTAAGAGCCTTCCTCAGTATAATTAGTTATTTAAACTTCTAACATCCCTACCAATCTTTTATCTGGTAAATGGTCTAGGTCCAGAGTTGAAATTGAGAAAAGGGGAGTCTACACAGAGCAAGATAAACCTTTGTAAGGGGAAAGCTTTTTATCTGTGAGGATGGAACCACGTTGTCTAGCTTCAGTCTGTTTGGGACCTAGGTGAATATAGCAGCACTAGTAATTAGTGTGTCCTAGAGAAGAAGGATCATTTGACACTAAGCTTTTACATTAAGATTGCAGGAAGCATGCCTGGACTCTCAGCATGAATGTGATCAGATCCATATGAGGACAGGGATATCAAATTCCCCAGCTCCCCGCAAAAATGTTGTGATTAATCATGCTGAGAGTTGCAATTAGACCAAATAAAAGCAGCATGTTAAAGAAGCTAAGGAGGAGGTGATGCGAATGTTATTAACAAGCAGGAGTTTTTGGCTTTGTAGTGTTTTTCAGCAGAGCTTGCTTGAAATGTGTCAAACAAATAGAACCGAGATAAATGTAAATTCAGCTGGCTGCACATTACCCACGAGGATTTGAAATGAGTGTTGGGGAGAGGAAGAAAGACCATAATTACCCAGAGGAAAAGGACTAAATCTATGGAGTGAAATAGCTATTAATGTTAATTGTGGCCATCATTGCCCAGAAGCGGAAGGCGGTGTTGTGTGAGGTCTTGTGTGCATACCAAGCTGGGAGAGGGTTAATGGAAGGAGATGGGTCCATCAGACCCCTCCCAAATGGATGTTCCTGGAAGAGGGAAGGTGTGCAGGGATGTGGGAGGTGAGTAGGGGGTGAACCCTTATCACCATACTTGCAAAAACCATCCTGGACAACATTTGTCCTGTATTCATCTGCTTCTTCTGAAGGTTTCCTGTCAGCAGAATGATACACGACTGATTATGATCTACTGTTGCTTAATCAAGCCATCATATAACACCTTTCCAGAGACTGACTTAAACTTTGACAGCAACACTTAATCTGACTTTCTCTACCTCTTCTTCCACTGGTTCTAATCCTTGTATTGGGTGGGGTTTAAATTGGTTCTTTCCAGCACGTTTTATGGCTCTACAGTTTTACTCATCTGTTGTGCTGGGTGCTTGCAGAGACTTATGGGCTGAAGTATTAGATGTGGAGCAGGAAAGGGGGAAATGGAACTAAAGCTGTTAAAATCCCAGAATCCAAGCACTGGAGGAATTGAGTCTCTTTAAAGAAATGAGAGGAAAACCTGGACTAGGACACATATGTGAAATCCCTGTGCTCTGAAAAAAGAGCAGGTTGGGACTGCCATCCATGTGCTGTGGCTGAGGCTGAAGAAATTAAAAGACTGAAGTAGGGGACCATGTGAGAGCTGCTCACTGTCTGCTGACAGTTACTGGCTCTGTGTGCTTGTGGAGCTGAGTTTTGAAGGTGCAGTTAAGAAATCAAAATCTGAACTATTGTGCAATCTAGGCTGCCAAACCTGATGCTCCTGATGATGACCATAGTGGTTGGTTGGGGAGCCTGGCACAGCCCCCACTGCTATGCAGTGATCTGTTAGCAAGTGATTCCTTGGCTCTTGCTTGTGCTCAGGTAGCTTTAGGGTGGGGGAAGTGGAGAGGCCACAAAGACCTGTCACTCCATAGGTACCATGACTGGTCACCTCCACCGTGTGCTCCAGTGTCTCCATGCTGTAGAGCCAGTGTGGGCAACAGGTCACGGTTATTGGTCATAGTGATGTCCCTGTCACAGAATCCTAAAATGGTTTGGATTGGAAGGACCCTTAAAGATCATCTAGTTCCTTCCATGGGCAGCGACCATGGTCCACTAGACCAGGCTACTTGAAACCCCATCCAGCCTGGTCCCTGGAGTCTTCCTCCTGTGTAAATGGTACAGCAGAGTGCAATATGACCAGGTATCTGCAGATGCTGGGACAGTCAGGTGCTGCAGAAGGACAAGCTAGATTTTGGAGGGTGTGCTGCTGCTGTGGGTGAATTGGTGCTGAAAAGTGAAAGGTCTGAAAAGACTGTGGGCCCAGATCCGTACTCTTTTCTTGGGTTTCACAAGATTGAAGTTCTCTCTTGGACAAACGGTTTAGACTTAACCTGTGTCACCCAATGACTGTTGGCTGACAAAAGTGGTGGTTTGTGACTGAGCACTTGTAGAGGATCAAACCTGCTCTAGTCTTAAAGGAGGAGCTGTGCTGCTGCACTGCCCCGAATTCCTGAGTCGTTCAGTGCCGGCCTTCAGGAAACTCCCTTGCCTGTTTTTTTTACATCCCCTTTTCCTCAGCTACGTGAGTGCCTTCTTCCTGCTTCCTCAGCGTCAAGGTCAGGTCAGCTCTTCTTGGTCTAATGGTGTTTTTTGTCATATTTATTAGGTGTTTGCATATCTCTTACAACTTGGCCTTTGAAGCTGTTCTCTTCTGTACCTGAATCTATTCACTCATCTGCATGGTTACTGGTTGTATATGAGTATTATGTGAGTCTGAACGGTTTAGTTATTAATTTAGGCTTTGGGGTTTTTTTTTAATAGGGTTTTAAAAATAAACTTAGATATTGCAGAACATTGAAGTGAGCTGACATACTCGATCCTTGCTTACAACCCCTTCCCTGCCAGGTTGAGATGGTGAAAGTATTTTAACTGCAGAGAACAAGTCATCTTCACAAGTGTCTTGTTTCCAAGATCTAAAGCCTGGCTTTCACAGTTTCTAGCTGAGGTAGACCAACAATTTTTACATCCTCTTTGTCCCATTTATTCAAAACTCTTGCAAGTCCTCACTACTTGGCATTTTGTTGCATTGATTGTCTCCTGTACTGCTGATCTGAGCCATTGCTGCTCTTCGTGCCCCCTGATGCCGTTCATGATGTGCTCTGGTTTTTATCCTGATGATGGGACTGACTTTACCCAACCTGCCAAGTGTCCCCATGTCCGATTACCACTGTTTCCTCTTAATGCCTGGGTGCAGCCACTTACCTGCTTAAATATCTCCAAAATGCTCATTTTAAGTAAAACAATGTTAATCTAGAGCAGATGCATGAGTGCATCTTAGAGAAAATGACTCAGACTGTAGACCTGTCATCGCTCCGCTGGCAGGCCCCATTTTTCCTTGTTCATGTGGTGACCACCTGTAGCTGGTGGTAACGCACTGAGGACTTCCACCTCCAACGCCCAACCTCTTTGTTCTCCACCTTGTAAGATTTCTTCCTGTGCTCTGGAGCCTTGTGTACGCAGAGAGGTCATACAGACCCTTCTCCACACATTTCTTTGTCTGAATGCCGGTGTAAACCTGAGCGACTCTTTTTCCATCCAAGAAACATGTTATGACAAGGTTTTATCAGCTGTGTCTGCAGTAACATTTGCTGGCCACCTACATGACTCTCATCTAAATAGGGCTGACCTACGGTGTATTGGCTGGGCTGTCTCTCAACTCCTCCAGCCTGAAGAGGTGGGTTGTTTCTTGTGTGGTCCTTCGCTTTATACCTCTTTGAGGTTCAGCTTCTGAAATAGTCCTTTCCTGCGAATGCGGTTCTGAGGATCACTGACAAGTGTGAGATTTCACCCAGAGCCAAGGAACAGCCTTAGGGAAGGTGGGAAGCAACATGATTCTCAATGTGATGGTATGGAGATAGCTTTGCAGAAGAGGCAGCTAGGAATTTCCACCTCCCCTATTGCTTGGACTAGATGATCTTAAAAGGTCCCTTCCAACCTAGGTGATTCTGTCAATTGGGCCTCCAGGGCCAGAAGCAAATGAGGGATGTTGAGAACTGCTTTTTAGAAAATGAGTTGGCTTTTACTTATTCTTGTAGCTGCTGTGAGTCAAGGGAAAGGCCTTGAGTTTTTAATCAATATATTGGTTTTCTGCGCTGCCCTGTGCAGACCCCTAAGGAGAGCTCTACGCTCTCTCCCTGCCACGCTACCAGCTCTCTGTACTGATGGCTCTGCTGTTTCAGCAGTGATAAGATTAAATTTCTTCATGAAGCAAGCAAAGGAAATAGGCTTTATATGGATACATCTCTTCCCGCTATTTTGTTGATATACATCGAATTCAGGGGAAAATTGGACACAAAAAGCACATCTTGGATGTTTCACCAGAACAGACCATTACACTCTTATGTCAGGATTTAGGGTTTGGTCTAGCACAAACATCTGCACTGCATTTGAGTGTGGTGTGTGTTTCCTGGAAACCACCTGCAGATAAAGCACTTGGTCACCCATAGCTTTTGTCCTGAATGGGCTCTGTCCCTCAGGAGCTGTAATCCAACAGGAGCTGTATCCAACACCAAGAAGAAAGAGTGGATTTGCAGCTGAGGCCCCCCATCTGGAGACTGTGAGGGCATTGCCTGGGGGCCGAGGGTCTGGTTGTGTTGAACAGAAAATGCAAGATGGAGAGACCACCACCTGTACCTTCACACCTTCAGATCTGGCTACCTGCCTTCTGGCTGAGCATGGGATTTGGCTGGGTGCACCTAGTCTAATTCTCTCTTAAAACTCTCTTAAACCAGCCTGTAGTCCCACTTACACTTTTGCCAGCTCAGTGCTTTATGTGGATGATGTGTTTTGTAAAGCAGGGCATTTGTTTCCTATGCTAAGCATAAATACCGGAGTGTCCCAACATCTCAGGCAAATGCTTATAATGAGACATGTGGGTAGGTGCTGTTTTCTTAAATGATTCTTTCTTTCTGCTAACTGGACTGAGACTTAGAGTGGGAAGTCTAAGGAAAGCTGAGGTTTTTGCCATGGAACAAGAAGCATGAGGCTGTCCCAGCCCCATGTACAGCAGGACCTGGGGGAACTTTAAAGGAGTCAGCAAAAGGCACCCAAGTGAAGAAAGCCTGTTGTTGGCAATGCAGTATCCAATGGCCAGCACATCTACTAGGGAGATAAGTGCCCAAAAAATTAAAAGAAATCAAACCCTACCTGTAAGCTGCGTAACTTCATTCTTCTAAATTCACAAGTGATAAATTTGTCTCCCTCAACGAAGCCAGTGTGGATATGGGATATGTTCAGGGTCATCTTTCCCTAAAGAAACACTGGTATTCTCGGTTTGGGCAGAATCTTGTGTTATACCCCACCGTGTAGTCTTCTGATGCCGTCCCTCATCCATGCCTGTGACCCCTTTGTCATGGGTACCATTTCCACAATGAATGCAGCTCATCCTCTAGGAAGCATAAAATGAGATTTGAACGCAGTGAAGAAAACGATGCAACTGGAAGTTGTCAGGAGGACTTTCTGCCCTGGAAGAAGTCTCTGCTGGAGCTCGCTGTGGCTGGGTTACCTCCCCAGCTCTGAGTTGTTGCACTTCATTAGCACCTTTCTCCAGCCCTCTCCTCTGCACTCATTCGTCAGCCCTGTTAGTGACATCTTTGTACACACAATCTCTTGAGGTCCAAGATCCCACAGTGGCCTTGATTTTTCCTCTAACCCATCATATGGGAGAAATTTAAGATAATTCAAGTGGACTTTGCTTATTTACTCTGCGCTGTAGCCATCAGAGACTGCTCATGCTGTGAATTACAGGAAAATAAATAAATGTACTAATTGCTGCTTCTTTACATTGGAAATGATTTTGACGTTTGAAAGCATCTCAGTAGGTGTGGAAAGGAGATGCATAGGGGCCAGGCCAGGCAAATCAACTGTTTTAATGAATCATTAGCACAGGCTTGTTAAAAAACCCCCACACTGAAACCAGATGAAGTTCTCATGTTGGCTTTGGTACACTTTGGATAAAGATGATGATTCTCATCTGATTACAAGCATGGGAGTCTTGGTGAAATAGTGTATATAGAAATGAAGGAAAATCACAGCAAGACAGAGGTAAATCAAGTTTATGCTGTAGAGGAATTCAGACTCTAGAATTGTATGCATGGCTGTAACCACGTTCTGCTGCAGTGCGTGAGCCAAAAAAATTGACACAAAAAGAAATGGTGTGTGTGTGGGAAATGCTAATCACCATCTTTCCTTTCATATAAATGTGTTAATAGTTTAGTGAGCGTTTCCAAAAATGTGGGGGGGGGATTAAAATAGAAACCATGGCCAAGTTTAAAACGAGCTGTTGGATGCAGAGCAGACAGCAGTGTATGTCCTGGTGATACCGTTCTCTCCCAGGCACTGGGAGATGTGTGGGTGCACAGGCAGGACAGGGCGATGGTGGTGGTGGTGAAGTGTTTGTGTTGGGAGCTTTCTGCTGACTGTTTGGGGAGCTTGGTCATCCTGGTATGTCAGAATGGTGCTCCATATAAGCAAAAAGTACCATGTACTGAAGGATGCAAAGGTTGCCATGGAAATCAGGAGTTGTTGCTGGCAGAGCAGGAAAAACATGAATGATCTGAAAACCCATGGATTGTTATAGCTTCCCACCCTCTGCTATGCCAAGAAACCACCCCAGATTGTTTAATTCCTTGCTGCAAGATGTCTTTGTATGTTACTGCTGCAGCTGTGTTGAAAAGCAGGTATGCAGTTGTGTCTACTTTTGTGGGGTGTGTGTGACCCATATTCTTCATCGCATCTCTTGGCCCTTGCCCACTGGCTGGTTCAGACAAGCTATGAACTATAACTGGGACATGGAAATTAGCTGGAAAGCCCCTGGTAAGTCACACAAAGCCTAGGCAGCAATGTTTCCAAATTATTCATGAGTAGCTCACCTGGAAGACTTTCCAGACCCCTTCCCAGGGAACAGAGTGAACCAGGAGGCAGGGGTGGAAAGCTGGGGAGGGTCCACCATAAGCCACCAGTGGCTGGTGAAGGATGTTCACAGTATAAAGTCTAGGGGCTGGGAAGAGGGGATGCAGTGTGGTGGGTCTGGGGGAATGAATCGCTCCTGTCCCTACCACCCATGGCATTTGGGGACCCACACCCATGGCAAGGGGAAAAGACTGAGGAACTGGCTCCAAAGTGAATCGGATGGAACTTGTGCTTAAATGAGTGTAATGGTGTATAGAAGTGAAATGTTATTTTGGAACCATAAGTTTAAATATATATATCAGTAACGAAGGCAGGAGATCAGTATTGGAAATGCCAGTTTGCTTGCTGCTTCCAAGGTTTTATTTTAAAGGCAGGATACTGGAAATGCTGTTCAGCATCTTTCCAATGAGCTGAAATGCCTCCTGGATATGCTAAGGCCATGTTCTGCTAAGAAGCTGCATGGTAGGCCCTGTTGAGGGTGCTGTTTGGGAGCTACTGACATCTACAGGGGTTTTATCTTCAGTGGCCTGACTGTGCGGAGTTGCCCAAAAGGACAAAACCTGTAGTTTGCACCAAGCCTGTGATTCAGAGACAGTCTCAGTGGAGGCATACTGTGCTTATAGGGAAACAAAAGTGAATTTACATCTAATGTTGCCTTTCAGTTTTGTTCTCCTGTTGGGTGTTTTATTTAGTTCTTTCTTTTTTTTTTTTCCTTTTTTCTTTCTTTCTTAAAAAAACCCTCACAAACCAACAACACAACCAACTAGCCCTACAGACACCAAGGCATTATTCCTCCTGGTAGAAGAAAAAGGCTAGTGTATGATCAGAGGATTTGATGTAGCCTCTCCAGGTGTGGCCAGCGGGGAAAGCTGGAGCAGAGATTCCCCAGGAGCCTGGCAGCAGCCTGTGCCCAGGGGCAGGGGATGGCAATGCCACATATTGCATCCTTGCAGCTTGCTTTGCACCCCCAAGGGACAAGCAGGCTGCTCGCTCCTGGGTGATAACAAGAACAAAAGCTCTGGGAGAATGGTCCTGACCCACAGCTTTCTCATCGTGGGTTGAGTGGAGCCAACTCCATCCCTGGTGGTGTCCCTGAGATAGGAGTCTGTCCTGGGTTTGGTCTCTTCCAGGGGCTGTGTTGTCATCCCTGGATCCGTGGGGCAGAGTCCCAGCCCTGCTCAGCCCCTCATCACTAGTGTTGCAGCAGGAACATGGTGACAGCGGGTCCCTTCATGTATTGGCACAGAAGTTTTGCTGAGTAGGATGTAGCTTTGGAGATGGATCCAGTATCCCCACTATGCTGCTGGGACATTTTTGGTGTCGGTGTGATTTACTTTGTACTGTTAGCCTCCACCTGTGAGCATATCAACTCAAGCTGTCCAGTTGCTACAGGTCTCAAAGCATCATCTTACAAGGAGAGAAAGAATTTTCATCTATAATCCATGAGTCCTAGTCAGCAATGGGCTGTTCTCCCCTTCTTACTGCCAATAGACCTCTAAGTGAACAAACAAATGTCTGGAAATACAGGCAATTCAGCTCGGAAGAGATATCATCAGCGCAGTTCAGAGGTTAATGGGCATGGAGGATTTATAACAAACCAGGCCTATAAAAAAAGAAGGGAGAAAAAAAAAAAGGAAGAAAAAGGAGGGGGTAGTAATCTAGTTGACATCTATTGTTCTTTGTATAACAGCTCATCTGTATTCTATCTGATTGAGGGTATTACAAAGAGAATTTAAAAACACATGTGTGTGAGCACTCACACACACACATATATACATATATGTGCACATATAAAATGAAATATAATGAGGGAAAAAGCCCCTGCAAGTTTGAACCAACAACAGCAATCCATATATCTTTATTTGCTGCCAACATCCAAGCGCTGAACTCTCGAGGAGCCTGGATCTCTGCCATCATCTGTCCGTGTCTGATCTCTTTGGTAAATACGATGGCTGCCAAGAATGAGGCAAACGAAAAGCGCTCGCAGATTAGAAAGAAACACATGGCAGCCACTGACCTGCTGAAATCATAAAATACATCATGAAGTAAGAAAAGAAGGGAAACAAATCATCCTCTCAGGGACTGCCCATCTGCTCGCATAAAGCCGCAATCATTATTGCAAATAAATACATTCAGACTGGAGAAGTCTGGGAATAATTTGGGGATGGGGGGGGTGAGTGGGTATTTTTTTTTTTTGGTTGTTTTTGGAACCCTCTGGATATTTTCCTACGTAAACAAAGTGAGATCATTGACCAGAAATAGATACCTATCAATTGTGCCCCTTTAAATTGTGTAAGGAGCAAGACCTTTATTTTATAGGTATAATTAAGAAAAGAAATTACTTCCAAGACAGGATGGGGCTGAAGTGTTGGAAATAAACCCCCGTGAAAATTGCAGGCCTGTGTTTTTCCACTGAAGGATGGTTATAGCAGTATTTACTTCATCTGAAAAGCCCTGCAGTGTGAATAGTGGCTGTGTTCTTGCTATGAAATGAATGGACAAAGTGGGAATAACTTACATTAAATAACTTTATACGCATCTTGCTTTGCCTTTCTTTTGCCTTTCGTTTTCCCTTGGTGTTCCATAAGGATTTATCCAGGTATTAGATTCAGTGCAAGGTCTCAATTTGGGTTGTGGTGGTGTTGGGGTTCTTTTTTTATGGATTATAAATTACTGGATTATATTGGACACTTTGGAGCCTGCTAAGGGGCCTGGTGTAGTATGTGCATCTTCCTAAAGCCCAGGATTGAGAGGTGAATGTACAGGAATGCTCATTCAAATGTACAGGAGGAGAAGGCTGGAAATGGGAGCTACTTCTAGAAGCTGACCATCTCCTTTTCTCTCTCCTTGCTCTTTTCCACCAAACTGCTGAAAATTAGTGCTTTGAGGATCTTCCTGTATTTGATGGTACTCCATTTCTCCCCAAGACGAAGGTATCGCTGTAAGGCATTTTGTAACCTGGGAATATTTTCCTTTAGATGTCGAAGGGAAAGTTTTGTGCAGTCAGGCTCCAGGATGGAGCTGCGGGGTGGTACCGAGCCTGCCGCTGGCTCTGGGAGCTGTTCCCATCACAGGGGTCAAACACTGTGTCCTATGCAAGTGGAAAAGAGTTTGTTGGGGTTTCCTATGGAGCCCTGTTAGGGGAATGTGTTCTGCACATCCCCATCTTCCCACAGTGCTTGGGGAAATCAGAGGTTGGTTATTTAGCCCTGTGTGTTGTTCATGAAACGTGTTTCTGGAATGGATGGGTCAAGTGAAGCAAGGTTTCTAAAACACCGGAGTGGGGAGGAAAAGGTCACTGTGTGGGTTTATTCCTTTCCCTCTGGGTGAAGAGCAGAGCTTCCCGTGGCAGTGGTGGTGTGTCTGAGCTCCCCTGTGCCCCACACACACGCACATCAGAGAGGTGTTGGATGGCAGGGTGATGGCAGAAGCACTGGAGGATATGGTTTGGTGGGTGTCTTGTTCCCTGGTTGGTGCTCGCGGGCAGTTTGTGTGTCGTGTCTCTATTTGTGCTGTTGGAGGAGATCTAGTGAAGTCTGGGGTAACTGCAGCCCTGTGTCCCGTGTGGTGTGCAGCTACCATTCAGCTGCTCATCAAACTACTCTTACCACACCTGACAGCATGCTGGTTTTGGTAGGGGATCACTTACCCAGACCTCTTTAAATTAGGAGGAAAAAACAATCCCAAACCTGCATGAACTTTTTCCTGATGCTGAGCACCAAACCTGCACACTTTTTTAACCTCTGCTCCATGTGGCATTTTGCCAACATAACCAAAACTCCTGAGTTTGTTTTACCATTCAGTGATGCTAAAAGCTCAGGTTTTAAGAGGTTACTCTTTCCTGGCCATGCAGCAGATCCTTCAAAAGCCCCTTGTGCTGCCTGGTTCTGGGGCAGGATGAGGCAGGGGACCAGCTTGTTGCCCCAAGCATCCTGCTAGCTCTTCCTGGGGTTGGGATGTGAAGGAACAGGTTTTAAGCCTTAAGGACCAAAAAACACCACAAATTTGTAGCCTTCCCAGTCCTGTCTCAGGGCGTCAAGAGTTAAAAGAACAGCAGTGATACCAAGAGAGGCTTTGCTACGAGATGACTTAGCAGAGTCAGGAAGAAAATGAGGAAAAATTCCCCAGCTCCGAGTGCAACCTGGCTCCATGACCCCTATTTTCTGGGAAAGCCAGGAGGGTAGTTGAGTCTTGTCACAATGTGCTAATGTATAGGTTCCTCCCCAATATCTGAAATTGAAGATTTCACGCCTAGTGCAACTCTGAAAGAGGGTTTTCCCATCCCTGTCAACTGCTGTTCTTGTTATGCTGTCGTGCCTTTTAAAACTGCATGAAGGATCCCGGCTTTCTGCCTTCTCTGAATTCATTTTTAATATTACTCATCTTTCCACTCTTCTGCTTTATCCCCAGATTCCTCTGGGAGTCTTCTCTGTGGGTAAATCACAACTCGGGCCTCGGTGTCCCACGTTGGAGAAGGTAGCTGCTGTGGGCGACCCGACTACTCCTATTGCTTGATTATAAAACCAGGAGGTGTTTTAGCATAATCTCCTCAGCATTTATCAGCACATATTATTTCCCTTGGATTTATGATTATCTTTACACACTCTGCAGTTGTTTTCTGATCTTGTAATTCTCTTAGCGTCTCCTAATGTTTTAGCTAACACAATGGATTATACCTTTGCTTAACCCTTTGCCTGCTGTTGGCAAGAAAAGCTGGTGCTTTCTTCTTCCTCTCCTGCAGGACTGGAATTTCTGGCTTGAGTTTTAATTACTGGCCCTTTACCAGTATTTATTAGTTTGTGGAATGGCAGAAATTTATTTTTTCTCCTTTACTTATTTGGTGCCAAAGTTTTTATCCTTCGTGACAATAGGGATCTAGATATATAACATGAGCTGCAATATGTCATCTTCAGAAAATAATGATCCAGCCAATTTATCATATTTTTAGTTTCCTCTTTATGGATCCCAGGGGGTGCTCTGTTTTGTTTTCCCTTGCTTTTTTGTCTTCGTTCCAAGAAGAGTGCTGAAATGACATAACTTATCTTTCTTATTCCCTCAAGATCCTGTGTTTGCATGCTTGCTGTGCTACAGAAGTTAAAGCTCCTCATTCCCTCAGGGGATGTTGTCTCCCAGTTGCTCAAGCCTGGATGGGGCTGCATGCCAAACTGCTGCGTACCCTCTGGTTCTTGTAAAGCCAGGGATGGGGGGGTTAGGAGGTCAGGGTTTTGCTCCAGCCCCCCTTAGCTTTGCTCCTGAGGATGGCTACAGAGGTGATTTGAAGGCTGGAGCTCCTCTGCTGTGAGGACAGGCTGAGAGAGTTGGGGGTGTTCAGCCTGGAGAAGAGAAGGCTGCATGCCAGGATATTAAAAAAAATAGCTAAACCCAAGTATTGCTAAAGCAGGGTCTTGATTTACAGGCTATGAAGAAGTAAGCGTACCTCTGAATAGCTGGATGGGAAGCATCAAAAGGGGCTGCTGGTAATGATTAGCTCTCAAAAATGAGAAAGGTAGAAGTACAGATGGGTAAATTTGTTGTAGAGAACATCTGATGATTTGGTGACCAGCCCTACCACCGAGTACCCATGCTGTGATGAGGCTGAAGGAGGGGGTTCAGCCTGGGGAAAGCCCTAGGGACACCTTAGAGCCCCTTTCTGTACCTAAAGGGCTTTCAGGAGAGATGGGGAGGGACTCTTGATGAGGGAGTGGAGCAATAGGACAAGGGGTAGCAGTTTTAAACTGAAAGAAGACTTGGGTTGGATATTGGGAAGAAATTCTTAACTGTGAAGGTGGTAAGAACCACAGTGAAGCTGTGGCTGCCCAATCCCTGGAAGTGTTCAAGGCCAGGCTGGATAGTGCTTTGAGCAACCTGGTCTGGTGGGAAGTGTCCCTGCCTGTGTCAGAGGGGTGGAATCAGATCTTAAGGTCCTTTCCAACTCTAACCATTCTGTGTTTCCCCACACAGCTTGTGTCTCTGGTCTGTGGGTCCCACCTCACCCTCCCTCACTGGTATAAAATCCCTCTGAGTTGAGGACCTCATCCGGACTAAAAATACTCCGTTGCTGAGCAAGGGTTTAATTCTAGGAAGTCCCATAGCTGGTTTTCCTCCCCTGCCTCCCAAAGGAGCAGTGTGGAGGAGTGTGTGTGTGCTTAGGGGCTGTGGCTGCTGGTGGCTCCCTCAGACCCCCCCAGGATGCTCAGCTCCAGGCAGAGCTGCAGAAGGGTTTGCTCTGGGGACAAAGCCCTGCTCCCTGCTCACTTACCGATATTTCACGCCTTACTGCCCCATCCATTAATGTTACAGCAAGAGTTTGCAAGTTGCCCTGTTAATCACATCACCAAAATGACCCAAATTTTCAAAAAATGAGGGGCAAAATTATTCCTTTCTTTTAGTGCATAGGGACATTCTAAATGGGCTTTGCCCCAGGAAAAGCCACTGGTGTGCTGACACCTCTGTGCTGCTTTTGAACATCTAGAGGAAGCTTCAGCGAGGGGACCTGGCTCTGCAGCTGCCTGCACACATGGGGGTGTCTGTGTGCTTGGAGGGTTTCTGTTCCTTCCAAAGTGATGAAATTATTTAAACCTTCTAACCTGAATTTTCAGGTGATGTTAGGTTGTTATCTAACCGTGGTTCTTGTAGATAAGCGCCGGAGGATAAGCTTCTTGCTGAAAACGAAACAAATCCTATCAATTTGAGGCTCTCAGGTTTGCTTTGGGGGGTACTCCCACGGCACCATGGGCTGCGTGCTCAGGTGAGGTTGCTGAGTTCTGGCCCAAGGCAGGATCCAGATGCCACTGCCAAGTTCTGCTCTGAGCAAGGTACGAGTCGGTGTGGGCTGAGATGCGCTGAGGATGCGGCAGGGATTGCTCGCAAACCCATCCAGATCCGGTGTCTGTGCTCTCCCCCACCTCTCCCAGCCCGGTCAGATGCTTTAAGGGAAAGCTGATCCCATGCCAGATCACATGCTGATGAACCATGTTGGGCTGTTATGAAAATCATTGCGTTATAAAGCATAACATTGGCATAGGTTTCCTTCTTTAATAGTGCATCCTGGGGAAATTATATGTCTCACTTCAGCTGAAAGCTCCAAGCCCCTTGCTATTTAAGCACGTTCCTTTTCCCATATGGTTGTGATGGGAGATGGAGGCAGGCCAGAAACGTGGGTCTGCGTTGTCCTCCTGTCCTGATGCTGGGCATGAGTTTGGACCCCTTGGAGACATTCAAAACCTGCCTGGACACATTCCTGTGCAATCTGTTCTGGCTGGACCTGCTTTGACGGGGGGTTGGGCTGTGATGATCTCCAGAGCTCCCTTCTAACCCTGTATTGCTCTGTTTTAGTTTCTGTGTTAAAGGATGTGACCGTGCTTTGTGAATGGGTTTAGGGTTGCTGGGCTGATGCATGTCTGTATGCAAAAACACTGTGCTTTTTGTGGAAACAGAATGATTTCTGCTTAAAAATGTTAAATAAATCTATCAGCTGATAGATGTCAAGATGTACCTCTGGATCCATGGACCACATGGTCCTCCAGCCATGCAAGAGAAGGCATAGTGTGCTCTTCAGAGACATCTGAAGGTATAATAACGAAAGCAATATGTCAAAGTCAGTTTGGGGAGCTTTCTGCTGATGTTGAAGAGAAGCAATGGCCATCTCTGCCAACAAGTGGGAACAAATTCAAGGTACTGTAGGGTGGGAGCTGCGAGCAGCAGAGCAGAAGGCTAGGAGGATTTTGATTGAGAGATGAAAGCCATGAGCTCCTTTGTGCCCAAGCTAGAAGAGAATGTTTTTCTGTGCACTCTAATAGGCCTTAATAACCTCATTAAGTGTAGAGGCACTCGATAGACAAAGCAGCCTTCGTTCTTTAGGAGAACTTAAAGATTTGAGAACAAATCAAGGATTACCAGGCCTTTGAAAGGTTTAGGGAAGTGTTTTGTGTCTCTGGGATTACATTATGTCTTTAGCAGGCTGTGGAGTGGTCTCTATACCATTGTGTGATGTCCCTGGCTGGCACGGGGCTCAGTCCTGCTGGAAGCGTTGGTCCTTAGCTGGACACTGAGCTCAGGAGATCCCGATCCCATGCTAGTTGGTGGTGAGCTAGAGAAACCCTTTGGAGCTGGGACAGAAAGCATTTAACCATCTTCTGACTCCATCCTGGTCCAAATGCAGCCTTTGGCCCCAACCCCCCCAGGCTGGGCACTGCATCACATGTGGGGTGCAATTTAAAATGAAAGGGGGTTGTACCAAAGAGCACCAAGAATTCAGGAAATACCACCTGTGTGCTTGTGCTCCATCAAATACTTAGGAGCCCCTTAAGAAAAAGGGTGTAGGTCTGTGCCAAATAATTAATTATAGGAACCAAGCAGTCTGCAACCTCGCTAACCCTTTTCTTTTTAATTACTTCCTCTGAACTTCCTTGGCTGAGTTTGGCAGAGGATGTCCCGTTTGCTCTGGTGAGAGATACCAGCTCGCTCTGGGAACAACTCCTAGGAGAAGTTCATCACTCTAAAAAGCAAATTAGGCTGGTGCCAGCCAGTTGTGTGTCTGTAGAGCGTGCTGCTGGCAGAGTGTGACCCGGATGGGGCAACACCGTAATAAAAGCAATAACAACAACACAAGAAGACAGAGCAGCTCCCTTGGCTGCGTGTGAAACACCCTGTCTGTGGACAGGGCATAGCTGTAATCATCACCATTGTTTTCTTTATTTTAAGCTGTACAGTTTAAGTTATAAGGCGGCTTTGCTATAGCTAAAAGCAGGCCAGAGGTGCATGTGGGGATTGGTTGGTAGAGCCGTTCCTGCCTTGAGACAGGGTGATAAACTAGCTGACCTACCTGTTTATGTGCATATATATATTAAAAAAAACCCACAGACACATGCATCTGTATAAAAATTAAGAAGTGCTCTGTTTGCTGCTATCTGACCACTTTCTGTGTGCTTTGACCAAGTGCTGTGCTATTTCTAGCAAATTGAAGCAGGAGACTAATAGAGCAAGCTGCAATCTGCATTAACAAACATTTACAGAAGCAGGAACCAGGCTGAGACTTTCCACATGAGGGAGAATATAACCCCAAAGTCCTGAGGGGAGGGGAAGGGACCTTCTTGAGAGCTGTAGTGAGCCCCTGCAGTGGGGAAAGGACCATGGGGCAAAGGTTGGCCCTGGCCCTTTGGACTGCACGGCTTTTGCAGTGGTATAAAAGACCATTCTGGAAAAAATCACAGCTCGTTCACATCAGAGCTCTGGCCAGGTGTTAGAATCCTTAACACAGACCATCTTGTGCATCTGTGTAGCTGCTCTGGGATTGCCTGCATGGACCACCTGTCTCTTTAGATCTACCTTTATTCTTTGCTTACATTTCCCTAAATGCCTTGGGCAAACAAATGTAATTCTCCTAATGAAAAATGCATATATTTTTGTTAAATGGATCTTGCTGTCACTGCGTTGCTGCTTTCCCCTCCATCAGGGCTTGCTAACAGGCTGGGCTCCACACATGTGCCGAATCCATCATCTGTCATGAGTGTGCACCCAGGCATGTAAGGATCCGAGCACTAACTCTATTTCCTAGCAACCGGAGGAAACCATCACACACCCCTATTTTTCCTCTGTCAGCAGGATTGCTCCAATTTATGTAACCTACAAAATGTGTGTTATCACCACAATAAACCATATATTTTGAGGCGTTATTTACAGCCAGATAATCACAGAGATCCAGCCCTGGTGTCTGATATGTCCTTGCTTGGGACCTCGCTCGGTTGGAAACCTCATAGGAATGTCGTTAAGTGCTTCTCTGACAATGGTACTAACTGCTTAATTATTAAGGAACATAGCAAATGGTGTGTTGCATGCCAGAATATTTTTTAAAATAGCTAAACCCAAGTATTGCTAAAGCAGGGTCTTGATTTACAGGCTATGAAAAAGTAAGCACACCTGTGAATAGCTGGGTGGGAAGCATCAAAAGGGGCTGCTGGTAATGATTAGCTCTCAAAAATGAGAAAGGTAGAAGTACAGATGGGTAAATTTGTTGTAGAGAACATCTGATGATTTGGTGACCAGCCCTACCACCGAGTACCCATGCTGTGATGAGGCTGAAGGAGGGGGTTCAGCCTGGGGAAGGCTCTAGGGACACCTTAGAGCCCCTTCCTGTACCTAAAGGGCTTTCAGGAGAGATGGGGAGGGACTCTTGATGAGAGATTGGAGCAATAGGACAAGGGGTAGCAGTTTTAAACTGAAAGAAGACTTAGGTTGGATATTAGGAAGAAAATCTTGACTGTGAGGATGGTGAGATGCTGAAACAGGTTGCTTAAAGAAGCTGTGGCTGCTCCATCGCTGGAGGTGTTCAAGGCCAGGCTGGATAGTGCTTTGAGCAACCTGGTCTGGTGGGAAGTGTCCCTGCCCGTGTCAGAGGGATGGAATCAGATGATCTTAAGGTCCCTTTCAACCAACACCATTCTATGGTGGACGTTGTTCTGGGTCAGAGCTCTGCCTTCCTGGAGAAGAGCAACTTACATCTCCACTTGTGTTGCTTCAGGCCTCTGTGAGATATCACTGTTTGGTTCCTGCAGAAAATAGTCACTGGAGAGATTGTGTCAGTCCCTCACCGTGTCCTCTGTCCCAGTGCCCTGTCCTGCTGGGTGGCCTCTTTGTGTTGCTCGAGTCGGTGGAGGTCTGAGTAGGACTGAGGTACCACCTGCCAGGGCAGGATGCTGATCCAATTAACTTTTCTGGAAGAAAAAGGGCTTCTGGCTCTTTGGCGCGTTTGCAAATCACAAGAAGCAAATGATTCAATCAACAGATGAATATCAAGCAACCTTAGTGAGTGGTTTCTGCATCACGAGCCCGTTTAACAGCAGATTGAGCTGCAGATTAGTGAGACATTAGAGCACAGTGTGATGCATCACAGCGTAAATGGGAAGGCTGAAATCAGCACAAGTTTCCTGGAGAGCTGCTTTATTTTCCTGTAATGCCAAGCCCATTATACTCCAAAGGTTCTTAAATAACTCGTCTTGCCATAGATAATAATACAGACTACAGAAGAAAATTAAGGAATACAATAGGAGGCAAAGCTGTGATGAAGGAAACACCATTTGCAGAGGGTTCAGTAGGGTGGGAAAGGAGCAAAGCAGCAGAGTGCTCAGAAATTCCTGCGGGATCTTTATGTGGGTGCTGCAATGGTCTAATCTGGAGCTGGGGTGTCCTACAGGACTCCCTCTCGGATTAAACGCCCTACCCTTCCTGCCCGGTGTGAGGAGATGCACCTCGCACAGCTGAATCCAGTTCCTGCCTCCACAGTAACTGTGATAATGATGATGTAGCGGCGGGAGCGAGCCTCACATCAATTTTAGGTCTGAGAGCAGCAGAGGAGCCGGCAGTGCCAGCCTGACCCTCAGCAACGCACATGCCGGCTGCCACCAGCGCGAGCACATCTGAGTTTTGACAGTGATGCAGGAGCCGCTCGAGCCGGGAGCGTGATGGATGTATCACCTTCGGGATGCGTGAAGGCATCCAGTGCATCAGTTAAACAGGAGCGTGGTGGGCTGTGGAGTTTTTGTTTGCTCATTTGCTAGCTATTCAACTCAAAATTGTGGAGCCTATTTACACATGGAGGTTATTATTTGAAAGTAGGCAGCATGATGCATAATGCAGCCTCCCAGTTAGAGCAGAGCGTCATGACAATGAAAAACAAGCCTGGCAATGTAAGGTAACGCTTATTTTTCTCGGCTGAAGCTGCTCCCTATTGAGATAGTGGCTTTGCCAGCTGAAAGAGAAGAAAAGTGCAGGAACAAACAGAGGAGGTGTTGACACACACCCCTGGCAGGCTGCTGGGGTTTGGGAGGACCAGTTACCCGGCTGCCCCTGCTGCTGGTGGTGGTTTACACCCTGCTGGTTGCGACCTCTCCATAAGCAAGGTGTGTGCTGAAGCCTGCTCCAAAGTCAAACAGCTAGTGCTGGAGATTGAAGCTCTGGCAGTTCTCTGAAGTCTGACCTTTGCTGGTGGTGGTGGTGGTGAGGAGTCCTTACCTTTGTGGCTGTCCTGAAGGCAGTCCCTTCCCCAGTGCTGGCATGTGTGTGCCAGAGGCTGCATGGTGACCTGGGTGGGGGAAGAGAGGGTCTTAAAAATAATGACCTGAGGACAAAAAAAACCACCACCCATGGGATTATTTTTAGTTCTCATCGGTTCCTGGTGTGATTCACCATGTGGCCTGTGTACAGCTGAATCAGCCACGGTAAGGATGTGATGTGGGAGGAGAGATGGGTGATGGGGTTGGGGTAGGAGCTGCTGAAGTTCCCCCAGGCCCCTTCAAGAAGTCCCAGTCCAATGAACCCTTTTAGCTGGAGCTGTGATAGACCAAGGTCTCAGCAGCAAGGCTGGTGTAAGAAATCCCTGTTTCTTTCTACTTTTCCTGCCTTTTAGCCCATGGCATCTGCATTTGGGTGGAAGCAAGGAGGCATGAGTGGCCACAGCAGCCCTGAGCTGAGCCTCATGCCATGACACAGGATCCCATTGCATCTCTCAGTGCTTTTCGTGGAGGTCTGACATGTAGAGCCAGTGAGCTCAAACAGCAGGTGTCTGCTAACCGAGGTCTCCAAGGGATGGAGAAGATGGGGAACAGTTTGTTAGCGCAGCCTGGGCAGGATGCGGCAGCTCAGTGATGGCACATCCCAGGAGTCAGAGCATCGCCCGGGGTGTTTAACATCAAACCTGTGCTGACGTGAATGGGAGAATGGCTGCCTGTCCAGCCAAATTGCAGGTGTGTCTCATCATACTTTGAGCCCAAACACGGCTGAGCAGCAGCTGAGCCTTAGTGGTCTGGGGCTGGGGTGTTAGGGGTTTGCTCAGCTGCTGATGAGGGGAAGTAAATAGCTGCTGCCATGGTCAGGGGGCTGGGACCTCCCTCCCCTTCTCACCAGTTCTGTGCAAGCTGGATGTCTCATCAACAAAAAGCTAGCAGGTTTCTGGAATAAACAGCTCCTTTCTACTTTTGTTGCCTCCTCAAAGACGTGTGCTCTCCCTATGCTGTCAGTTCTTACCCTTTCCTGGGGTAAGAACATACCCTAATTGTGTCTTTCTCCAGCTAAGACAACCGCCCTCGGTTCTCCCCCTGCGGGATGGCCAGCCTGACATCTGCCTGACATCTGCCTGCCACCTCCCTGGTGCTGCTTGCAGCCCAAGCTTCCCCCAGCAACACAAGCCCAGTCCCGTCTGCCTGCCCAGGGATTTGCATTGGTTTCCCTCTGGCGAATTTTGGTCTCTGTGGAAACCTCCTGTGCTTGCTGTTGGAGCTAGAATCGGTCCAAGCTCCAGCCAGGGATGAATCATCCTTGCAGCTTTAGCAAAGCCCCTCCATCGCACTGCCAATGTTAGGACCCTGTGTATATCCACAATCAGGATCTGGCCTTGGAATTGCAGATAGTGTTGAATTTTGTAACGCTGATTCTTGTTGGATTCTGAGAATCCTTTATTTTTAAGGATCACCCTCACCCTTCCCAGCATATCCCCCAGCACCTGATCCCTATGTCATCCTCATACTTTACATGTCTTCACATGCATCTTCCCCTCATTGGAATAAAACATGCAGAAAGCATGTTTTAAATAAGTCCAGATGACTGCAGCCATGTCCAGAACAGGTAGCAGAGAAACCTGGTGAGAATTAACCCTGTGTCCAAGCAGGTCCTGGTGCTGGAGGGAGGAGAGTTGTTATTTGAGCAGCTACAAATTGAGCAGCTTCCATGGGTCAGGCAGGAACCAGATGGAAACCATCAGCAGGAGAAAGCCTGGTTTGGCTGGGTAGAATGGCCCTGTGGCTGGAGGAGGAGAGGGGCAAAGAGCAGCTCTCGAGTCCCACCAGCCAAAGCCTGTTTCCTCATGAATGGTGTGGGTGCTTTTGATCATAGCACGGGGGATGGTGATGGAGAGTAAAGAGACTTTGGGCAGGGTGCTCAGACCCCGGTGTCAGAGGGGATGCCTGTGCCGAAAAGTACACCTTTGTCCTCGTGAAAACTTTGCTCTTTGGACTAAGTTATATGTTCAGTGCCAGCTCTTCACTAACCCCTTTCCTTTAAACACACTCCATGGAGGGTTTGTGTCTCGGTCTGTCAGCCCCCTCCCACCACTAAATTAAGAGAGCTTTGGCAAAACTAATTTTATTAGTGCTCGGGGGTGCTGCAGTGTTTTTTGGAGGGATTTTTTGGTTGTTTTTTTTTTTGCTTCTCCTTGCCAAGTGCAGGTGCCGAGGTTGGCCCGGCTGCCTGACAAAAGCTGAGGGGCTCCTCCAAGCCCTCAGCATCTTCTGCTCGGTGCCGTTTGGTGCTTGGTGGAATCACGCTGGGCGATTCCAGCACGTCACGGCATCACCGGGGCTCGGGGTCTGTTGAAACAGTTGCAGCAAATTAAACTTTCTCCGGGGCCGTGGGAGCACGTGTGTGCTTGGAGAGAGCGCAGGATCTGCCACCCTCCCGGGCTGCTTTCCAGCCCCCTTGGAGCTCACGGCTGTTGGACCCGTTCCCTGAAGGGTTCGTTTACCTCCCCTTACAGCTCAGCCCCTCGCTTACCCCTGAGCGATGGTGCAGGAGGCTGGGGTGGTGTTAGTGGGCAAGGGGAGGCGGAGAGGGGGTCCCCCTCCCACCTGGTTTTGTTTGCATCTATTTTATTTCATCTGAACTCCCCTTTCCTCTGTCTCACCGTGCAAGTGGGGCAGACCCAGCCCTTGGTGAGTGTGTCGTGTTTCTGGGGACAATTGTATTTTTAAAATGCAATCTAGCAGGCTGGCTTTTGCAGAGAGCCAAGAAATAACCCAGAGCAGCTCCGGAGCGTGCTGCAGCTCCACCTGTGACAGTATTTCTGGGATAAAGCTTAGCAAAAACCAAACAGCCTGTTCCTTATAGAAGATATGACTTTGCAGCTTTAATTGCATCTCTTTCCCCTCCCACAAGCACAATATAACCCGGATTCTCTCAAAGACTTTTGCAAACTCTTCCAAGGAGGAAAGGATCAGCAAGGCAAAGTTTGCTGCAAGCACCACATATATTTTGAAGTGTTTCCATCTTGCGCCGATACCCATCTGTGTATTTCTGTGTAAGCATCTTCAATTCTAGGCTCCAATGAGCTAAAATATGTCCTAGACGGTTTTGATGAGACATGACACTCCAAGATATGCATGTTAATGGCAGGCTGACTGCCCAAATTGCTGCGGTGTGCCCCCAAAGTGAATGATGAGCAGGGTGTGCAGCCTGGGGTAGGCAGGAATCACCTCCAAGGACTGATGGCATGGGGCATCTGAGCTGCTCTTCCCATCTGAGCAGAGTGCACCTAATGCAAAGAATACTCTCTTTATTGCATTTCCCCCATATCATCTTTTCAAAGAAAGCCTGTATTCATCATCTTTCATTCAGGACTCTATTTTGCTAATTCCAGGTGACCAACATATGTGAGAGTGGTTCCCATAAAAAGAACAACCCTGCAGTCCTAACGTGCCAGGTGTAGGTGGCTGGGATTTATTCTCCCCTGCTGCCAGGGCTCCCCCTTTCCTCCCAGCCTTCCAGGAGGATGACAGGCAGAGAATGGGAAATAAGGACCAGATCAGCATCCTCAAGGTTTAGTTCCACAGGAAAGGCTTTGCCCAATATCTCAAATGATCCAACAACATGAGCAAAACCGCTCAGATTCAACCCATTTCTGATCATCTGATATCATAAGCTAAGTCCAGTTTTGTGAGGATATTTAGGGGCCTGGGTGCTCCGGAGAGAATATCTGGGTCCATGTTTCCAACCAATGGCACTTCAATCTAATTGGGAAAAGGTAGACTGCGACACTTGCTAGTTATTAAATGTGAAATTAATTTCTATGCAACATGTGGTCTCTACAATACCTGCATCCCTCGCGCCGCTCCTACCTGGGTTACCGATGCTACACAGGTGTCACACAGACTTTCTGGGTCTGGGCATCTGTCAAAAGGTCATGAGTCATGTGTTCCTGATGTCATCTGTTCTCTACTAAACCTTAAAGGGTTTCAAGTGGTGTTTTAACACAGCACAGGCTGAGGTGAGAGCTTATTGTGGGAAGGGCTGGAGCTGACGCTGTGCAAAGAGCTTGGGGTAGCCTCACTGTGTCCAGGATGCTCTTACAGGTGCCTCTTGGCAACTATTGGACTCCACCATTTTTTGAGTCATGGATATTTTCCCTTGTTCTCCACTAATTTCAGACATAGGTTATGTATAAAAAGCAACTTTTGTGTCTCCATCTAACTCAGGAGATGGAGTTTAGAGAGCTGATATGGTCCTCGCTGGGCTATAAGCTGTTTGGGACCCTGCTGCAAGCATTTCTTCACTCTCTGGCCCAGATGGGAGGGCACTGGTGGCCAGCAGCTGTGCCAGAGATGACCGTGTATTTAGGACCAAAAACAGAGCAGTGGCCCTGTATTTAGCAATTTGGTTTACTTTGATGTGCTCTGGACCCTCAAAGACGGGGACGATTTCCAGCCTGCTCTGGAGTGTAATCTGGGATTTCACTGAATAAATCTACTCAAGGCTTCAAGCAGCAAAGCACATTTACATACCTTTACATCTGCACGCAAGACACAAGCTGAATCCTCAGATGGTTCTCGAGCTCATCCTGCACTTCTCCAGCAGAGACATAAAGATTCCCAGTGGTTCTTCCCAAACCCAACTTGTTAGTCTTGCCCCAGTATCTCTTTGGCTTTGTCGCTGTGGTTGCTGTTATTAATAAGTGGCCTGTGAAACACTGGGAGGCAAATCAATATTTTGGTGGAGCTGGGCTGAGAAACCCTTCTTTATTTCCATGGTAACTACTCCCACTCATTCAGGAGGCTCATTTTCCTGACAGCGGATCTGTCGACCTCCCTGTGCCAGGGCAAGTGGAGATAACGCTGTGGCAGGAATGGTGTTGGTGGTCGGGATGTCCTCGCTGTGTTTGGAGGTAATGCCCCGCTCTGTGCAGCATCCCCAGGGATGGAGCTGTGCCAGGAGGTGGCACTGGTGCCTCTGGCTGCTCTGCATCAGACCTGGCAGCTGGGAAGTCTCTGCCGCTGGAGGCTTTTGCTAATAATTTAAGCAGAAATGATGCAGGGTGGGCAGTCGTGCCCTCAGGGGCGGGGTGTTGGGCTGCCAGCACAGGTAGATCTCCAACCCCTTTCCACAGCAATTCCAATAGGTTTTGGGAGAGGGTGGTCAGTCCCGTCCTCTCCTTTTAGCCTCCTTTTAGTCTCCTTTCCTGGCCTTTTAGCCAGGAGCCTCTAGCCGATGGTGGGTACCCTCAGGAAGGATGCACATAATTGTATTTTATGCCCTTGCTCCTGAAGGCTCACCAAAGCAGATTAGTTTCCATGGGCTTCATACCCAATCTGCTGGCAAATGAAGTGCAGCCACCTCTTGGGCAGACCCGAACACCCCCTGAAGGAGGAGTGAAAAATAATAAAGCTGGCAGGTGAGAGTGCAGGTGGTCTGTTTTCATAAAGAAGATAGTGTGGGGTAAGGGTTTGAGGAATAGGCTCATCAAGCGTTTCTGTCCATACACCCGTGCAGTGTCACCTTTGCGGCAACTGAAAAATTCTTGCTATTTGCCAGCTTGTGGAGCAGCACTCTGTCCCGGCATGCTTCACCTGAGATCTCCAGCTCTTTTGTGGGAAGCTTTAAATAAATAGTTTTACATAAATAAGATTTAAATTGGCATCGTTATCCTCCCTTTTTCCCTGGAAGTCACAATCTTTGCTTGTGCCCCGAGGCACCAGCCTGCTGGGAGCACTGGGCTTGTCTTTGGTGCTCCATCAAGCCACCACGGGCAAGGGACACCCACCAAAAGACATGGGGTGGGTTTTGATGTTGCATTTGATCTGCACGTGAGGTTTCCCGTTTTCACAGGCAAAAGCTGTCTATTCAAATTTCCTGTCGGTGGGTAAAGTGTGCTTGTCAAATCTCGTTAGGAAAAGGACTGTTCCCATGAGCTGGGTTTGCTGTAGCTGTGCGTCCGTCACCCCAAAGGGAGCCCACAGCCCTCCCTGAGCGCTGTCACTTGTACTTCAATTTCCAGGTCGTACCCAACAAATTGCTCCTTATTCCTAAAAGGTGGAGAAGGGGATCCTACGGGCTGTATGATGGTGTTATTTTGCTAGACTCCTATTAATCTCAGCCGAGGTCAGGTCTGCAGCCAGTTTATAGCTCAGCAGAAGCTGCAGAAGAATTTTCAGCAGTGACAGCAAGGACACCAGGCGAGTACCTGGGTGGCAATATATGTGGTAGTTAACTCGGCAGTGGCATGAGAACCTCATCCTCGGTGTTGGTAGCAATAGGCTCAGTGGAAAGATATAACTAGAAAACATCTGATTCCAGTTAACTTTCTCCAGGTGTGCTCATGAGCAGGTTCTCTCCAGTGCAATTGGCACCAAGAAGAAGCAAAGTGCTGCTGAAGTGAGCTCTGCAGTAGCACTCTGGTTTTGGGCTTGTTTGTAGGTGCTGACCCCTCTCCCGGCAGCAATCCCAGCCTTTCAGTCACCGTACGAATGCAATTCTGTGGTCTTGGGCCATATTGCCCAGGTACAGCTGGAGCTTGGACAAAAATAATGCAGTAGTGGAAGGAAAACTGTGTCTAGAGCCTATGAGATATTTTTTTCCTGCATCAGGAAAGGAGGAGAAAGAGTTTCCAAACATTTATGCTTTTACCTGTCTCTCTTTCCCTCTTGTTCCTAAAACTGCCTGCTGGGAGTCAAAGGCAGAGCTGCACAGGTTAATGACAGCTGTAGGACATTAAAGGATCA